>JBBHKE010002926.1:198123-218079 GCA_037447655.1 Zygnema cylindricum
TCACAATAGCTCCAACATTGCTACCTGTTACATTAACATTTAAACACGCGCCCGGTGTCATTAAAGACAAATGGAGATGACATCGCATCCGTATTTTTCAGCTTTGCGTTCAGAGAACTTCCGATTCCAAATATATCACACCTTAAAGTCGGAAGGCTTCAAACTGGGCACAAGACTTTCACACACGTGGATACTAGTAGCGTGTTTCATATTCAAAATAATGAACGCGCAAGTAACGATTCACATAGGCACACTTTGAAAAGTACACCGTAAAATCAGCGCTAAATTCCAAAATAACGTTTCAAAATATCGGTTACATGGGAACACGCCCTAATAGCGATTCGCGGCGTAGTATACGCGTACTTTATGGTTCATGCAGCATTTTGTGCGATGATCATAGGTGCACACACTTTCAGAACACGGGTCAAACTTCGGAAGGCTGAAATTCCACACTATATAAACCTTAGCCTTCAAGAGACTTGCGTTTCGACTTTTTATGCCTACGCTACAGTAGAGGTAAACAGAAATTACTGTGGCCCGCGCACAAATTTACAATTACATTGTCCATCGTTACAACCTCGATAACACTACACATTTGTCTGAACCTTTTTTTGGCCCAAAATCATAAACTACAGTACAGTACAGTAAAGTATATTATGTAGCCCATCGTTTTTAGCGTTAAGGATTTATTAGGATATATAATTAACGACACTACACCGCGAATCGTAATTAGAGTTATATACGCTAATTCTGTCACCCCAAATTTTGACTCTATCACCATAAATAGAGTACATTACTCTAAATTATATTTTACATTATTTAAGGTACTTTTTGAATGAGCGTTAATAACTCTAATACACTGCCGTTTTAAATATTGTGGCGTACGGTCGGTGTCTGACCGTGCAAAATTGTACTTTATTAAGTAAAAAAGTACAAACATTGATTTAATACAGGCCGTTATCATGTAACTGCGTTTTAACAAACCGCGTAGTGCAAACGTCATAATGACGTGAAACTGTAAGTTTTGTCAGATTCTGTACTTGTACCTAATTTACAGTAGATATATTCAGCGCCCAAATTAACGTCCAAATTAGGTTATTGATAAATTATAGTATTTTTTTTAAAGGGTTGATTACCCAAAATAGAGTTAATAACTCCAATTAATATTTTTCGTTTTTTTACTCTAATTACGATTCGCGGTGTAGTTTAAATCAAGGAGACGCGCCAGATTGTGGTACATGTTTGTAAACAGGTTTTCTAAATTATTTTATATTTTTTGGCCAGAAAAAGTCACCGATCGAATTAGTGTTATTTACACTAATGACAATGGGCGGTGTACAATATAGTTATTAACATTAAAATATTATTTAAGATAATTTTTGAATTTATCAAATAGTGTTGACGACCACGTGACACTTCCTTCTACAACGTTAAGTGTAATTCACATGTTAATTTAACTTCAATGTTTGTTAGCCGCTCGAAATAAGGCGGACACTAAGTGTAAAAAAAATTGTTAATAAAATATAATATTTAAGTTGATCCATAAAATAGCGAAGAAATACCTAAAATGTAATATTGATCATGTTTATTAGTGTTGAAAAGAATTGGTGCAAATGATGATTATGTGTTACTAACGTTTATTTTTTGTATGTGTAAAAAAAAAGGGAAAAACATCGACAAAATTTATAAATTAAAGCCAATTTGTGTGTTGAACAAATTCGGATAAATAACCAAACCAACTCCCAAGCCATATACAAATGCCTCACAACCCCTTTTTGTAGCAACACCAAATTGATGTAGTGAAAATTGGTTGTGAGATGCTACTTAGGGTTAGATGCCCATAGCACGAACCACCAAAAAGTACAATACTTCCCCAATTATGATTAGGTTTTTTCCTCCAACGACTTTAAAGACAACCATAAGTCGGGCAACAAAAAGAAACGTGATAACATTGTGTGGAACGTGTCCACAAGCCGTCTCAACCGCCAACTTAAACATAAAGACAAAGCTTATGTATGGGGTTTCACAAAGAGATATATTATAAAGTAGTTCGTAAAACACTCTACGCACCGCTGCCGAAAGGTGAGGGGAACCGATTAACGTCTTAGCAAAAGCTTCAAGATCAAAATCAAACATTTCCAAAAGATCATGCCCTTCAACAAAGGAAAAGATATCCTAAGGTGTTGGAGGGTTGATTAAACGTAAATCTTCAACAGTTCCTTCTAAGGACAGAGAGAGCATGAACGACCGAAGAGCTCGCGCAACCCAAGAAAAGTCACCTGAACGAACGAGGAGGACAAACCCTTGTCGTCTAACAGTGGAGCTTGAAACGGCGCGTGACTCGAAAGACGTGAGACAAATCGACTAATTACTCAAAATGAGTGCCCTTGTTAGAAAGGCTCCCAATTGCCATTTAAAAAGTGTTAGCACCAAACTTTAGTGTTACCCTAGGCACAAATTCCCCTTCAAGGCGACAAAACGAATGCCCAAAGCACAAACATGGGTAGATGGTACCACGTTGATTTGTTGGTAATATCAATAGGCAAGAATTCAAACGGAAGTTGTAAAACTCATAGGAGAGGTTCCAAAAATTGATGAGGGATATGGGTATATAGATGTGGACGAGGGTAGCCCAAGTGAAAACACCAAATAACATAAGGGCTTATAACAAAATACCATTCACTCGAAGATGGTTGTCGACGAACAAGAGTTGGAGTAAACACTTGCTTATGACCTTCGTCATGCTTCCCAATTTCTCGTGACACCCGTCATTGCGGTGTGCATTTTGTTAAACCGAAGCCATGGCAATCTCGAAGGCCCCTTCTTTTGAAGTGGGGTTTACACGGGCTTCTAAATGAAAAGGGTCTCTTATAAAGGGTCGAAAAATGGAGGATTTGTCGTTTAGTTGGAAATACGCATGTCCGTAACCAGTTTAACTACCAAAAGGAGACAAGGATCGTGTTGTTGGTCGTTCTACAAAAGAGGTTGATGGTGAAAGGTGAGATTGTGCATGGAGAAGGTAAGGGGCAACACGGGGAAGTGAATGGTCGAGATTTATCGGAGAGGATGGAACAGGGTTAAGGTTGGGTGATGGTGGTGTGCTTACGGTCATATTAATAGTTGAGTTGGTGGCGGCGGATGCGGTTATATGTGAGTGTTTATGCACGTGCAATGTCGGTGATTCACCAAATAGAAGCGAATGTAAATGAGGGATAAATTCATCCTAAGAGGTGGGTAACAGATGGTTAGAGGGCTAGTTGAGGTGCACAAATAGGGTCGTGCGTGATCTAAAGACGAGGGAGACGGGGATCGATACGCACATTGCTTTTGAGGAGCCATGGAGTAAATGATCATGTGTTGTTGAAGATGAGATGAGAGACTTTGACCAAATTGCCCACTCCACACAAGGTGTCCGATTGCCAAGGAAATGTCTAGTTTGGTTTTTGTTTTTAAATCCAACCCAAAATATACCCCTTTAATCCAACAAAAATGTTGAAAGGGTTGTGGAAAAAAGGGTGGAGGAGCAACACTTCTATAAGAGACACTTGCTTTTGGGCACATGCACGATGAATTTGAAGTTGAATTGGACCAAATTGCGGACCCAAGTAGCCCCCCAAGAGATAAGTAAACAGACGAAGTTTGACCTCAAAAGTAGAGAACAAAAACGACAGAATCTTTGTACTTTCTGCAAACGCCAGTCTTTTACGCCAGCTCATTTTTTGGATTCCTGTTTTCGAACATGACGAAAATTCTTTGCTGGAAATAGTGTGACGAAAGAAATTGCGCGACGAAGGACCGTTTCGAGATTACTTTTTTAATTTTCAGTTGCATTTTGAAAAGTACATACCATGTACAAATTTCGTCAAATTTCGTTGGTTTTACATCGTGACACGTAGCTTTTTCGTCCAGCGTGTCACTATTAATTATTTTCTGTATCTGCCAACCCACCTCTTACAGGTACGTTGGCAGCTACAGAGAAAAATGAAGAGAACGCTTCGCGGATGAACATCCCACGGTCAGTATTACCTCCCAGACCTTCGGAGAGTATTGGCAAGATTCTCTGTAATGTATGTTTTCGTATAGGAACAAAATAAGCGGTACGTTCTAGTACGGATAGCCGCGGATTTCTGTAAACTACCCCAGTTTTCGTCTGATGGAACTTGGCCCTAATTACAATTTGCGGTGTAGCCTTCTTTTACAAATTAACATAGTATGGAGACTCTACAGTCACATACAATAAAGTTTCGATTTCCTGGGCACAGCCCTTTATAATAAATTCGGATTCCAGGTATGACTAAAGTACAAAAAGTCAAAGAAGCCAAAGTCTTCTGACATCTTGCGGATCTGCATGCACACGCAAATCTGGCACCGATTATAAGATCGTGACAACACGCTCTCCATTGAGAACTATACATGACGTAAAAGTCTAACGATGTGTGCACGACTGCATACTCCGGCAAAATTTTCATCGATGGGATAATTTGCCGTTAATTTCTAACATTGTATCACCTGATACAACTTGCTCTCTTTGAGAGTTGAACTCAAGACCTCCCGCTTACTAAACGGGTGCTCTAACCAACTGAGCTAAGAGAGCTTCTTGACCCGTTTTCGATAAAAATAAACATTCCCTCTTTCAAATTTTCATAATTTACAATTCTTATCCAATCGTACACATTCTATCCGCGTTTGTAACCTTTTATTGCAACAGTTTCCATGGCTAGCGATGCGAGAATTTCCGAAGGAACTGCTGTATGGGCAAAGGTTAGTGACTTGCTGCAACGTCGTTGACTTTTATTGTTTATTAATAGACGTGTTTTTCAAAGACCTTGATGAAGCCAGTTTTACATGACTTTCTGCTGTAATTTTATTTTATTTTTTCCCATGTATTTGAATTTGTAGTTGGATTTGTTGCATTGTTTTTTTAGTTTCTTCTATTCATCCAATGTTTCTCAGCTTTTTTCCTTTTTTTTTCTTTACATGTTTTGTATAGAGCTGTCCACAAAAAATATTGTTTGAGATTGTTTCTTCCTCTTGTAGTTGGCTATTTATTATATATAAAAAAATTGAATTATTAAAATTGATTTAAAAAAATTGAATTAAAAAAAATGATTAAAAAAATTTGTTAATCTGCTGAAATTAGGTCATTGTTTTTACTGTGAGTAAGTAACAAGGGTGAGGCAAGTACACCGTGAATCGCTATTATTGTTAATATTTTTTCCACCACTTAAAACATTTTTCTCCGTACACATTTGTCCGATTCTCAATTTGAGATAGCCAATCGGAAGCTGAGAATCTTATCTTTCAATCGTAACCGTCGGATCCACAATCCAACAAGTGTGCACGGAGAAAAGATGTTTTAAGTGGCGAAAAAAACATTAACACTAATAGCGATTCACGGTGTAGTGTTGTGCATCATGGCAAACCATTTTGTTTTGTTACTTCTTAAACAGTTAGAACGATTAGTTTTAATTGGATATGTACTGTATCTAATTATTATGTGAAATTTTTCTTGTATAATCTTGTTTTTCAGTACTGCTATTGACTTTTTTTTTTTTTTTTTATTTCCTTTTTGCCTTATTTCAGTGGCGAGGTTTTTGGTGGGCTGCTATTGTAGCAAGAGAGAATGATGCAAATGAAGCCTGTCGAAGAGCAAAACCACGTAAAAATGTTGTGCTGGTTTTCTATGTCGAAACTGCGGCTTTTGCTTGGTCCAAAATTAACAATGTGTTGCCGATTACCGAAGAGCCTTATCCCATACATGAAGGGAGCCTTGAAGCTGGAAGAGAATTGGTGTCGGACACATCGATGCCAAGGATCGAAATGATCCATCGATTAGGAAAATGTATGCTGGATATCACCGACGGTCTCCACGTAAAAGTATGTTTGTTTGTACTTAATACTTGGATGATAGATTATGTTTGGGAGTTTGAGAAGTGAAAGATTGGTTCAAGTGAGCTATTCTTTTTGCCTATTTTGCAGTGCATAGTAAAACAGATGCAAACGTTAGAGGCGTGGCAAGATTTTGCAACTCAAATATGGGAGGTCAAATCATATTTGGAGCTCGGAAGGCATCTTTTAGATTTAACAAAGGTATGAGAAACCACCTGTTCCTATTTGACATTCATGACTTTCCTTTTTCTTTAATGAGGACACTTCGTCGACCATCATTAGTGTGGTCCTTTCTCATTATGGGCTTGGTCCTCTAAGCGGTTATATGAAGTGAAATAGGTGAAGTTGTTTAGCTTGGAAAGTGAGGATTGGAGAGCAGATTTGATTTGTGGGAATGCTCCCAACATTAGTGTGGATTAGTAATGTTGAGTCAGTTTAAGACTTGCCAAGGAATGGTGGTGAGAGGTGTTATCTGATTTGAATTTTCTCGGTGTGTTTCCGATTGCGATAGTTATAATTATCCATCCACGTGAGTGGCTCACAAGATGATAACAAGTCTGGGTATGTGAAATTAGGATGAATTGCGTGAATACTCTGTAGTGATGCACCAGATCTGTGCTTTGCAGCTAATTCTTCCGAAGTACTTCACCCGCAAGTGGACAACGAACTATCGCCAATGGAAAGGAGAGTGTGAGAGGGCTGACAATGTTATTGCTCTTGAGAAGCTAATAAAGGTGTGTTATTTTCTTTCCATCGTTGAGGCGCACGTATGTACGTATTTATCCTTATCCTAAGCGTGAAAGGTTTGCTATGTTATGACCCTGGTCTGCGTCTGACTCTTTCTGCTGGTTTGTCATCGATGTTTATGAAATATTACTTTAATGTGGTAACATGGTTGTTAGCCGTGTTTTACATGATTTTAGTGCTAATTTTTGGATTTCAGTGCTATTTTTGCGTCTATTGGAAAGTTCAGCCTCCGATTTGTGTTGTACAGTACGGCATTGGTCTTGCATTTACTTGTTTTGCCCTGTAAGGACATTGGTTCATTTCTGGCACAGGGTTTTAACATCTCTGTTTGTTTGTGATTGTGTTTTCAGAGGCTCAGAAATGGAGTGGATACGGCTCTCGTTCAAGATGTTTGGGACAAGAGTGAAAACCAGACTGCAGAGTGGGATATGTGGAGAGGTGACAAATGGGAGGCTTGGGATGAAAGAGAAGAGCTAAAGGAAACCAGTAAAAAAGACGAGAAAGGCAAAAAAATAGCAGCAAAGAAGAAAGTACAACAGGACCAAGTCTCTTCCATCCCGGAAAATAAAGTCCCAAAAGATGATGTTAAAAACGAAGTTCCAGAAGAGGATGTAGAAAGAGTTTGTACATTTGCCGATAAACAACATTCACAAAAAACCAAGACATTTCTCAAAAGGCGAAGAAAACGAAAAGGGGTGGCATTAAGCAACTCATTAGAAATGGATGGAGACGAGAAGGTTGAAGATGAAACATCCGTACCATCCGTTGATTCTCACAAGGTAAAACGGGAGGAGAACGATGTCAAAAGACAGAAATTGGTAAAGAATGAGGACGATACGGAATTGGTGGGGACTGAAATGGAAATGGAGGACTGTTTTGTGAAAAAGCGGAATTATGGGAAGGAGGTAATTAGTGAGGTTGAGAATAACTCTTCAAATGATGGGGAAACAGAAATAATGAATGAAGTTGAGAATAACTCTTGGAATATTGGAAAAACGGAGGTAATCAACGAGGCGGAGGATAACACTTTGAGTAATGGCCATGAAATAGAAGTGGACTTCTCTGTGAAGAAGTCAAACGATGGGAAGGTAAATAACGAGATGGTTGAGAATAACACTTTGAGTAGTAGTGAGTTAAACAATCGCTTCAATGGTGTATCTGAGCAAGTTGAAGTTCTTGGAGAAGAAGCTTCTCTCCCTTCTTTACCCAACAATTTTATGAGCAATTACCAAGAGAAGACCGACAATCTTTTTCCAGAAAGTTCAAATTCAGAAACGGTATCGTATGCTTTTAGTGTACAAGATTCTGGAGATGAAATTACAAGTACACCGAATATCAGTGTAAACCCCTCTATGGCTCACCTGGTGATTTTCGGTCCACTTGCTCGACTGAAATGTGGGTAATAAATGTACTTAGTATCCTTTTTCTTTCTCTTTTTCTTTTCCTTTTCCTTTTTCTTATCCTTTTCCTTGTCCTTTTCTTCGTTTTTTCTGTCGAGGGAAAGTTGGAAAACCGTAATAAATGTTGAAAAAGCGTCAGTGCAGTTGAAAACCTCTTGTTTTTTGCGAAAGGATCGTAAGCTTTTGTTGTATGAAAAACAAACTATTCGAAACAGTTTGATAATAATACTGTGTACATCTTCAACTTTGGTACTTTGGCGAGGCTGGTAAAATTGTATCGTTTTTGCGGAGGAAGTTACTTTGTCTTTTCTTGGATAATTGTGTGTGTTAGTTTTTTTTTTTTTCGATGTGTTTTGAGTAGTTCCAGTTGTTTTTGTACAGTCTTGGGAGCACATATATAGGTTAATATTTTTTTTGCCGTATCGACAATTTTGTGAATGGTTACATCAAACCACCTTAGTCTTGTTACTTTTTTTATCAGTACTTTTTGTTACATTTCAGTACCTTCTGTTACCTTTTATGTACTTTTTGTTACTTTCAGTACTTTTTGTTACTTTCGGTACTTTTTCGCTACTTTCGGTACTTTTTGTAACTTTTTGTAACTTTTTGTAGCTTTTGTTTTGCACGTACTCTTTGCTCCACTGTTTGTTTCTTTTTGTTTCGTTTGGGTACTTTTTGTTATCTTTTGTTACCTTAATACCTTTTATATTTTCTGTTAATACCTTTTATTATCTTTTGTTATGTTTCAGCACTTTTTGTTCCCTTTTCTTATACTTTTGTTACATTTTGCTACTTTTTGGTGCTTCTTGTTACGTCTGGTACTGTTTGCTCCTTCTTTTTGCTTGTACTTTTAGTTGTCCCTTTTGGTACTTTTTTGCTCAATTCAATACTGTATACTGCGATGGGTTGGCCTTTCCACTTATGAATTTGCTCGTGTTGAGAATGCGACGTGTCATAGTTAAAATGTGTAAAATCATAGTCTAAAATGTGTAAAAATCGTAGTCTAAAATGTGGTATAATAAATAGTATTATACGTATTAAATTAGTAAAACCGGTTGAATGTGCGTTATAGATTTAGCATTGCTGCCCTTTTTTGTTCCCATGGACTCCGATGGTTTACCATCGCGCGATGGTTTATCATCACACTTTTTAACAAAGTCGGTGCGATTTCTTATAAAACAGTAATATACTTTATTTACTTTTCAGTAATTTTGAATTAGTGGTCGAAATGTGTGTCACCAGTACCGAATTTTTTAATCCAATCTGGTGGCAGATTTTCGTCGAGTTTTTCTGGACATTTAGATCTAAAACAGAGGGTTACAGGAGAGGCTCCTCACAGACGCTCGATTTATGGAAATGGACGGCTGAGATTGAGAGCATAGTGGGATTGAGAGCCCTTTAATATAATGGCCTGTCAACGTTATGTCTGTAGTACTCAAAGATTCAACAGTAAAAACATATTAGGGACAAAGCCAAATATGTGCGACTTATATATTGACGCTTATTTGTCTACTATACTTCGTTCTATACACAAATTTTACTAGTCCTGAAATTCATAATAAAGCGTAGTTTAACAATACCACACTTTCTAGCTATGGTACACTATGTCGTTTATTAGTACTATTCATGTAGCATATAGTTTTTTTAGTACAATATGTGTATAGTAAGGGGAAATGACATGTATTATCTCTATTCGTTTTCGCGCATTTGAACTCCTATGTTGTATGCGTCGTGTATTGCGTATATGCGTCCCGTATTGCTTAAATGGATTAGCAGGTTTGAGAGCTTGCCTATATGATGGTCTTCATGCCCTTGTAATCGTCTTTCTAGCCTTACGTGGTGTTCATCATTTTTACAATTGGGAGATGTGTCTCCATATTTTACATCGAATATACACTATTGAAAAGTGTGGGCTTCTCCCCTCACGTTGTCGAGGTTACTAGATTGTCTGTTGTTCATTGGTTTTGGAGGTTCTACATGGTTGGCCTGAGTTTATTTTTTAATGCTTGTTCTCATGATCGGTCAATTTTGATTTATGCTACTTGTGTCGTGGAAAATTCGTATGTGTTTCCTATTTTTGGTTGTCGTTTTACGACCATATTGCTTTCCTTGTCTCTCCACACTCTCATTTTTTTGCTGATTTTTTGAAGGAGGCGATTCTACGATTGTCATGCGGAGGATGCGGATGTTGGAATTTTGTGGGTGTAATTTATTGTTTGAATCGTGGTATTTGATGCTTTATCAACATTAGTGTGATGCTAGTTCGACCTTCGCCACTATGTAGGCAGTAAATTGTTAATGACCTTCAAGCTTGTTTTTTTATGTGCACACTTGTTGAAAGTTTTATAGAAAGGTGTGACGGAAAGTTAAGATCTTTACCTTTGGATTTGTCGTCTCCAAGTGAAAACGGGACATGTGTGCACCTAGAAAATGTGATATAAATGGCGATCTGATGGTGAACCGAGCATTATCGCTGATAGATTTTACGCGGTAAAGTAGAGTTGTTGCTCGAAGGATTGTAATTGAGTTCCATGTTTCTTCTTCACATATGTTTTTTCATTTTGTTGGGCCCGAGCCTAAATCCTTGGAGCATCAAATTACTTTTTGCTCGATTGTGTCTACATGTCGAAAGAAAATTGCAAAAATTCATACTCAAGTCGACGATGGTTTCATCATTGCATCACTACATCATCCAAATGTCATCATGTAAAATTTTACTTTTTCGATCTTGGCCTTTCTTTTTTGCCATTTCCTTGAACACAGATGGTTTACCATTATGTGTTTCTAATAAAATATTTATTTTAGTTTTAGAAACACAAAGCTAACGGTTTTACCATACCCAAACCAACTACTCCACCATACAATTTTTTTTAGCACTAGATAATGCACATTAGGGGACAACCAAAGAATATAAACTGCAAATATAAATGTCCGGTTGATCCTTACGAGTAGTACAGTACTAAGTGCTGTACTGTACACCGCCAATCGCTATTAGCGTAGAAGTTTCTTTAGCGTATATGAAAAATTACCGTGGTTTACGCTAATTAAGAATTTGAAAATTTTGAAAAAAAACATACATTCTAATTGTTTAATAATTATAGCAAACTTCAAGTCAATACTTTGAATGTACTTCATGTTTGTCGTCATGTGAACGCATTTTGGCATTTTCCTTTTTTCGACCCTCGGGCAAGAGAATCCAGCCCGTCAAAAAACTTCATCAAAAATCACCTCGCGACCTGATTTCAAGGAAAGTACCGCCCAAACAACGAATGAAATGGAACCCACGCACGCGCCACACGAGTGGTAAAATTTTAGGACGAGGGATAGTACTCGCTATTTTTCTCCCTGCCTGTCACGTGCATGTACGGAAAAGACGAGGATGTACGGAAAAAAATCTGCAGGGGTCTCGGACCTCCAATTTCATTCATGGGTCCTCGGTAGAATTTTGCATCGTCGTCGCCTCTCCCCTCTCCCTCTCACACTATCACTTTTATCTCACACTTTTTAGAATGAGGCACGACAAAACTGGTATGAAATGAAAGATATTTGAAAAATAATTCTTTTGACTACCTTTATGTATATTTTTACGGCAAGTACACCGCGCATCGTTATTAGTGTCAAGGTTTAAATAGTGTATAAGTAAATTTACCGTAATTGATGCTAATTAAGAATTTGATTTTTTTTTTAAAAAGGTGAATTCTAATTTCGGCGTTAATGCTAATTTGGAACAGCAAAAATGGATTTTTTTTTTGTACGATTATACACATTATTATATGTATCCGTACAAAATATTTGAAATCGTACTCCGTCGTGAAATTTAATTATCCGTACATGTCAGACTAATTTACGTGTCAGACCAATCCCGTTTTTTGAGCGCACGTTCCTATGCGTGCGCGTCTGATTTAATTCATTTTTTGAAAAAATTTCACTTGAAAAGGTACATTTATGTACGGTCTGACATCGACCGTACACCACACTATTTAGATATTATTGTACTTTCGTTCTTTACGCTATTTTGTACGGTACCTTAATTAACGTCAAGGAAAAATTAAAATCATGTATCCTATTTGGGGAAAAATCAAAATTTTAAGAACCCAAAATAGAGTTGTTGACACTAATAACGATTCGCAGTGTAGAGCGAAAAAAGTTGAGAAAACGAAATCGGGTATCCATGGCCGAAAGTTCTTGAATCTGTGACGTCACAAGTGAGCGTGACGTCACAATGTTCCAAAACCCTAAACATCTGCGATGTCACAAAATTACGAAATTGTAGACGTCTACAGCTGTCGCTATTTTTGTTGGCGTCAACAATTTCGTAGTCGTCGTCAACCGTCACAAAGTTGTACCTACGCATACAACCGTCACATTTCAAAGTTCCGATTCCAAAGTAGTACGGAACATTCCACTACAGTCCAAAATACTTTTTCAAAGTATAGCTTACATGGGGACGTACCCTTAGTGCTGTACTATAACGTTTGTCGTATAGTTTCTCAAGTTTTCTCGTTAGATATAGCTGCGCCCTACAAATTTCCCAACAACCGTAGACTCGTTTTCGCAAAATCTGTACGGCTGTTTCACGGAGATTTGAGTACCCGTACTTTATTCAATTATTTCTGTACTTTTCAGCGGGACTCCCTCCTACGGATACCCGCCCCCAGCTGAAACCTAGCACTGGTACAGTAACGAGCTACTTGGATTCTGCGGTAGAAAACCTGCAGCTTGCCAGCTTTAAAGGAGGAAACGAACAAAACAAAAAA
Source organism: Zygnema cylindricum (assembly GCA_037447655.1). NCBI lineage: Eukaryota > Viridiplantae > Streptophyta > Zygnematophyceae > Zygnematales > Zygnemataceae > Zygnema > Zygnema cylindricum. The sequence goes on from JBBHKE010002926.1 coordinate 210,917, forward strand.
AAGCAGCCAATCATGATGGTCGAACCGCTCGCAAATTGCGTAACGTGCCGTGACCAATAGGATGAAAGCCGATCTCGATGGTTACAAAATTAAATTTGAAAGTGCGCACAAATTGAATAATCCGCGAAGTAGATTCTTTCAAGATTTTGGTTTTGTGCGAACACGACATATAGTCAGCAAACGGACGGAAGTACGGAACAGGTTTACGGGGGTCGTACATCATCGCATATATGACATCCTTTTCGTAGGCCAATTCGAACGAATCTACTGTAGTGAATAATAAAGTGCGAGCTCGAAAGTGCACGGCTGCGTTCGAAGAATAAAAAGGCTGGAGTTCGTACTTCTGAAAAGTACAGTACGAGCTTTCCGTTACTTTTGTGGGTCCTACTAGGTTTCTGTGGAAGGCCGGGATTTGAATGTAAACATTCTTCTGCGGAACTCCAGCCGATCAATTTTGACGTGGACGATTCAGACTTGATATATAAAACGTGCGGCTTTTTTCATGGCTGATTTTTTGCAACATGGATGAATCAAAAACTTCAAACTGACTTTTTGCTCAAATTCGTATTATACGAGACTTAATATTTAATGTACTTAAATGCTGCGTAAGATACCGTACAGTACACCGCCAATCGTTATTAGCGTGTAAGTTTTTTTAGCGTATAAAAATAATTACCGTGGTGTACGCTATTTAAGAATTTGAAAATTTTGGAAAAAATCATACATTCTAATTGTTTGAATATGGTAATTTGGATCTTTGAAAAAAAAATGTCGGTCGCCAACACGCTTACACTAATATAGGTCTCCTTCTACAATCTGACAAATCGTACACAAATCGTACATTCACACGGTCGAAACGCGGCTGTCGGATGAATATGTGCAAACGGGATTTTTTATGACCTAATTTTTTTTCCTTTTTAGAACGCACATTCTCATGCGTCCGCGGTTACTAAAGCTAATTTATTGTAATTTTTAACTTAAAAAGGTACATTTGTGTAGCGGGACGGAATTAGCGTACACAATGCTAATAGCGATTGGCGGTGTACAACACCACCAATCGCTATTAGGGTTGTGTACGCTAATTCCGTCCCGCTTTTTTTTTTTTTAATTCTCCATTATTGTAGTTCACTCTATTTTTTTCTTTATTCTATTTAGGGTTATTTTCAGTACGTTGCCTCTGAAATAGAGTGGTGTACGGTACCGTACACAAATGTACCTTTTTAAGTAAAAAAGTACAATAAATTAGCTTTAGTAACCGCGGACGCATGAGAATGTGCGTTCTAAAAAGGAAAAAAAACTAGGTCGTAAAAAATCTCGTTCGCACATATTCATCCGACAGCCGCGTTTCGACCGTGTGAATGTACGATTTGTGTACGATTTGTCAGATTGTAGAAGGAGACCTATATTAGTGTAAGCGTGTTGGCGACCGACATTTTTTTTTTCAAAGATCCAAATTACCATATTCAAACAATTAGAATGTATGATTTTTTCCAAAATTTTCAAATTCTTAAATAGCGTACACCACGGTAATTATTTTTATACGCTAAAAAAACTTACACGCTAATAACGATTGGCGGTGTACTGTACGGTATCTTACGCAGCATTTAAGTACATTAAATATTAAGTCTCGTATAATACGAATTTGAGCAAAAAGTCAGTTTGAAGTTTTTGATTCATCCATGTTGCAAAAAATCAGCCATGAAAAAAGCCGCACGTTTTATATATCAAGTCTGAATCGTCCACGTCAAAATTGATCGGCTGGAGTTCCGCAGAAGAATGTTTACATTCAAATCCCGGCCTTCCACAGAAACCTAGTAGGACCCACAAAAGTAACGGAAAGCTCGTACTGTACTTTTCAGAAGTACGAACTCCAGCCTTTTTATTCTTCGAACGCAGCCGTGCACTTTCGAGCTCGCACTTTATTATTCACTACAGTAGATTCGTTCGAATTGGCCTACGAAAAGGATGTCATATATGCGATGATGTACGACCCCCGTAAACCTGTTCCGTACTTCCGTCCGTTTGCTGACTATATGTCGTGTTCGCACAAAACCAAAATCTTGAAAGAATCTACTTCGCGGATTATTCAATTTGTGCGCACTTTCAAATTTAATTTTGTAACCATCGAGATCGGCTTTCATCCTATTGGTCACGGCACGTTACGCAATTTGCGAGCGGTTCGACCATCATGATTGGCTGCTTTTTTTTGTTTTGTTCGTTTCCTCCTTTAAAGCTGGCAAGCTGCAGGTTTTCTACCGCAGAATCCAAGTAGCTCGTTACTGTACCAGTGCTAGGTTTCAGCTGGGGGCGGGTATCCGTAGGAGGGAGTCCCGCTGAAAAGTACAGAAATAATTGAATAAAGTACGGGTACTCAAATCTCCGTGAAACAGCCGTACAGATTTTGCGAAAACGAGTCTACGGTTGTTGGGAAATTTGTAGGGCGCAGCTATATCTAACGAGAAAACTTGAGAAACTATACGACAAACGTTATAGTACAGCACTAAGGGTACGTCCCCATGTAAGCTATACTTTGAAAAAGTATTTTGGACTGTAGTGGAATGTTCCGTACTACTTTGGAATCGGAACTTTGAAATGTGACGGTTGTATGCGTAGGTACAACTTTGTGACGGTTGACGACGACTACGAAATTGTTGACGCCAACAAAAATAGCGACAGCTGTAGACGTCTACAATTTCGTAATTTTGTGACATCGCAGATGTTTAGGGTTTTGGAACATTGTGACGTCACGCTCACTTGTGACGTCACAGATTCAAGAACTTTCGGCCATGGATACCCGATTTCGTTTTCTCAACTTTTTTCGCTCTACACTGCGAATCGTTATTAGTGTCAACAACTCTATTTTGGGTTCTTAAAATTTTGATTTTTCCCCAAATAGGATACATGATTTTAATTTTTCCTTGACGTTAATTAAGGTACCGTACAAAATAGCGTAAAGAACGAAAGTACAATAATATCTAAATAGTGTGGTGTACCGTCGATGTCAGACCGTACATAAATGTACCTTTTCAAGTGAAATTTTTTCAAAAAATGAATTAAATCAGACGCGCACGCATAGGAACGTGCGCTCAAAAAACGGGATTGGTCTGACACGTAAATTAGTCTGACATGTACGGATAATTAAATTTCACGACGGAGTACGATTTCAAATATTTTGTACGGATACATATAATAATGTGTATAATCGTACAAAAAAAAAATCCATTTTTGCTGTTCCAAATTAGCATTAACGCCGAAATTAGAATTCACCTTTTTAAAAAAAAAATCAAATTCTTAATTAGCATCAATTACGGTAAATTTACTTATACACTATTTAAACCTTGACACTAATAACGATGCGCGGTGTACTTGCCGTAAAAATATACATAAAGGTAGTCAAAAGAATTATTTTTCAAATATCTTTCATTTCATACCAGTTTTGTCGTGCCTCATTCTAAAAAGTGTGAGATAAAAGTGATAGTGTGAGAGGGAGAGGGGAGAGGCGAAAACGATGCAAAATTCTACCGAGGACCCATGAATGAAATTGGAGGTCCGAGACCCCTGCAGATTTTTTTCCGTACATCCTCGTCTTTTCCGTACATGCACGTGACAGGCAGGGAGAAAAATAGCGAGTACTATCCCTCGTCCTAAAATTTTACCACTCGTGTGGCGCGTGCGTGGGTTCCATTTCATTCGTTGTTTGGGCGGTACTTTCCTTGAAATCAGGTCGCGAGGTGATTTTTGATGAAGTTTTTTGACGGGCTGGATTCTCTTGCCCGAGGGTCGAAAAAAGGAAAATGCCAAAATGCGTTCACATGACGACAAACATGAAGTACATTCAAAGTATTGACTTGAAGTTTGCTGTACTTTTAAGGAATTTATTTTTTTGTACGGCTAAAGTTTATCTCGTACGGAACTGCGTTTTGGGTGAAAACGACAGATTAAAGTCGATACTTTGATACATGGGGACGTACCATTAGTAACGTATTACATTACAGTACTCGTACGGATCAACCGGACATGTATAATTGCAGTTTATATTCTTTGGTCGTCCTCTAATGTACATTATGTACCGCTAAAAAAAATTGTATGGTGCAGTATTTGGTTTGGGTATGGTAAAACCGCTACCTTTGTGTTTCTAAAACCAAAAGAATTCATTTATTAGAAACACATGATGGTGAGCCATCTGTGTTCAAGGAAATGACAAAAGAAAGGCCAAGATAAAAAAAGGAAAATTTTACATGAAGACATTTATGATGTAGTGATGCAATGATGAAACCATGCCGACTTGAGTGACTTTTAATTTTCTTTCACATGTAGACACAATCGAGGAAAAGTAATTTGATGTCTCAGGGATTGGGCTCGGCCCAAATTTAAAACATATGTGTAAGAAGAAACATGGAACTCACTCACAATCCGTGGCAATTTACGCCTACGCATTGACTAATATCAATAATGTTGATAAAGCATAAAATACCACAATTCAAACAATAAATTACGCCCACAAAATTCCAACATCCGCATCCGCCGCATGACAACCGTAGAATCGGCTCTTTCAAACAATCAACAAAAAAAATGAGTGTGGAGAGACGGGGAAAGCAATACGGTCGTAAAACGACAACCACAAATAGGAAACACATACGAATTTTTCACGACACAAGTAGCATAAATCAAAATTGACCAATCGTGAGAACAAGCAGTAAACAATAAACTCAGGCCAACCGTGCAGAACCTCCAAATTCAATGGACAACAAGCAATCGCGTAACCTCGACAATGTGAGGGGAGAAGCCCGCACATTTTAATAGTATTCTATGTAAAATATGGCGACACACCTCACAGTTATAAAAAAGATGAACACCACGTAAGGCTAGAAAGACGATTACAGGGGTATAAAGACCATCATACTACCATCATGTAGGCAAGTTCTCAAACCTGCTAATCCATTTAAGCAATACGGGACGCATGTTAGCAATACACGACGCATATAACACGGGAATTCAAATGTGCGAAAACGATTAGTGACAATACATGTCATTTCCCCTTACTTTACACATATTGTACTAAAAAATTACACGTATAGAACTAAGAAACGACGTATAGTGTTCCATAGCTACAAAATGTGGTATTGTTAAACTACACTAAATTATTAATTTCAGGACTAGTAAAATTTGTGTATAGAACGAAGTATAGTAGACAAAGTGTTTGTTTTAAGTGTCAATATATACGTCGCACATATTTGGCTTTGTCGCTAATATGTTTTTACTGTTGAATCTTTGAGTACTATAGACCTAACGTCGACTGGCCATTATATTAAAGGGCTCTCAATCCCACTAGGCTCTCAATCTCAACCGTCCATTTCCATAAAACGAGCGCCTGTGAGGAGCCTCTCCTGTAACCCTCTGTTTTAAATCTAAATGTCTAGAAAAACTCGACGAAAATATGCCACTAGATTGGATTTTAAAATTCGGTACTGGTGATACACATTTCGACCACTAATTCAAAATTATTGAAAAATAAATAAAGTATATCACCTTTTTATAAGAAAACGCACCGACTTTGTTAAAAGGCGCGATGATAAACCATCGCGCGATGTAAACCATCGGAGTCCATGGGAACAAAAAAGGGCAGCAATGCTAAATATGAAAAAACTATTGTTTTGCCGTCTTATGGGATAGAACGCACATTCAACCGGTTTTACTAGTTTAATAAGTATAATACTATTTATTATACCTCATTTTAGACTATGATTTGTACACATTTTAAGTATGACACGTCGCATTCTCAACACCAGCAAATTCATGTGGAAAGGCCAACCGACCGCAGTATACAGTATTGAATTGACCAAAAAAGTACCAAAGGGGACAACTAAAAGTAAAAGTAAAAAAAAAAGAGCAAACCGTACCAAGACGTAACAAGAAGCACCAAAAAGTAGCAAAATGTAACAAAAGTAAAACAAAAGGGAACAAAAAGTGCTGGAACGTAACAAAAAATAATAAAAGGTATTAACAGAAAATGTAAAAGGTATTAAGGTAAGAGAAGATAACAAAAAGTACCAAAACGAAACAAAAGAAACAAACAGTGGAACGAAGAGTATGTGCAACAAAAAAGTTACAAAAAGTTACAAAAAGTACCGAAAAGTAGTGAAAAAGTACCGAAAGTAACAAAAAGTACTGAAATGTAACAAAAAGTACTAAAAGTAACAAAAAGTAAAAAAAAAATCATAGAGGGTACTGAAAAGTAACAAAAAGTAATGATAAAAAAAGTAACAAGACTAAGGTGGTTTGATGTAACCATTCACAAAATTGTCGATACGGAAAAACTTTTACTAACCTATATACGTGCTCCCAAGACTGTACAAAATCAACTGGAACTACTCAAAACACATCGGAAAAAAAAAAAAAACACAAAATTCTCTAAGAAACGACAAAGTAACTTCCTCCGCAAAAACGCTACTATTTTTACCAGCTCTCCAAAGTACCAAAGTCGAATATGTACACGGTAATATTATCAAACTGTTTCGAATATACAACAAAAGCTTACAATCCTTTCACAAAAAACAAGAGGTTTTCAACTGCACCGACGCTTTTTCAACATTTATTAAGGTTTTCCAACCCTCCCTCGACAGAAAAAACAAAGAAAAGGAGAAGGAAAAGGAGAAGGAAAAGGAGAAGGGAAAGGAAAAGAAAAAGGAAAAGGAAAAAAAAAAGAGAAAGAAAAAGGAAAAGAAAAAGGACACTAAGTACATTTATTACCCACATTTCAGTCGAGCAAGTGGACCGAAAATCACCAGGTGAGCCATAGAGGGGTTTACACTGATATACGGTGTACTTGTAATTTCATCTCCAGAATCTTGTACACTAAAAGCATACGATACCGTTTCTGAATTTGAACTTTCTGGAAAAAGATTGTCGGTCTTCTCTTGGTAATTGCTTATAAAATTGTTGGGTAGAGAAAGGAGAGAAGCTTCTTCTCCAAGAACTTCAACTTGCTCAGATACACCATTGAAGCGATTGTTTAACTCACTACTACTCAAAGTGTTATTCTCAACCATCTCGTTATTTACCTTCTTCCCATCGTTTGACTTCTTCACAGAGGAGTCCACTTCCATTTCATTGCCAATACTCAAAGTGTTATTCTCCGCCTCGTTGATTACCTCCGTTTTTCC
>JBBHKE010002926.1:218089-234902 GCA_037447655.1 Zygnema cylindricum
AACCAGGCTTACAAAATTAACCTGGTCAAAAACCAGGCTTACAAAATTAACCAGGTCAAAAACCAGGCTTACAAAAATAGTTCAAAAGTAGGTGAAAGTAGGCCCATACAATATGCCTATTGTATGCAAAACATACAATATGACCTTAAGACCCATATTGTATTCGGACCTATTCGGACCAATTAAAACATTCGGACCAAAAACTGGACCAATTAAAACATTCGGACCAAAAACTGGTCCAATTAAAACATTCGGACCAAATTTTTTATTTACACCGTCAGATTCAGACGATCGGACGGTCGATGATTAAAGTAGTGATCTAAGAAGATCACATGAAAAGCCCATAACACAACTTACGATTAATGCGCCGACCAAAGGCCTACCATAAAAACGCCTACTTTTGAACTATGGTTGCGAGCTTTAAAGGTGGAAACGAACAAAACAAAAAGAACACCAGCCAATCACGATGGTCGAACCGCTTGCAAATTGCGTAACGTGCCGTGACCAATAGGATGAAAGCCGATCTCGATGGTCACAAAATTAAATCTGAAAGCGCTCTCAAATTGAATTATACGCGAACTACTGTAGATTCTTACAAGATTTTAGTTTTGTGCGAACACGACATCTAGTCAGCAAAGCGACGGAAGTGCGGAACAGGTTTACGGGGGTCTTACATCATCGCATTTATGACATCCTTTTCGTAGCAGCTGCAGCCAATCCGAATGAAACCAGTGAATAATAAAGTGCGAGCTCGAAAGTGCACGGCTGCGTTTGAAAAATAAAAAGGCTGTAATGTAGTTCGTACTTCTGAAAAGTACAGTACGAGCTTCCCGTTACTTTTGTAGGTCCTACTAGGTTTCTGTGGAAGGCCGGGATTTGAATGTAAACATTCTTCTGCGGAACATCTAGCCGTTCAATTTTCATGTGAACGATTCAAACTTGATATATAAAGCGTGCGGTTTTTTTTTCATGGCTGATTTTTTGCAACATGGATGAATCAAAAACTTCAAACTGACTTTATGGCCTATGCTCAAAGGCGTATTATACGAGATTTAATATTTAACGTTACTTAAATGCTGCGTAAGATACTTTACAGTACAGTACTTCCCTGTACACTGTACTGTACACCTTGAATCGCTATTAGGGTTAATAATTTTTTCGCCCACTCAAAACATATTTTCTCCGTACACACTTGTCCGATTTTCAATTTGAATCCGTCAATCGGAAGCTGAAAATATTAGCTTTCAATCGCAACCGTCAGATCTGCAATCCGACACGTGTGTACGGATAAAAAATGTTTTAAGCGACGAAAAAAACATTAACACTAAAAGCGATACACGGTGTAGTGTCCGCATGACTCCTAATCGTAAGTGCCACATACGGACATCTTCATCTCCCTAACTTACGGACGTGATATTTGACCGTGAAATTACATTTTTTCGCGTGCGGATAAAATACGTATTTTTGTGAACTCAGCCCATCGTAATCAACATCGTAACGTCATGGTTATGCACCACCTGACCATCACATCACATCACATCAAATTATTAAATTTTAGTTGCCACATATGAACCTGCCGTACGTCTTTATCCGTACCCTTCGTACACTTCTTCCTTCATATGAACAAGTGCTACTTTGGTGAAACGTGCGCTTTACTGCATGTCCACTCTTCTGCTGCATCATTGCAGCATCATCCATCATCTATGGCTGCAACTCACTCTTCCGCACATCAAACCTGCTGTCAGCTGACAGGCGTTTGTTGCCCTGTACGGCTCAGTTAGTTCCTATTCCGTACACTTTGTATGCATTTTTCTGTGTCTATATCATCTACTGGACAGTACTGCAACCTGCAATAAGTTCTTTATTTCTTTCATCATCTAAAGGAACATTGTATAAAACCTAAAAAAGCAACCAAACCTCTTCACAATCGTGCGATATTTCAGTGCGAATTCCTGACCGAGAATATTTAGATGCTGTTAAGAAGAGCGCTGTAGTTAGTTATATTTGTTTGGATTACTTTTGTCTATTTGTATATATATATATAGAGAAAAGAAGAAAGATAATCTGTTTTGCAGTTGATCCAAAAAATATTTTGCACGCAGTGAACAATATTTTAAAAAACTTTAATTTCCAATTTCCAATTTCCAAGCTTGTATAGTTTTAGAGGACTTATTTTTCAGATACAACTTTTATTTTTCAACTTCTGTTTTCCATCAAACGGAAAGATAGTAGAATAAACGGATAAACAGAAAATAAAAACAGTTTACTCGGAGATCCTCCTGAGACACTCTTAATTCTTTCATCACATCCCTCATGGAAGTTTTTTCTGTTCAATGACTAAATTTTTTGAACTTCTCGAATAATGCGATGTAGTGATTATTATTTTTATTTGATGATCTGTCTTCCTTTCCTTTTGGTCATTTTCTGCGCAAGTTATTGCAGTTATACCAGAGGTACTTTTTACCACGCTTTTACAAAGTTTCTGTAGGAGTTTGCTCTTTCTTTTTCTCCCTCTCCCTCTCCCCCTCCCTCTCCCTCGCCCTCTCCTCTCCTTTAGAATACCTTTGCTTTACTCTTTCTCACTATGGCTGTGGCGGAAACCGAACAAACTTCATTTCACGAGAAATCGCAAGCTGACGACTTTAGACCAGAGAGAATTATTGTTGGTGGAAATAACAATGATGTTGGACCCGTTTCCTCTTGCGGAACGGATACGATTCAGTTCGTCAGAAATGATACAACGACAACTTCTATGGGAACAGTAACGGCAACGGAAACGGAAATGGTAACGGGAACGGCAACAGTTAGGGAGGCTCGTGTGAGCGACCGGGAAAGGCTGGAACTTATGGCGCTTTATCCGGCAGCTCTCGAGAAGAAACCTGATAGGTTGCCAGCTGGCTATGTGGATGATGGAGAGCCTCGGTTTTTTCTGCACGTCAAGAATGATAGGGTTCGCCTTCTCCGAGCCTTTGTTTGTATTGACATTGTGACTGCATTTTCCGTTTTTTTTTTTTTTGCATTATCAAATTTATATTCCATTTGTAGTTGCTGAAAAATTGTGACTGCATTTTCCATTTTATTTTTCTATCCTGTAGGTGCTATATTTTCCTATAGGATCGTACATGTAGTGTAGAAACATGACATAGTCATAGTTCATAGCCTGTTTTGCTTTAAGCAGGCTGAAGTTTTCCTTCCTGAGCATTTTCCTCTGTTTCGTATTACGAGGAAAAAAAGGGGACACCAATGTTAAAGACTACACTATCCATCACTAATAGAGTTAATAGCTCTAATTCGAGTGGGGTGTTTTTTAGATTTGAAATAATAAACGAGTGTTTAACACATTATCTAGTTAAGTGGAAAGCATAATTTAGTGTAGTTAAGTCTAATACGATCTTAACACTCGTAATTTACTAACTCTAATAGCGATGTAAGTTGTTCCTCGATTTTGCAGGTTTGTGAAGCACGTTCAGAAAATAATATATGATGTGTGAGATGATGTTTTTACGAAATGGTTTTATTCATTATATATTTATTTTTATGTTTTTTAGATAAGTGTTTATGATATGTTGTTTTTATTATATGTTGTTCTTATGATATGGTTTAATTTTTTTTTTTTGCAGGTGGAAGGTTTTTTGGCACCGTTTGGAGACACAATTGACTTCAGTCTCCCTCACACTTGTGTTTCATCCGCGGAATTTGTTGGCCTAAGGAAAATTCCTACTCGGAGAGCAAGTGACAATGAGTCATCGTCTAATAAAGTCACTTCCCCTCCTTCCCAAAAGTCAGTGAAGAGCGTGATTCTGGGGATCTTGCGAAAAGGTCAAAAAGTTTCAGACGGTCAAGATAATCTCCCAGGAATAAAGTCAACCAACCTTTGGATGAGTGAAGGCAAACAGGGAAAATCTAACATTCCAGATGGTAGACTCTACAACGATTTTCCGATTTTGAGCCCGGGAGGTCCTTCTCCTCGATCTCTTAGAGGTGGAATTGATAACGGGGGACCTGCGTCAGGTATTTTTTCAGAATCGAACTCAGTTCGACCTCGGAGAGAGACATGGCCGCGAAGTTGGGTTGCCGAAGATGGAAAGGGTTTACAAATGTTTGAGTTGTTATGGAAAGAGGGGCGATCAGGAGGCCTTATCAGACGACTAAAGTTTGAGACCAATGAGGGAGGGTGAGTCCTCTTAGTTTTTAGTAAACAGTACAAGTTTGGATTATTTTAGGAGATATGATGGGACTCAACAAAATGCATAGCCTGTTTTTTGGGAAAGTTCATGTTTTATGGCTCCCTCGACTCGCTTCTCCTCTATTGTTCTTGCACTCACTTTGAATTCCCATGGTCTTGACTTGCTTTTAGGTGTTAATGCCATTTTCTGTTCATCCGCTTGTTATATGCGGGTCTACAGATACAGTTAAAAAACTAACTGGTGTTGTTGTTTGTGCCCTCTCACTCCGTAGTGCTTTAATTGACTTGTCTCTAGGTTTTAATGTCTTTTTGTGATCATTCGATTGATAAATGTGGCTCGACAGGTATATTTTACTCAGGTCAAAAACCAACATGCTTTTAAAATTCTCGATTTTGACTCGGGGTCTTTATGTGCTTTTGTCTTTTTGTTGCTTTTTAAATTCCCGATTTTTACTCGGGGTCTTTAGGTGCTTTTGTCTTTTTGTGTCCATCCCCTTGATATACATGGCGTTACAAGTACAATTTACTGAGTTCAAAAATCAACATGCTTTTAATTCCCTGATTTTGACTCCGGTCTTTAACTCTGATATTGACTTGTCTTTAGGTGCTAATGCCTTTTTTGTGTTCATCCCCTTGACATACGTGGCTCGGCAGGTATAATTTGCTGAGTTCAAAAATCAACTGGTGGGCTGCGGCGGCTCAAGGAAACAATATTTGCACCGATGCCGCTGAGGCAGCCATAGCGGCTTGTGGAGGAAACATAAAAGAGAATCAACCCTATCGTCGGTGGAGCTCAGACGACGAAGGAGGAGCCTCTGTAAAGCGGTCAGTCAGTGTAGGAAGGCCTGTTTTCGGCCTGAAAACTCTCCAATCTCTCCGGTCCAGGTCGTTTAGAGAGACGTCGGAGAATCAAGGGGGAGATGTAGATAAGTCGAGGGAGGATGGGGCTCAGTCTGACCTCTCAAGTAGAAGTCAAAAAGATACGAAAGAGCCTATGGGGACTCTTGCGGATGGTAGGGCTCGAATTCATGCGGCAAAACAAGCAGTAGAGATTGCTGGGACTAATACTAAACTGGCTCAAGGAGATTTGCCCGAGAATGTTATCACTTGGGGTTCAATAATGGTGGAGGGCAAAGTGCTTCCAAAGAGGGACGGGAGTTCACAAGTTTTAAAAGATCATCATTTCAAAGCGGTACAAATTACCTCAATCATCCTTTTTCTGGGCCTTTATGTTTGAAGTAAGGGAAAAGCTGTTCTGCTTAAGGGGATTTATTGGCACTGTAACTGGTGGGATCGCTGTTTCTCTTCGAGAATTTGAGAATTCAGTGATATAAGTGTCTGTATTTTTACTTCACATAACTTGAAACCTTCTAAATTTCTCCTTTTGATAGCTTTTCCTGTCTCCTATACCCCATCGCCTTACTGCTATGCTGGCTTGTGTCTCGTGCTAATGGAGATATGAAAGTACTAAGGAAGTCACTTATTTCAACTGAGCTTGTTAATAGCAACACAATTAACTAAGAAGATGTAATTGTGATGTTTGAGAGTAAGTTGTCCCCTGGGGTGTCTTTTATTGGTTTTATTATCGTGACGGTCTAGTCTCGAGCCATGCTGATGACTTAATCAACTTGGGGGAAAATAGCTTGAAGAGACTAAGTTTGTCTCCTGAATTGTCTTTTATTGGTCATATCAATGTAATAACATTGTTGCCCAGAGGTCTTTTGGTTTTTTGTCTTAGTCTTGGGCCATACTGATGCCACAATGTGGGGGGAAATAGTTCGAAGAGAGTAATAAGTTTGTCTCCCGGTAGTCTCTTATTGGTTTATATTATCGTGGCATTTTTGCTCAAGAGGGGGGAAATAGTTCGACGAGAGTAACGCAAGTTTGTCTCCCGGATGGTCTCTTATTGGTTTATATTATCGTGACATTTTTGCTCAAGAGGTTTCATTGGTTTATTGCCTTTGGTTTTGTCCCATGCTGATGACTCAATGTGGGGAGAGGATAGCTCGCAGCTGCTTTACCAGCAAGATTGCGATCTTCGTCATGGGTTCTTCTGTATAGTACTTCTCGAGATGGAATTAGGTGAAGTCCCTCAATCGTTTTCTTTTTCTCGAGAAGAACTTTCAAGCAATAATTAGGTGAAGCCTCTCAATTTCCTCTTTTGTAGATAAGAACTTATGTGAGGGAAGTAGGGGAAGCCTCTCAATTGCTTTCTTTTTAAGTACTCACGAGATAGACTTGGACTTATGTGTCCCTTTTCCCCTCTCCCTCTTCCTCTCCCTGGCCCTCTCTCTCCTTTTCCCTCTCCCATTCTCCTTCTTGCTCTCCCTCTTCCCCTCCCCCTTTCCCTCTCCCTCCCGATTGCTTTGTTTTTGTAGCTAAGAGCTCATAATGAAGTGAATTTTCACTCAGTTTCATAAACCTCTTCAACTTAAGCCATCCATTGAATTTACTGAATATTTACTTGGAAGGGTTGAAATTTCACTAGGCTCCACCTTTACATCGTGCAGAAGGGAAAATGAAGAAAGTTTTTTCTAAGTCTTGGAAATTCAGCTTAAGCTGTACAGAGAAAACTTGAGTTAAGCTTTTGTCTGTTTTCCTTTTGTCTGTGAAAATATAAGTTATTGACTTAACAAGCTGGGCCTCTGTTTTGTGACAGTTTGAACACATTGTACAGAAAGGTTATGAAGAAAGGGCCCTCGATCCTCATTGCAAAGGACACGAAGCAGCATGTGCGCATTCTCTTTTTGCTTTCTTTTTGCTTTCGCTTTTCCTTCATTTTGTTTTCTTTTCCTTTTTTTTCTCAAAATGTTGGGATCATAAATGCAGAACACGGTAGCTTTAGAGATTGCACATTAGGAAAAACCACATAAAGTATTGGGTAAACATGACTAGATACATTAGGAAAGACCACATCAATTATGGGTAAACATGACTAGATACATTAGGAAAGACCACATTAATTTTGCTGGAATATGAGGTTATGGGCATTTGATGCCATGCAAAAAACAGGCAAGGAATGGAATTTTTTGGTTAAGGGAGAATGGCGATCCATAGAAACGGAGAAAGTGGGGACACAATTTTACTATGTACTATCCATTTCTTGTATCAAGTTTTCCCCTTATCCTTGGCAAATGGATCTTTTCCAGCCAAAGCAACATTTCTTGGTAGTATATATGTAGCCGATTCTAAAAATACCTGCCGAGCTCATTTTTTCACTTATCATTATTATTTTTATTTTATCTGTTATTCACTTCTTTTCCACTTTGGACAAACTTCTTCTTGCCAGTTACACCAACTGTTAAAAAATATATAGTGTGGGGTTTATTTTGGTGTTATCAATTTTAGTTTAAGTCCGAGTGACGAGGACAATTTTCAACCGCTTACCAAATTAGCTTTAAGAAAAAACGATTACTATGAATAATGCTATTTTATGTTCAGGGGCCAGAAAAACCAGCTCCAAATTAGTGTTATTAAACTCAGGGTCTAGTGCATTATGAATCTTTTCTCTCCTCATCCCGTGCACTTGCTTTTAGCTTATAAGCATATTAAATATTCAAATTAATTAACATATTATAAGATGCTAAGATTTTGTGTTTTATTTTTCTGTTTGATACTTAGCATATTCTTAAAATATGCTAAGTATTCATGCCAAAATACTTGTCCTACATGGTTCTTGGAGTTCATAAACTGCAAAGGTAAACTAATAGGTAAATTGGTTAGTAACGGGTAAACTGGTTACTAATAGGTGGGCAGAGGTTTCCTCATCTGATCATAACCTACACTGGCATTCTGAGGTTGGTGACTGAAAAATGTGTAATATGGTTTTTTTTGGGGCTTTGGTCAGGTTTTTGGCTGTTTCAGTTCGGAAGAATGGAAAGTTGCGACAAGATATTATGGGAACGGGGAGTGCTTTGTATTTCAGGTTGGCCTACATGATCATATTAAATAGTGTTACAGAAGGATAAGGTTTATTTTGGGACTAAAGAGACTCAGATTTAAGAGGATTAGCTAATGGATGATCACCTCATATGATACAGACTGGCAGTATGGTTTTATGATTTATTTAGCAATAGAGAGTGTCTTGAATCTATTGGGAATTTGTTGTACTTCTTGTCTACCGGATAACAATGGCAGTGGTAATTGTGAAATCACCCCTCTCCCTCTCCGGCTCCCTCTCCCTCCCCTCACCCGCTTCCCCCCTCTTTTCTCCTCTCCCCCCTCTCGCCCCTCTTCCCTGCTCTCTCCATCTCTCTCCTCTGCTCTCTTCCCCTCTCTCCCTCTTTCTCCCACACTTCAAAATGGATTTCTTATGCAAGATTTACAATAAGGTTTGGCACCAAAGTACAAATATTTAAAAGATTATTAACAACATTCATGACCATATGGCAAAAGGCAAAGCACTATTAAGCAAAACATCTTATTTCATAAAGGAAAAACAAGGCACCCATTTATTAGAGGCAGGAAACAAATGATGGAAAGGAATCACTAACGAGTTTGTGGGAGAGAAGTGTGGTGATATTAACAAAGAATCAAATGATGGAAGGTAATCACAACAGAGAGAGGCGCTGCTTTTGAGCTGCACAGTAGGAGGAAAAGCTGTTTTAAGAACCTTCTTTCTTTGTTTTTCTCTTGTATTTGTTATGGAATGACTTTGTAAATAGTAGTGATAACACACTATTCTAAGAGGAAAACCAGTACGGTACGGCCTTCTTTCTTTGCTTTTCTCTTGTAGTAATTGTGGAGACCAGTGTCTTTGTAAATGATAGGGATACATTTTGGACACTCTAAGATTTACTTCTAGAGAGGACACTATGGTGATCTCTCGAGATGTCATCTTATCAATGCCGAGATTTATAACACCTTGTGTTGCTATTAGTGTTAAATGTCTCTTTCTCCACTTTAAAAAACTTTACTCTTCGCTCTAAGTCTCCAAGTGTGTGTAATTTTCATTTGGAGACCGCCAATCGGAAGGTAAAAAGTGTTTCTTTTCGTCGCAACCTGATTATTTATCAGATAAGTTTGCACGAAGAAAAATGAATTTGGAGGCAGGAATCAACGCTAATAGCGATACAAGGTGCAGAAGTAAACTATCTATGTTATTCCATAACCCACATATGACAAACTAAGAGAGACTGGATGAGGTGGTTGTGACAGGTAAAACCGGAGCTCAAAGCTTTTCGATGGACAAGGGCAAACAGCTATTTTATGTATTCCACCTCCAGGGTTCTAGCTATGGGTGGAGGGTAATTACTTCTTTACCCTGTGAAAGCTTTTTTTTGGCAAGAACAAGGATGTTTTGATGTCTACCTACTTATGTGGTGCAAAGAATATGTGTGCATTGTGGTCCATAGATAGCGAAATCCATGATACGCAAAATCTTGAAACGCGCTCGATCAGTAGTTTATTGGGCAGTTTACACATAAAATTTAAAGAAAGCAGCAGCTTTTCTGGGCACTATATGAACACCACTATTATATATTGTTAAGGAACAAAATGGACCACAGGCCACCGTTTTTTAGTATGGTCAATGCAGTTCACATCAGACTGTAGACCAAACTAGCCTTATGAACCAGATTTTGCACAGCTACAAAAATTAGGTTGGACGATAGTAAACATCTGGTTTTATGCACCATGATGTGGAGTTTACCTGACAACATGCATAAATTGGAGAAAGTGTATTATGGTTCACACTACTTCATGGTTCACACTACTTCATGTACATAATAAAAAATGGCCAATTGTTGTGGTTAGGTCACATATATGCACTCCAATTATAAGGACTATGTCCCCATACTGTTTCATATGTAGGCCTTGGAAAACAAGGCACCGGCACCTAAGTATGATTTACGCTACACTGCCCACCGTTTTTAGAGTTAAAGCCTTTTTTCGGGCTCTCAAAAAGTACTTTTTCTCTTCACACAGTTTTTAGACTTTCAACTGTGACATCTCAGTCGAAGAGTAAGACCGTTACGTTTCGATTGCTAAACAAAAATTGAACCGTCAGTCACGAAGTTAAACGCCTTATGTTCAACTCTAATAAAGATGGGCGGTGTAGTTACTGGCTCTAGTTTCTGACTAGTCATTGGAATTTGGTGGTAGGCCCAAAGAAAAACTTGTGATTTAGGCTAGTATTGGTTATTTCTTTGATTAGTTATTTGATTAGTTATTGGAAGTTTGTGGTAAGGCGAAAGAATTCCCTGTTTTTTTTATGTTGTTTTTTTGTAATAATTGGCGTTGAATTCGTTTTAGCTGAAATTGTTGTGTTTTCCATGTTTTTCTGTTACAGTTGAAGCTGAGTACGTTTTTGGTTGGAAATCGGTGTTTTCATTTTTCTCTTTTTTCAGGGCCCATTACAGTCTCCACATCAACGCTGACCTCATTAGTGGATGCAGTGGAGAATGTGAGACTTTTGGGAGTGTACCATTGGCCGGGTGAGTGAATACTCCCCGTTTTTGGTTTTTTTGTTTTTTATTTAGGAGAGAGGGACATTCGCTGCATTGTTTTGGTTTATTCTTTTTCGCTATTTAGAGGAGAAGTTTCTTTTGCATTTTAGGAGAGAAAGAGAAGTTTTAGTACATGATTTCTGTTAATTGTCTTTTAGGGGGAAGGCTTGAAGGAAGGGGGGTGACATTGCAGTTATCCTCTTGTAATGATTAAGAAGGGGAATTTTGATAACTTATAAGAAAACTTTCATGGTTAGGTGGACAAGAGCTCTTGTAGTAGTGAAACCCATGAGTTCCAGTTTACTTCAATTTACTTCCATATACTTCCACGTAGTTCCATGTATCTCGATAGTAAAATCTTTAAGTTCCATATAGTTTCATGTACACCCATATGGGAAGAATTCAAAAGTCCTGAGTTCAAATCCTGTTCTATTTTCTTGATACATTGTACTATTGCACGCATTCAGATTAAATTCATTTCTCTGTTTATTTTCTGGCATCTTAGAGGTTGTCGGTAGTTTATTGCAAAATCTTGTCCATCTTCTTCGTTTTATGGATAATCGATCCTACCCAAAAAGAAAAGAGTTCAAAACAGGAAGTTACAAAAAGGCATTTACTTGTCAATGGTACATTGGTGAAACACCATTGATTTTGTTTCCCGTTGGTAAATCTCACAATTTTTGACGAAACCGTATAATTGTCACTAACAATGTCAATTTTTGTACTAAAAGAACGATATCCACGTAAAAAATTTACATGTTTTATAACATGTTTGTATGTTACTGTTGTGGAAAACTCGAGAGTGGCAAAGTGAAGCTCACTCAGTTTTGAAATGTGATTATTTAATTTATTGTATCTATTATTTTGATTCATTGAGGGAACTGGTTTTTGTTTTTTTTTTATCTTTGTTTAAACATGTAATAACAGGTCGGAGGACTTTGAACTACTCCATGTTGAAGTTTGGGGTTTTCGGTAGAGGAAGTCCTCAAGCAGCTTTAACCGGTACTTTCGGAAGGTTCAGATTTTGATAAAATTGGTTTATTGTTTGTTATTGATTTATTATTATTGATAGCTTTCGTATAATATTGGTTTGTTGTTTATGATTGATAGATAATTATTGATAGGATATTTATGAGAACGATTTGTTGTTTATTATTGACAGGTTTTTTTTGTTAATTGAAGGGCTTATTCCGAAGGTTTTTATAGAGCTTTGGTCGACAGATTGTATTTTTTTAAACAAAGCATCAAAAGTTGTCGATAAAACGATCATGTTCGTGGTTTGAATTGATTCTTTTTCTTTTCAACTATTGATTTGGGAATTAGATGCTTCTCCTGTTCTTGCTTCTTTAGAAAGCCGATCAAGGATGTTAATTGGTATTGACAATAGTATGAAATGGTGATATCAACAATAGTATTAAATGGTGATATCAGCAATAGTTTTAAATGGTGATATCACGGATAGTATTAAACAACGACTAATCCTCAAATTTCGATTGCTCCTATGGTGTTTTTTCACAGGGCACATATTTGGGAGTGATGGCATTGATGGGTGGACTTTTGTTTGGGCCGGTTTTTTGGAACATTTGGAGACTATCGATTCTAAAGTCTCCATTTTGGTGTATTGGACGTTTTCAGAAGTGTAAGAAAGAATTGGATTGTTGTACACGAATAAAGCTTGTGAGAAGGCAGTGGGATAATTTTATCCTGGTAGAGTTAGGATTATGGTACTTTTATTTTGAAATATTAATTTGTTTTTACATTTCTTTTTCATTAAACCGCTGTATTTATGGGATATGTCATAGTAGTAATAACCGTTCTTCATGTTATTTTCATGCTATTTAAGTTTGTAAGTGATTTTTTATGTTGTAAGTGGTTTTGGTCGGTACAAATTTATGAGATTCAATGTTATTTAGATTTTGACTCAGCGCACAATTTGTTGCGGTGGTACTTTGTTTGCAAAAGAAATTTATATTGGGGAATGTCTTTTATTATTCCCTGGAGCGAATTTGACATTCATATCTGTTTGTATGTACCTGTATTTGGTCAACAAATAGTGTCAACTGCTCGAAGTCATGGAAATGTCTGATCTTTAAACTTTTATGGTTTGGAATGTGTAGCTAATTGTCTGATATGCAGTTGATTGGACGTGAAAATGCATTAACCTTGTAAGATTTTAGATATTTGTCTTTTGTATTCTTGCTCCAAAATAGACGTCACAGAACAGCAAAGCCAGAATGTACGTCACGAAGTGATCATTGATCTAACAGAGGATTAGCAGAGTCTTCATTGTAGTTTCCCACTGCATTTCCTCCCTCTTGCCCACTAAAAAACCATAAAAAACACTTGTTGACAGTTCAAAGACATGGACATGTCTCAACCTTGTAAATTTTTAGTTCCTAGGATGTCTGTAACAAATTGTAATGGATTGGAAAGTGTATTGTACATGGATACAAAGTTAAGCCATAAAATTTCATGCATTTGACTTGAGCATTTTCACACCAGAACAGCAGTTATAGAAAGAGCAAAGTCGAAGTGTAAGATATGAAAATATGATAGATCTCACACGATGTTTCCAACAAAATGTTACATTTAACACAATTGGAAGGCATCTCTTACTACAGATTAGTAACACATCCCTCAGTTCTTCACTGCATATACTTTCTCTTGCCCATGTTAAACATTCTTCACAAAAAACCGGATTATTGTAGTCACTGCATTTTCAAACACAATACTGGGGAGACAATGCTTCCTATACGTCTCACCCACTCCCAAAACCCAAAATTTAAAAGCCCACCCACTGTATCCAGAAAAAATGGTCACTGGACACGCAAGACAGACAGTAGCCAGAACAAAAACAAGCAAAATATTGTTGCAGAAACAATCTCCTACAGCAAATAAAAGTAGTTTCACATGCTAAGCCCGATAACCTTTTACTCCTTTCATAGCATCATCTTCATCTTCTTTCAATGCCAGCAAAACCAACACATGGGAAACAAGAAAAAAAACTGCCAACAAATTTGGCATACACTTGTACAGAGTGGCACGCCTCAGTTGTTAAGGAATTAGACGCTCATAGAGGAATTCACAACATTTTGAATTCGTACCACTTAATGATTTCAATTTCTTTCGAACAAAATTTGAATGGTGACAGAAGACAGCCAGAAAAAAAGTAAAAAGGAAATTATCTTTAGCAGCTCAGATTTATGGCTGAAAAAAGGCGACAGAACAAATGGTTCCCGTCAATACCACTTTGGCAACCAATTGGATAGACAAAAAAAAAAAAAAAACTGGTAGTACACTAAAGCATCGTGAAAATGCTGTAATGCTGAATAGAATGGAATTTTGTATACTATGATCAGAACTGCACTTATTTCTCATCCATGAATTTTCCTCTCTTCAGTTTCAATTTCACAAACCTCAAACTCCTCGAACTCTTTCCCGCACTCAATAAACTCTTCTACACTCTGGCACTCTTGAAAATCCTCCACATTCTCCAATTGCTCAAAATCTTCCCTACTACTGCTGTCTTCAATTCCACATCTATCCTCCGTTAAACTGCCGTGACTCTCACTACTACACCGAGAACTGGAAACAAAATCTTGAGCTTTTTCCATATCATTCTTTTCAGATATTTTCGCCTTTAGCTGGAACTTTGCGTCAGCTTGAATCAAAAATACAGGCAAAATATGCTTCACATTTCGTCCAGAAGCTTGATATTTCCGAATACCCACCTCAATTTTTTGAACATACTGCCACATACCATGTGAGATTCCCATCTTTGCAATATTTCTCGATAGTCCCGACTCTTCCTGATGGAAATTGATAATTTCACACGCTGTAAGTTGTCCATTCCCTTTCTTTCCTTCGATGGGAGCAATTCTCCAACCCGAAAGAAAAAAATCAATACGCCATGGATTCGCTCTTTTAGGAGCCGAAGGATGTGTGGTTAATTTCGATATACAATGAAACGTCCTTTCCTTTAAAGACCAAATCTTCCTTGCTACAACATATTCTCGGTCTCGCAAAAATAAAGGAAACTTCCGTATCCACTGAGCAACTTGACAGCCATTTTCATTCCAGTCCTCCAAAGTTGATGAAGAAACTCGAGCGTCATCCCATTCAGATCTATAAGCGTCATCTAAAAAGAAATCTCGAGCTGTTTCTGTATCACAATCTTCCACAACCATACGGCTACGGTACTCCGTAGGATTATTTATTGAATCTCGAGACCAAGAAGCGTACGAAAGTGAATCCGTTGTACGGTCCATCGTTTTTTTGAAGCCATCCGTTAACCAAGAAGCTTCTCCTCCTTCTCCTTCTCCTTCTCCTAACCCTGTGAGAAAAACCTCAAGGTCTAAATCTGTAACAGCAGGACCTTCATTTTCTTTACAAAATGAGTCTGAAAAACGGTCAGGGAAAGTAAAAGAAGCTGGTTTTTCTATATTTTCTTGTCTACTGGAACCTAATGTAAGCCATTTTCTTCTTACAAAAGCTGCTGGTTCTTGATCTCTGTCAGTCAAAAACTCAGAATCTGTGCTTACGGAAATGTCATCTGATTCAGTTCCAGTTTCAGTTAAGGATCCCGTAGTAGATCCGTCTTGATCAAGAGAATCTTGACTTTCTCTCCTCCTTAAAGCAATTTGTCTCCCTTGTTTCCTTAAACTTTCTAAGACTCCTTCAACTGCAAGTCTTTGGAGAAAGTCTTCCAGTTCTTTATCTACTGCGTCTGCAGAAGGATCCTCGGATACAGAAAACATGCTAAAATCGTCTATTTTTACGGACATGGTTCCTGGTTTTCGAGATTATTGACAAGAGATGTTAGAGAGAGAGATGAGAGGTGAGAGAGAGATGAGGGAGAGATGAGAGGTGAGAGAGAGATGTGAGAGAGATGAGAGAGAGAGATGAGAGAGAGAGATGAGAGATGTTAGTGGATAAGAACTTAACTACTAAAATTAATCAGATTGTAGAAAGGCAGCAGCTATGCAAAATGTTGCAGCAGATATGCAAAGTGTTGCAGCAGCTTTTCCATTGTGATGCTTTCCCTGTAACTTTGTGAATCAGATGGACAGGGAGGCTTTGTTCTGCAAATACGTAGAAATAGGATCCACTTTTAGCCAAGGAGGATCCACCTCTCCAAAGTACAGCAGATTCGTTCAAATAATGACAAACGATTAATCCACCAATCGCAGGCCAACAGAGCAGAATTCAAACGTACGGAAATGATTGGACACCTCTTGTACATATTTTTTGTACTATACGCGCATTACGCTTTTGAAAGATTCCATTCTCGCACACTTGAACTAGGATACGAGGCGGCGAGCTTTGGACCGTACGCGTGTCTCGATTTCAATCGAGTGAACCGCGCTGTTTAGTGGAAATCAAACTGACTTTGGTGGTTTTTGTAGCTTCATTATGCATTAATCCACTCTATTATAAATTTAAACAAAAAATAGCATTTACATTTCAAGCAAAGGACGCTATATAGTATAATTCAAAACGCGGACGTCTCGAGGCAATAAAAACTAATCTAGACCGTTGATTTCACAGTATGGAAAGTAATGAACGGTAGATTCGATTCAAGCGGCGGAAGTGCCAACAACAATGGGCGCTAACGTTGCTCTAACCGCAAGATAGTGAATCTGACCAGGTGTCAGTCAGGCGCGTTCGGCTTGCCACGTGTGATGTGAAGCTTCGAAATCCAAACGTGCAAAGAATATCCCCCTATTACACGGCAGGTTTCAAGGCCATTGCGTCGTCTTGGTATCCACGCTGGCGATACTTTCCGCGGGAATATGATTCAAATGGGGATCTAAAAGCAACGGTTACGATTAACGATTGCCTATGTGATGTTGATTTTATAATAATAATATAAGAGTAACAAATTAAAGGATGTTGACATAGGGTTCCATGATCTAGCGGTTATGATGTCAGACTCTGAATCTGAATGCCCGAGTTCAATTCTCGGTGGAACCTTTTTAGTAGTGTTGGGTATCGGGTAGATTCATATCGCGATAATCTCGATATTCGATATATCGAATATCGATCGAGGAGGATCCTCGATATATCGTACCGAGACCAACATAAATTATCGCGATATATATCGCAAAAATTAGCGGTTATGATGTCAGACTCTGAATCTGAATGCCCGAGTTCAATTCTCGGTGGAACCTTTTTAGTAGTG
>JBBHKE010002926.1:235521-262032 GCA_037447655.1 Zygnema cylindricum
TTTTGACGTCCAAACAAAAGCGCGGATACAAACTACTGCAGCTTCGCACACTGCACAGTGTCCTGTGGAAGTTAGCCTCAATGCACAGCTTTAAAACCACACTTGTTCTGGGCAAAAGGCTACTCAAGACCCCTTTTAGTAGCCTTACCCGTTTTTCAATGTTTACGAGGCCACCCTTGTCCGATACTCTATTCAAGTACGAGTTCGATTACGCCATGCCGTTTCTAGATGAGATTAATACTAAACAGGTAATGACATGAAGTAACACATGCTTTTTGTCCATTTTCTTAGCCATGACATGTTTTGCGCACGCGTTCACACCAAAATTTCGACACGTAACTCCGATTGAAGGTGTCCTGTGACACGTCACACGCTTCGACGTCATCAAACATAGGCGCGAAAACAAACCTGCAGTTTTTTTACTAATGTTCGAATGACGACGACGGTGGTTCAAAGTTGGACAGTTTTTTCGCGCGAAAACAATAAATAGCCGTTCGTATGTTGTTTTTGCTTCGTCAGCTTTTGGGGTTAATGTTGGCCTGTTTCAAAGAAAGACGCAACCTTAACCCGACTTCAATATCCTCAAATATTTTGGGGAAGTTCTATTGTACGGTTTTCCGGGAACTTCCGAGAACAACAAAGTCGGTACTCGGGAAGCCGTATATTATTCGAACGCCCGTCTGTTGCGGAAGTGATTTTTTTTCCGGTGGGAATAGGCTATCAGCCTGACAGTCGGATGCAATGAAAGTGCTTTGACATTTTTTTTTTTTCTTTGACATGGTTCAAATAGCAGATTCCTTCTCGAAGGAAATCAGCGACTAAGGATACGGCCCCATGTGGCTAAGTTCGGGTTTTTTTCTGTCGTTTTCCTTTCAAACTTAGCGCCGTACTGCCTAATCGCAATTTTGTAGAGTCCAATTTGCGTCATTCTTGAACTTAGGATGTACGAAAATTTGTCTTGTGTTTTATCGACCCACTGTCACGTCATCTTCAAACTTATCATAAACCATATCAGCAATGTGTTTTAAAGCAAAGTAGAACCGTGTACACAAATAGGAAAACATATTCCCACGTGTGAATTTTTTTCAAAAGTTTCTAACGACTGAAAAAAGTACAGGGCTGTTCGTTTTTGTCGGCATGCACCTTGTACGGTTTTTTTTTTTGCAGGGGTCTCGATGCTGCAGTGTCATTTCACCCAAAGTTGAAAAATCTGCGAAGGTGAAAAATCTGCGAAGTCATGGCGGCCGGACAGGAGAGGTTTACGCAAAGGCATGTCGTACAGCCACGGCTGCAAGGCTGCACGTCTACGATGTCACGCAATGACATGCGACATGCCGAATCCGCAAATCGTTTCAAAAATTACGATGTGTCTTGCGACGCTTCAAAAAGTTTCGAAAAAATACGGTGCGGCATTGACAAATTATACACGGTGACAGCCGTCACGGGTATTGTCGACGTATACAATCGTCACAAACTTAAGTAACAATTTCGAGTAAAAACATAGAGACACCTGATATCCGGGTCCGACGGATCCGCCCTAAAATACAAAGTAAGTTTGCTAAGTTACAAGTACATGGGGCCGTACCCTAACTCGTTACAGAGTGCCGTACGTCCGTATAGAATTGAAGATTACTAACAACTATAGTAGAGCCTAGAGGATTACACTGGCCACCGTTATTAGCGTTGAGGATTTAAAAACATTATAAATCAGAATATATAGTTACAAAAGGACGTGACCGGCTATAGTCTAGTCTCTTAAATAGTGTTACTCTCACTATATTATTTTTTTCGCCTGAAATCAGTCGCGACCAAATTAGTGCTATTAACTCAAATGACGATGGACATTTTATAAAAATAGTTCATAAAAAATAGACCAGGGCGTGAACATTAGAATTGTGGTGGTGTGCACCAAATGTTTCTTCAGTTCTGAAATACTGTGGACCGTTAGTGGATGAATATAATTAATTAATTACAGTTGAATGCTGCAATAGTCTACTATTATTTCATAAATAGTGCGACCTTGGAAAGTGCATAAAATCGTAAGTTCGCAACTAATATGTATTAAAGAAACTACAATGCCCATTGTTACTAGAGTTAACCACTCTAGTTCAAGTGAATGGTTTTTCCATCCAAAAATAGTAAATTAAGGTTAACAAATAACACCGTTTACTTAAGTGTCCCATAGTGAGCCACCTTGCAAAACAGAATTCAGTGCAACTAATTATGCTAAACCCCTCGCCACATATTTCTTTTCTTCTAACAACAATTAGGGTGTACCTTAAAGAGCAAAAATCTTCCCTCTCCATGTAGATCCTTGTAGTTCTGGTCAAATATGAAAAAGTACCTATGTCCATAGAAAGGACTGTGACCAACCAAAATAAAACGCAGTCACAAAAGTGACCAAATCACAAAAGTGACCAAATCACAAAAGTGACCAATAGGACCAATACCGTCGTATCCATATTAACAAACATTCACCGCCATAGATTGTTATAAAGAGGAAAAGAGGAAAAGAGGACACGAGGAACGTTGAACTGTGAATAGCAGTTCATTGCTGTGTATTACGGTACTTCAACATTAAGCATTTTTTCCTACGGCACCACATTAAATTTGTGAGACCAGTACCATGTTGTCTAGTTTGAAAAATGGACCCCACGAATTGATGACTAACTCGAATGTTTACCTTAGCGAAGAAACCCTAAAAAGGCAAGAACCCTAAAGAAGGCAAGAACCTAAAAAAACGTCTATTTTGAAAGTCGTGGTTATAAACCAAACTCTGCTAAAGTGAAAGCACAAGTGTATCCTTCCCTAAGCTCCAAAAGAGAAGAAACCTCATCTTGAGTACTCATTTTCTTTTCAAACTTTTGATGGCGATACAACAATGGCACTATAAAAGGGTCTAATTGCAATAATTCTTTTTGAAACGAAGTTTTCAAGGCATCATGGTTTTTTGTACAATTTTCTGAAACAACAAATTCGCAACGACTTTTGGTTCGGATCCTTTCAATTTGGGAATCTTGAAATAGTTAATTAAAAAGTCTTAAAAAAAGTTTTCTTCAAGATTCTCAACTCTTCGATCGACTCCTTTATATCGACTAAAGCTCGGTGTGTATCCGTCTTTTTTGGCAACTTTTTTATTTCTGCACAATAGAATATGATACCATCACA
This sequence comes from Zygnema cylindricum, assembly GCA_037447655.1. Taxonomy (NCBI): domain Eukaryota; kingdom Viridiplantae; phylum Streptophyta; class Zygnematophyceae; order Zygnematales; family Zygnemataceae; genus Zygnema; species Zygnema cylindricum. The sequence goes on from JBBHKE010002926.1 coordinate 238,690, forward strand.
AAGCTCCGTTAGCATAAGTTCAGCATCCTGACAAAAAAAACTTTAAGTCCCTTCTTGACCACATGATCAAATGGTTTTACTGTCAGTGTTAGGAATGTACACTGCCCATCGCTGTTAATGTAAAGAAATTATTAGTATTAAAGCAGAACTAGTACCAACAATACTAAATAAGCGCAGAGTGACGTGACTGTTTGTCATCCACTCCCTTAACTAGTGTTACCAACACCGTTTTACAATTTTTGGCCAAAAAATGTTGCGACCGAATTGGTGTTATTAACTCTAACAATGAGGGGCAGTGTAGCAAAATATTGGCTCGCATCAAATGACGAGTTAGGAATTATTTGCAACAACCTCTGTACACTGCTCCCGTTAGTTTCTCGACATTTCTTTTCCATTAGAAGTGAATCTGATCACGAGTTATAGATTCGTTTGAAGACAATTCTTTCATCGCCCAATTTGTGACTAAAGTGATCACACGGCGATCATAATAGAAAAACTTAAAACATTAATAAGCTTTGGTTGACTTTCGCACCAAATGACAATCCCATCTAAAAAATTTAACCCTGAGCACAAATAAGTTTACCATAAGTTCAACCATAAAGTTGGTCAATTTCTCATTCTCACTGATCTTAACCCACCTAATGCTTCATCATAACTGGTGGGTAGGACAGAGTGATCTAATGGAACATAGTGGAACTGAAAACGGGAACATGGGGTCCAGTATTGCAAGGTCATCATTGATCTTAGTCAAGCAGTCCCGGTATGACTGGGTTTGACCACGTTTGACCAGGGTTGACCGAGGTTTACCGGAGTTGACTAGGGTTGAACACGTCATGTATGAAAAACAACCAGATAACTAGGTTACGCTTTTAGTGGAGACAAACCCGCTATAAAGGGGATAAAGTAACAAACTTCTTCCCGGACAAAAGTCCTTAGTTGCTAGTGCTACATGCCTTCATGCAGTCAGGAAAATTAGACCATGGGCTTCTTATTCTAAGAATCCTTGACAGGTGCCCAGTTATTCCTGTTTTTCCTCTATACCGTTGCATGAAAAATGGCAATAATTAGGCCACAAAAAGGGCTTAGCCCCATCAGGGCACTTTTCGGACCAAAGTAAAACTGTTTTCGATGATCGGGAAATTTACAGACGTACGAGGATCTGAAAGATCCAAATGGCTCAAGGACTGACAATGGCCATACTTTGGTCCAAAAAGTGCCCTAATGAGACGACAAAGGGAGAGGGGGAGGGGGAGGGGGAGGGGGAGGGCTATGCAGTAAGGCTTCTTGTGCTTGCACTTGCAAATCTGCTTGGCTGTAACACTTAAAATCAAATCGATTTTGTTTGATTTGTTCGGTACGGCAAGAAGCAATGCAAGAAGTGCCCCAAGAAATAACCAAACTGGGACACACGGTGTATCCCAATTTATCTGACGACCTTCTTGCGTAGTACGGCTGTATTTTTCAAATCACCCGAACTAACGGAAAACTAAAATTCACTGTGATGACAAGTCACAACAGTGACAAAGTCACCTTCCAGCATTACGGACAAGGAAGGAGGGACGAGAGGGGCTCCCCTCCGTCACCCGGCAGATCCCACTGCAGATAATCCTGCGGCGTCGTGTCACATCTTTTGGAGGTAAGTCAGATAAAATTATACATAAGTATGGAGAGGCCATGACAGCCTTCTTGTGCTGTTTCTGTTAGGAGAACGGTTCTCGCACCGCCCAGATGAAATATGCAAATATTTGAAAAGATTTGCAAACGCAAAAACAAAAAGTCTTCAGTTTGCCTTTGGTGTGAGTTCATTCTTTACCAAGTAGAGAATTGAACCACCAAATGCCTTCTCTACCAGTGCAAGTATCTTTTCTTCATGATGCCTTCAACCACAGCAACTAGCTTAGCAGTACCGTACAAAACCCAAAATTATTTTCTATTGTTTCCAAATTGAAGAAGAAACGGTGGTTTCTCGTACGATTTGACAATCCAACGTTTGATAAGTCACTTGTTGAACCCTATTTTACCTGATCCGCTTTTAGTGCATAATGTAAACCGTAGTCAACTACGGTTTAGAGTATGCATGAAAAATGACTTGTCCTAATTTCAAACATTTGTAATTTAGTGCACAGTGGCTCAAAAGTTTCCATACTTCCAATTAACCAGTGATGTCTTTTGAACAACTCACTGAACAATTACGAAATGTTCATTATATGGGCATTACGGTTAACTGTCCATGACAATAAAAATTGAGGAGAAAAAGCACTTGCTAATCAATAGCACATGCATAACAGGAGACTCTAAAGTGCAGATTAGCCGAAAACTTGAGAATTATAATTTCCAATATTAAATGGTCGTTAAGATCTCTAGAAGATTCTATTGTGCAGATGAACCGAAAAAAATGAGTAGTACACAAAGATACATCAAAATCATTAAAAAAGTGACTCACTTTCTGGATACCATCTTTGACACATGGACTTTATGGAGCTTACGTCCACCAACACATGGGAAAAGCGTGTTGCAAGTAAAGGCATATACTTCTGTCGCACCCAAAAAACCCAAAAGGCCCTCTTATGTCAGTACACAAATATGGGGAATTTCAAATAGCAATGTACACCACTTTAACCCTGAGAGTGCTAAAAAATGCTTAAGGATTGTACTTGGACCAAGTAAAAATAAATGAAGCAAAATTTCAAGCACTACAAATGTGTGACAATGACCAAAGCCTCTCCCATAGGCTTGTTGACAATTGACAATTGACGAAGAAAATGAGACAAGTTAGTCAAACTTGTTTCGTTAATGCCTCACATAAATTGGTTATTACAGCAGGGATAAGAAACCATCGGACATTTCACAGATGAAACATGGTTTCTGTATCTTTATTAGCCTTAATTACCTTTTTGCCATTTAAATCAACTATTCTCCGTGCACACCTGTCCGATGTTCCTTCAGAGAAGCAAAGAACCTTACCTTTCCACCGGAGCCGTCAGATTAACAATCCGACACCTGAGCAAAGAGAAAAGTTGATTTAAGTGGCGAAAAAAAATGTTAACGCTAATAACGATGCAGGTTTTCTCAATATTAGTGTAGACGTGACAAGAGATACTGCCTCTGTAGGAGAGTTTCACTCAATGGATTTGTATGGAGAAAAAATAACTTACTTTCAAAAATGAAAAGTCAACGTATACGGAATTCCCTGCAAGTTGCGCCAGTCTGGATCCCATGTGCTTGTCAAGAAACTCAACCATCTGCCATCCTCCACCTTTTTATCAAAATCCATACAGCCAAAGAAAAAATGATAGACAGAGAAGCAAATTTCAAATGTGGCAAAACTGACACCAAATCCTTTCTTCATCCAACACACAGAAGCTTCTAAACAACCCTGGCAGTTCATAATAATGGTCATAGTGATTCACTGTTGTTTGGCCAAACTTGCATCATTTTCATAAGGAACAAATACTAACAAAGAAAAAATAGCAAACGTCCATCAACAATCTAACAGAAAAGTAGAGAGACGGCTAAAACCATTTTTGTTATAGTGACAACCTGCTGTTCTGCATCAGCCAACGTGATTGAACTGTTCCGCACTTTTTCCACAAGGCCTGCAAAAGGTTCCTTTCAACACAATGAAGTCTCCAGAAAAACTGACATAGGGAAACACCCCATTAAGTACATTGTGAATCGCTATTAGCGTTAATAACACTAATTCATGGCATTAGTTTTGTCTTCTGACCACAAAATAGCATTAACAACACTAGACATTCTTTTCTTAATACTAATTCTTTCAACGGTCCAAAATGAGCCAAGTCAATCAGAATTGAAATAGAACAAATAACACTACTATAAACACCAAGCTTCTTATTTCTTCACTCTAATAGCGATTCACGGTGTAGTTCACTTCACAGGCATCTTGTTCTTAAAACTTCACTTGGAACAAAAACTTCATTTCCAAAAAGCCTACATAAACCATTTGTCCTGCTCCAGGGTAAAGCCGTGGGACGTGACAAAACAAATTCGACACTCCTAAATTTGCCTTCTTCAGCAATGCAAGCTGGAATTCAACATACAATTAGCCTGCCTCCTGAACATACGAATTCCCAACCAAAAGGCAACAAAATAAATGATTTCTCTTCATTTACCACTTTGTGTATGATGTTCTTGACACCAATCATTCATTGCAGCCAGAACTTCCTCTGTTTCATGAATAACATGATGGGGTCCCTGCATCCTGTCCCTCCCAATTTGTTGGTTCATGGTGCTCCAACATTATTAAAAACTTTAACCCAAAAAATTGTTCTTTGTCACACAAAAGAAACTTGAAGGATTGGACCAGTAAAGAAGTAATAAGGTAGTAAGGGTAATTTCGCATCCGCTATTGCTGGCGTTACTGTCCAGGAATCACAGCAATTGTACAGAAAAGTGAACAATTCGTACTTCATTTTTTCTGTACGATTACTGCCATTAGTGGCCAGTGACCCCAGTAGTAGCGTATTTTTGTAATTACCATACAACAGGTTTCTGGAAAAGCATCAGATTCAGGAAACAGCCTTGAGAGAACAAAATACCAGTACACCACCTACCACTATTAGAATCGGTGATTTATTAACGTTAACATTTTATTAGAATCAACTACACTAAATTGTGTTATGTCAAGTGGCTCATTGTGGACCAGTTAACTAAATAGTGTTATTAATTTATGATTTTGGGTCAAAACCACACGCACTTGAACTAGAGTGATTAGCTCGAATAGTGAGCAGTTTAGAGATCTGCAGTGCAATTATGATGAGCTCGGGTGTGCTATGCTGTAAATTACAGATTGTGTTTTACTAAATTCAGTGAATTTCTGAACAAACTAACATTTTTGTTGTGCCAATGAAACTACATGTGGATGAAAGCTACTTCATGTTTTTATATGCACTCATTTCCATGAATTATAATTGGAACACGCATGTGCAAATGTCACAACAGTTATGTAAACATGCATAAACCCACCAACTAAATACAGCACCGAATTATACTTTCAACAATGCAATTACCCACATTCTTTTTATCTTTGCAAGCTCATCTGACAACTCAACTACCATGACTGACATGGACCATAGTTGCATGCCAGTTTTAAGCATTGCCGAGAATCAGAGTGGACTTTAGCACAAAGGTTTTGAGAAGCCAAGACTTTAGTGTACATAAATGATGTGAGTAATACTATTTTCCAATCCACACCTATAGATCAATCATGCTTACGGCAAAATGTCATACAAGCTAAAAAAATGGAAAATGTGCAGCAATTAAGAGTGAATGACAATTAGATTATTTTCTTTATCAAAAACTTAAGTGAATAGTTTTTCTTTATCAACTTACGTGAAGTGATGACAATTAGAATAGCTACTTTCTCACAGACTTATGCGAAGAAATCAGACCAAAAAGTGCGTACCTCAATTTCGTGTTTCAGATCGCCATCGGTCATAATACAAGCAATCTCAATAATCCGATGCTTATCGACCTCAAGTCCTGTACAATAGTCAAAGTCAAGTTCCATACATAGTCAAAAACTGAATTGCGGTATTCGGAAAACACATCTACTTCTAAAGGTTGACAAAAGCAGTTATAGAAAAAAGTTCAATCACTCCAACTCGAATAACTCACAAATATTTTGACAGAATTTATGTAGGAAAAGGACAGAATCAACATTGACAGAGTTCATGCAGGAAAAGGAAAAAATCAAAACTGCAAGTATATCGTCCTTCTTGACATTCAGACAAAGCGAGCAAGCAACAGGCAAAAGACAATAAAAGACACAAAAGACGATGGAAAGATACAACAGCAAAAGAAATAGTGAGAGATATAAAACAAAGACAGAAGTAAAAGCATAAAATAAGTAACAATTAAGTAACTCGCTTTGTCCAACTTTGACTCTTTATATTATACATCATAATCAAAAACTTGAGAACTTACCTGTCATCTCCAAATCAATCCAAATAAGAGGTCTCGGTAATGTAGTTCTCTTTCCATCAAATTCTTGCACAGACACTTCTATCTCATTTTCGACTATCTCGCTTTTGACTTTCTTACTCTTTCCTTCCACTTTCTTTTTGCGGCGAAGCTCGGGAAACTCATCCTCATCTCCAGCTAAGCTAAGAGCTTCAAAAAAATTTACTTCAGCCATAGTGATGCATAAGATGCTTCAATCAAATCTTTCTACCTTGGTGACACATAAGTGAATAAACCTTGGACAATTTGAAAAAGGACGAACCGAAGGTTTTACACAATATCAGTTCTCAGCATTCTAAAAAGATTATTTTTGTTCTGCTCATGAATTTAGGAATCAAATTGTATCCATGGATTTTTGTGCCCAAACCAAAGTACCAAAATACCAAAGTACCATAGTTCAAACCGAAGTACCTGGAAATGCTATATGTGGTAACGCTATACTATACGCGTATTACAAGGGAAAATCCTGTATAATACGCATATAATACGATATCACCAGTTATAGCGTTTCCACGCGTTCGCACTTTTGAACGATGAACAAAAGGAGGAGAGATCTTTAAAACTTTTAGGGTTTATGATGTTGATGCATGGTTCTTAAAAGTTGGAAAGAACATCCATGAATGTTGCAAGCTCTACAAGGCTACCGACTCTTAAAATTTGGAATGTTCAAAGGTTATTGTTCTTGTTCTTTTCTAAACGTTAACATTTTTTTTTTTGTTAAAGAAAGGTTTTTGATTCTAGAATAGCCAAAAAAAGTACTTTGCGTCCAACCAAACCTCTTTTCCAGCGAGTTGTTTATCCATGGATTATCATAACAAAAAGGTGTTGGCGCCCATGGTCCGAGTGGTATGTTTCATCCGTTTTTTTCTTTTTCGAATTCTAAATTTAAGCTTTCACTGCAATTAGTGTGGATTGCTCTTTCCTAAATTCTTGACTTCTGATGATAAAGTTTTCAGATGTGGCGAGGCTTTTTATGTAGATGATAACCTTTGCACATTTGTTTTTAATTTGAATGTATCGAGGTTGAGTCATTTTTTTTGGAAGAGTTAACAGGGCAATGCAATTACTGTCATAGTCAAGTGAAGCAATTTTTAACTGTTAGCTCGTTGCCTTGTAAAAGGTTATCTCGCTTGTAAAATTGTAGATGGTTTATCGCATCTTCATCCTTTGTGTCACAACGGTTTCCATTTGAAGTCTTAAGACAGGATGTTGCTTATCATAAAAATCTTTTTGTATCATTGATTATTTTATTTTGTTTTTTTATTTATCACTGTTTGCGTGAATTTGGAAATAGCTGGTGTTTTGTGGAATCAGGTCACATATATTAGCCCAGTCTCACTCATTAAAGTACAGTACACTGCACATGGCTATTAGTTTTAAAACCTCCTACTCGAGTGAATATTTTTTGATCCCAAATCATATTGAAGGACAATATTAGTTAAGTGCTCGATGATAAGCCACGTGGCAAACCATAATTTAGTGTAGCTAATTAGAATAAAGTGTTAACACTAATGATTCACTAGACTCTAATGCGATAGGCGGTGTACCACAGTCGTTTTAGGATGATGCAGTACAGTACAGTATATGGTAGTATATTCCATACAGTACAGTATAGTACAGCACACAGAATATGGTACAGGACATTATAGCATGTCACAGCACAGTACAGTATGGTTCTGTACTGCCAAAGCTCTCAATGTCCACAAACATGGTTGTTGACAATACACTGGCTGGGATGGTCTTCTACAGGGCACCTTGCCATTTAGGCTCCTCGCCAAAGAATATGGAGCTGACATTTTGTACTCAGAAGAACTTATCGACCACAAATTGGTTCGCTGCAAACGCATTGAGAATGGTAAGCTCATGTCACCTAACAGAAACAGATGTTTAGTTGTTGTTACCGAAATGTCTTCTGGAAATAGAAAGAGCATTTTTTCGCGTTTAGTTGTTGTTGTTGGGAGGGTTTCCTGGTGCAGTTGGACAAGTTGACTAAAAACTGTGTTAAACTTCTGTATGTTATTTCACATGTATTGAAAAAGAGTAGAGGTTATTTCATGTGGTTGCAATATCTTCCGCCCATTGCCTAGTATTAGCATGCTAGCTTGACTAAAATTTTGTGGAGGTGCATTTTTGGTACACTGAACTAGTGTGTTCCACAGAATACATGTCTGCAGTTGTTTAGTTGTTTTTGATATCTGCACAAAAGCCTTGCATTTATTTTTGTGGATAAGTTCTGTTTATTTGAGGTTTTTTTCCTGTTTCCTTGCAATAAAGGACTATTTTCGATAGGATGAAATCACTTAATCTGCAGTGCACGATAGCAATGGTTGAGAGTATACTCGTAAATTTCTCACGATTTGGAACGGAAATCCTGCAGGTTTTGAAGGTTGTATTAATAGTGTTATTTATTTGCTTTTGATTTGTCTTGACAGAGGTTCTTGGAACAGTTGATTTTGAAGATCCCGTCACTGGTACTGTTGAATTTCGCACATGCAATGAAGAGAAAGGAAACGTGGTGTTTCAAATGGGCACATCGGATCCTATTCGAGCATTGAAGACAGCCGAACTTGTGTGAGTATATTCTCCTCATGCTATTACTTAAATTAGTGATTCATTTTGCTAGGAATAACTATAGAAGATGATGACAGAAGAATTCTTGCACTCCATACAAAATGTATTGCACTTGCATCTATTAAAGGATGTAGAACAAAGTTGCAACAAGAGATAATAAGTAGAAAACGGTTAATTTTCTGTGGCTGGACTTGAGTTATGATTGGCACGAGCTCAAGTGCGAATTTTTAATTGTTTCGGTAAGCTGTTTCCCAAATTTGATTGTTCTACTTGTCATTGCATGAGACAAACAAAAGCACTTTTATGAAATGTTTACGGAAGTCAGTTGGCCAAACAAAGTTGATTGAAGAACATGAAAGTGTGCAGAGAATTCAGTTATAATTAGACTTCTCACGCTTGTTTCCTCTATTTGATGTTTGCCTCCCTCCTATTTCCTTCTCTCTCTTATAATTGTCGGCTCAATTTTTGGCTTTTCAAGGCAGCGCCTTGCATTGTTGTTAAAGACAGCGCGTATAATGAGGAATTGCTCTTTGATGGGCCTTGTACAGATGCCGTGATGTAGCAGCTGTTGACATCAACATGGGTTGTCCAAAATCTTTCTCCATGAGTGGAGGAATGGGAGCTGCACTTTTTGTCTAATCCAGAGCTCATAAAAGATGTGAGTATCACATTTTGGTAGTTGCATGTGGCAATGTATTAACACACTGTGCTTTCTTTTCATGGATATGAAAAGAAAGCACATTGTGCCATATAATTAAATGTCTCCCACAATGACACACCACAAGCTATAAAAGGTTATAAAAGATGTGGGTATTATTATCTTTGTAGTTGTGCGTGGCGTTTTATTAACTCAGCGTGCTTTTTTTTCATGGAAATAAATGATGCCATGGTAATATGTCTCTCACAATGACACGCCAGAAGTTGAGCTCCACATACCCTTGTTTTCATATCTTTGATGGTAGTTGTGAAAATGCTGTATGCGTTGGGTTAATGCAGTTTTTGAAAAGATCATTGTTTGCCTTGATGAGACGTCCTTTGGTTGCAGATATTGACAACCTTGAGACGAAATCTTAATATCTCTGTCACATGCAAGATTCGCTTATTAAAGACAACCCAGGCTACTGTGGAACTTGCAAAGATAATTGAGAATACTGGTGTCTCCGCCCTTGCAGTGCATGGAAGGTAAGCATTCGGGTCTGTTGCTCTCTCTCTCTCCCTCCCCCCCCCCTCTCTCTCTCTCTCTCACTCTCTTTCTCTCTTGTTCTCCCTGTCTCTCATGCATTCTCACGGTTCAAAATTAGTTCACAGATGAGTTCCTGAATTGGTCGGCATTAGGAAAGACCCCTTTGTTTTTGTTTGAAAATTCTCCACTGAATTGAATTTTTGCCTTCCTTTCTTTTATCTAACCGACTATACTCCCTGATGAGCATTAGGGGAATGTCTTAGTCATTGAATTGATAACAAAAATGTTGTTATTGAATGTCTTTAGGAAACTGTTTTTGTTGAATGTCTGAATGGAGCTATTGGTATTGAATATCTCAATAAAATTATTTCTGTTGAATGTTTAAATAATACCATTGATATTAAATGTCTTAACAAAACTATTGATATTGAAGGTTTTAACGAAATTATTGACGTTAATGTCTTAACTACTACTGACTTTTTCCTATTTCAGGATTGTGCAGGAAAGTTGCGGATAGGCCTCGCGATAGTGCCCAATGGGGGGAAATTCGGGCCGTTGTGGATGCCTTGTCAATTCCAGTCATTGCCAATGGAGATGTTTTCCAATATGAAGATTTTGCACGCTGTCGTGAGGCCACAGGTGAAATTTCTTAATAGTTTGTTGAGTTTGAGTTTGACTTGGAGTTCTTTTGAGTTTGGGTTTTGCGTTCAATTTTGTTTGACGAGTTGTCTTGAGTTTGAGTTTTCTCTTTGAGTTTGAGTTTTCTTGCTTTTGAGTTTGGGTTTAAGTTTGTTTGAGTTTTGGGCCCTAGATTTCTCAAGCTTAAGTTTCTTGAGTTTGCTGAGTTTTCTTGAGTTTGATGTGGCGTTTTTTCGGTGTTTTGTATTTTTTTGTCATTTTATGCATACAGGAGCTTCGTCTGTTATGGTTGCTCGTGCTGCAATGTGGAATGCCTCAGTTTTTCGACCGGAAGGGCTTTTGGACTGGGAGTTAGTGAAGAGGGAATACGTGAAAAGGGTGAGCCTCCATCACTTAGATAGTGGGCATATTTAAGGGCGAGGAATGAAAAGAGTGAGACGAAGATGAGACAGTGGGCATATTTAAGGGCTAGGTCAACTTTACCAAGCCTCTAATTGTGGTTCAGGGGACCATTTGTTCTCAATCAATGCAACATCGCATCGTACTCCGTTCCGATTAGCTGTACCGGGATTGTTATTAGATCAAAGAAGTTATAAGGGTAGGGTTTATACAATTGTTATTAATTCTTATTCAGTTATGAATGACCTGGCTGTTTTACAACCGTTTAAAAAATTACTGTTAAGAGGAGAATAGTTAGTATTATTACCGTTGGTATTAAAAAACGGCATGGAATTAGTGTTATCAACACCATTAAGGATTCACGATGTATCTTGTGATACTGTTCGACCTTTGTCTTTTTCTTCAATTTTTGTCTTTTACTTCAATCTTTGTCCTTTACTCCAATTTTTGTCTTTTACTTCTTTTGTCTTTTACTTCATTTTTTGTTTTTTACTTCAATTTGTCGTTAAGTTCATTTTTTGTCTTTTACCCTAAAGTTTACTAGAGAATGTGGTGGGAGGTATGGTCTGGGACAGTGTGTGTTGTGGGACAATGGAGTGAAGTATTCGAAGCATACGATTAAGGAGATGATAATGCAGCATGGCAATTATGAATTAGAGGAAGGGAGAGGAGTAAACAAATGCCGAAACTTACAGGATCTGAGGTAAGAGGGAGGGGGAGAGCGAAGGGGGGAGAGGGGGAGAGGTGGAGACGGGAGAGGGGGAGAGGCAGAAGGGGAAGATTTTTGCAGGATCTTAGGGAGCATTTGTTAACGGGTTCTCGTGTTTTTTTTTGCGGTAGAAATGAATTACTTGATTATTATTTTTTTGAACCGACTTTGATTATTTTTGTATTGCTTTATTTTGCTTTTGTTATTGAATGTGACTGAGATCACAATCTGATGGGGTGTTTTCTGGTTTTTTTGTATTTCTTCTTTTGAAGTTTCTTGTTTTGAACAGTGAACTGAATATGTATTTTTCTAACTAAAGTATCTTTTATATAAATGAATTTTGCTTTGAACAAGGAATTTCATCTGTGTTTTTTGTGTGTAATTTGTCTTATATGTAGATATTAACTTTTAACCAATCAACTTATAACTATTGACTCTTAACTGTATATATATATTTTCTTTATGTAAAAATGCCATCTTTTAGTCCTAAGAACTAATTTGTATTTTTCTATATAAATTATAACTGTAAAAGTACGGTTATACTTATACTTTATTACTTATTATACTTATTGTTACGTATACTTATTATTTACTGTACTTATTTATACTTCTACTTATTACTTATGATTCTTATTGTACTTGCTTATGCTCAAAAGTGTTTTCTTTTGGTCCTGTTTTTGACAGTGACCTCTATGGATTGCGAGATTACTATGATGGCGTTTTATTGGAGAGAACAAAAAGACAAAAAGATCAATTAACAGGTAAGATCATTATGATAACTCTTTTTTTCAGTGATTATTGCATTTCTTGAGTTATAAACTCATAAATCACAGCAGACATTTTATTTTATTTTGTTTATTTCTTTGTAGGCAACAATCCAAACATCCGTTTATCGAAAAAAAGGAAGACAATTTCTTTGTCTAGAAAAATCTTATTTTCGTCCTTTGTACTTTCCTCGTTTGTATGCTTCCTTTCCTGCTTTTCCTGATTTCTTGAACTGACACCACTTCCTTCTCCAAAACTAGACTTCTACTACTAAACATCAGTCCCATAGAATGAAATTAACCACTTTATATAACTACTCTTTTTAATTATTCTTTAATTACTCTATTCAAGTACTCCGTTTAATTACTCTTCTTAATTACCCTTTTTATTTACTTTTCTTACCAAAAAGTTATGTTATTTTGCAGATTCTCTTGTGGCGTCATTTGCTTCGACTTCTTTAGACACTCGTCGACAACAGTGTGCAAATGACTTTCCTTCTAATAAATTTATAAAAGGTAAGAGTTTTTTGTTGATAATTAGTATTCTTTTTTTGTTAATATAGTCTTCATATCATGCTTTTGTCAAATAATGTTATGTACACTTTGTTAAAGGTAGAGATTTTATTTAAAGTTTTTCGTAAACGTAATCCAACAACATTGACATAATATTACTTAATGTAAGTACAATCATAATTTTCCTTTACTGTAAATCTTTATATAATTTAAGTACAATGTATATGACATAACTGAACATCAGTACATTAAAATACTAATCTACATTTTTTTTATAACAATGTGTCCGACATATTCTAACAGTTATTGCAAAGCTATAATTTAGCCACAATATCCACGACAATGTTAGTGTTTATTTATTTATAAATTTATTGTACATGACAGAAGTTGACAACAGTATACATGACAGAATTTGTCCTTTTTTCCTTGATTTTTTTTCTTTTTAACTGCTCATATTGAGCAGTATTTGGTTGCAATTTTTTTTTTTTTTGATACAGATTACAATGGAGATAAAGGGGTATGCTGGTCGTGAGAAAAAACAAACCCAGAAAACCCTAGAAAACCCTAAGAAATTCCTAAGAAATTTCTAAGAAAACCCGAATACTGAAGAAAAACCTAGAAAACCCTAAGGTACCCTGAAACCCTAGAAGAATAAGAGGAAGAGGTCTACATGAAGAAGAAGATGATGTTTTTTTTCTTGACATATGGTTGTGGCAAAAACCATACAAAGGGATCTCCTATTCTTTCTCTTTATGGTAAGTTTTCTCCTGAAATGGTTTCCAATTAAAGGTTTCCTATTGAGGGTTTTCAATTTAAGGTGTTCAAGTAATATATTTGTTCTTTTTTTTGTCTTCGGTAATTTTTGTGTTTTTCTGATTGTTTTTGCACTATTTTGTGCGATTGTGTCGTAAACTTTTTACATTATTGACCTTTTTTCGTATCCTTTATCAAAAGATTTTCTCGTTTCAAGCTTCATTTTGTTAACCTTTCTAGACCTTTTTCCAGTTCATCAGTTTGTTTTCTAAACTTTTTTGTGTTTCCCGTTTTTTTTTTTTTTTTTTCTTTTGGTTCCTTTTACTGGCGATTTAATATGGTTATTTTGAGGCAATCCTTTACAAGTTATAAAAATAAAGTATATCTTATAAATAAAGTACATGTTAAAATAAGGTATGTATCAAAAGAAAGTACATCATATAAATAAAGCACATGTGAAATTAAAGTAGTGTCAAAATAAAGTACAAAAAATATATGCTTCATATGTTTTTATCTTATATCTGGTAGATGATTTGAATTGTACTATGAGTAGATGTTGGTAATAGAGTACATAAAATAATGGTATAAAGAAAGTAAAAAATAAGCCAACAAGTACTTTTTGTTCTTGTTGTTGATAATGTTGTGTATTTAGTAAATGAGTAAAAGTTTAGGGAGTTTAAAGGTTTTTTAGAGTTTTTTAGGATTTTTATGGTGTTTGATAATTAGTGTTGATTCTGTGGTTTGTGACTGGTGTGACAGGTACAAATAAGAAAGAAGGCTGGAATCTATACCACAGGATAAATCCATTTTTTTTTCCGATTTTTCCATCTTTTTCATTTTATTTTTCATTTTTTCACATTTTTTTTCAATTTTCATTTTCTTTCACTTTTTTTTATTTATTTTTTATACCCATTTTTTTAAATAAAAAATCTGGATAAGTCAAAGTTATGTAGGAATAGAAATTGCGTAATGAGGATGAAAAAGAAAACATACGATCTCTAAGGGAGTAAATAGTTTGATTTTTTTATCCGCAGGGTTTTCCTTTTATTTTTGAAGTTTTTTGTCTTCAAAATGGGTTTTCATTTTTGGCGGTGTCTTTTGGGCGTTTTTTGTCTTTTTTGTCAACAAAAAATATCGCGTACTGTATGGAGGTTTCTGGTTTGTTTTAGGTTTGTTTTATTTGTAAGAAAAAAAAATCGACTTCCGATCTCGATTTTTCCTCGATCTGATCTTTACTTCTTCTTTCGCTGTACATTTGTACCCCTGATTTGACTTCTTTACTTTATCTGATTTTGATTGTACTTTTGTAGTTTTTGTAGTTTTGGTTCGAAAACATTTTGTACTTCGGGTGTAAAGTAACTATTGTACTCCCCTCCCTCCCTCCCCTTCCCTCTCCCTCTCCCTCTCCCTCTCCCTCTCACCGTCGACCGAAAAATGAACCGATGACCAAAAATATTCATCTCGACCGTGTACTCGAATACAAATCAACGGTCACAAATTTTTTTAGTATTCAAACCGGCTAATGATTTTGACGGCACGATGCCATTAGTGGAAACTGAAAGCCGTGAACCTCCAAGTGAAACCCTAAGAAGTTCACTCACTTATATCTTCATTATAAATCAGTATATAGTTCATATGTCTTATATTTAGATCGGAAGGGTTTTTATCCATTGGACGTATTTTTTGTAACGTAAATCGTAATACCTAGGTTGAAAAAAAGCCAAAGGTCCCAACCAGGTGTTTTTTCAGCCTAGAACTTCAAACATTTATTTTTTCATTTCAATATGCAACATAATCGGAAGGGTTTTTATCCATTGGACGTATTTTTTGTAACGTAAATCGTAATACCTAGGTTGAAAAAAAGCCAAAGGTCCCAACCAGGTGTTTTTTCAACCTAGAACTTCAAACATTTATTTTTTCATTTCAATATGCAACATAGATGTACATATGTAAGTTGTTTTCGTGACATTCCGTACTCTCACAATTTTAAGAGTACGAAATTTGTGATGTGAGATTTGCGCTCTCGTCTTTTTGATTTCCAGTGAAGTTGTCGTAGGTAAAGTTTCATGCCAATTTCCTCCCACCATAGTTTCGTCGCCTAGTTTCTACCCCCCCCCTCCCTCTCCCTCTGCCTCTCCCTCCCCTTCCCCCTATCCCTCTCTCTCTAGTTTAGCCTAGTTTCTCTCTCTTAGCAATACGCATTACACAATAATCTACTAATTATAATAATGGCTTAACAACTAGACTTGCACGGTTTCCCTTCACTTCCCTCGCGTTCGTGTCAGGGAACTATTTGTCGTCACGTCATATCTAATTGTCTTTCTCTCTTCATATGTGATTTGCTTGGCATGTTTTTAAGCTCTTGAGCTAAGTGAATTCCGATTATATTTTGCTATTTTTGCTTAAAAGCATCTAAGACCAATATAATTATCTCAGTTTGGTTCTATAATCTGGCTATCGATATTTACACTTTTCCATTCGTTATTTTTGATTGGCTCTAAATATTTAAAAAATTTAGTCAGCCATCCATCGGCTTAGTAGTCGACATAACCGACATTAGTAACCGGATAAACTCCCTCACCTTTTCACCCTTCCGCCATACTTGTTGTTATATATATTTTTTAGTTTGTGTCTCTATGTATCATTCTATGAGAGGCAGGATCATTACTCATTTCCATTCCTTTTCTTTTGTCCATTATCCATTATTCCATCCTTTTCTGCCTTTCCACTGCCTTCCCTTCCCTCCTTCCCTCCCCCTCCATTCCATCCCCCCCTCCTTCCCCCCTCTTTTCTTCCTTCCCTCCCTTCCATTCCATTCCCTCCTTCCTTCCTTCCTCCCCTCCCTTCCTCCTCCTTCCTTCTCATTCCCTCCCCCATCCTCACGCCCCTCCCTTCCCCACCTCCATCTTCTCCTCTATTTCTCCCCTCCCCCTCTCTCTCTCTCTCTCTCTCCCTCCTCCCCTCCGGTGTCATTCTACCATACATTGGCTCCCAAAAAATCCCAAATATATCCTGAAAACCCCCCTTTCTCCTTTTCCCTCTCCCCCCCCCCCTCCCCCTCTCACACTCCCCCTTCCCTCTCCCAGCCCATCATCTGCCCCAGGGTCCCAAATATTTAAACATATTTTTTCAGGATAAGGACAAAAGCCTTCATTCCCTCAAGATTGTTAAAAACCCCCAGAAAAATATAAAAACCCCAAAAACCCCTTAAAATACCCTCAAAATCCTTAGAAAAGCCCTACGATAAGGACATGACCCCTAATCCCTCAAGATTGTTATGGTACCCCAAAATGCCAAAAAATAATATTACCACCAACTTTTGGACTCTTTGCTTGGGAAGCCATCTTTTTTTGTCAGCTTCTGATTGGTCCAATTTTTTGTCGAACACTTGGTCCAATTTTTTGTCGAAAACTTGGTCCAATTTTTTGTCGGAAACTTGGTTCAAATTTTTGTTGGAAACTTGGTCCAAATTTTTGTCGAAAACTTGGTCCAAATATTTCGTCCACAACTCAGCGTTGTTACCGAGATACTCTACTTTTCTAACTTCATAATAAAATGGTTTCTCTATAATAAAAAGGCTTTTGTTTCATGGAACCTCACCCTCGATCAATTGACCACTTTAATATCTTCAATACATTTCAAACATTTTTAGTATCAATTTTGGGACCCATTGATTGATAATTTAGGGTATGAGACTTTAGCACATTTATTTTAAAAACATTTTGAAAAAAGAGCAAACACTGTTAAGAGTTGTTTTCAAAAGGTTGTGTATTGATTGGAAATGCTGTTCAAATAACAATTACATTATTGAATATAGATCATTATAAAAATTAATTCACAAATAACAAAAACAATTACACCACGGGGACTTTTAAGGATGGTTCCCTGTTTCAATACATTCA
The DNA here is from genome assembly GCA_037447655.1 of Zygnema cylindricum. NCBI lineage: Eukaryota > Viridiplantae > Streptophyta > Zygnematophyceae > Zygnematales > Zygnemataceae > Zygnema > Zygnema cylindricum. Next base: position 256,105 of record JBBHKE010002926.1, read on the forward strand.
ATTTGCCCAGATCAAGTTGCAGAGTTTTTAATCGAAACAAAAAGAGAGATCACAAAAAAAAAAAAAAAAGCCCCGCATTTAGACAAATATTTCACCCAACCTTCATTCTTTTATACTTAAAGGTACTTGCGCTTTCCTTTAACACATTAAAAAATAACATTAAGATAAAACAAATCAAAACGGACATAAACCGGTGTAAAAGGTTTGCATTTTCAATCCTCTATCGCATCAATACTATTATATATTCTTTAATTTGTTACCATGTCCTTAGATGGTTTATCATATCTTGTTTTTTGTTTAAATAAAGCTTATTGGGAAACTAATATAGTATAGCATTCTAATTAAAGGTATAAATCTAGGGACTTTATCGGTTTTCCAGGACGATTTAGGACATTTTAGGGTTTTCAGGGTTTTTTAAGGTTTTATCTCAACCAAATCCTTCCCAAAAACCTCGTCTCTTACAACAAATCGTAGAAAAAGTCGAGCCCTTGACCCAATTCCCATATTGAAATTCCTGAACCCCGAACCTTTGCCTCTTCCAACCTCAAAGAAATGGATTTGAGAGAGGGATAATAAACTCGATGATGCCGTGAACTTGAGATGTACCCAAATGAATGTTCAGAAACCTCATTATTCCACTCTATTTGAGGTCTATATTTGTCGAGAAGACTCAAATATTCGTGTCCTACGATTGGACCACCACCTGAAAAAAAAAAATATCAACACAAAAAAAAACATAAAAAAACCTTCCTTTCTACTTTTAGTCTTTTTTTGAGAGCTTGTAATTTTAGTGTCATTTTTAAACCTTTTTTTGTAAGTCTTAAGATAAGATTAATAGCTTTCTTTTTTACGTTCCATTACGACCTTTCTAAGAACATATTTTCTTCATCAAACTCCCGAAAAAATTATAAAAAGACCAACTTCTCTGAAATAAAAATTGTTCTCAAAAGACAAACAACTCTAAAATTCCTAAAAGATGAATTAGTTTGAAAAAAACAATTCATTGCATGGAGGGGGCAACGGAGAGGGAGAGCAAGGACTGGGAGAGGGAGAGGGTGAGGGAGAGGGCGGGAAGGAAAGAGGAAGAGCGGAAGGCAGAGAGGGAAGAACGAGGGGGGAGAGAGAGAGAGACAAGGAGAGAGAGAAGGGGTTGGGAGAGCGTGGGAGGGAGAGGAATAGAGGGAGGCTGAGGGGAAAGGGACAAGGAGGAGGGGCGGGGAGGGAGGGGGAGAGGGAGAGGAGGACGAGGGGGTTAAGGGGGAGGGGGAGGGGGAGGAGAGGGAGGGAGGGCAGGGAGGGAGTTGTAATGAAAGTTCTTAAATGAAAAATTCATTGGCGAAGAAATTTGTCAATACGAATCCATTAACTTTCGAGTAGAAAAATAAAAAACGTATAAAAAGTACCTTGCGGAAGAACGAAATCATTCCCGTAAAAATTTAATCCCACAAGAAGCTGAGAAGCAAAGGATTCCAGCACTCTCTCCTCCTCCTTCTTCTCCTTCTCCTTCTCCTCCTCCCTCCCACTTTCACTCCAGCTCTTTAACTCACGACTGTGCCAGACTTCGTCATCTCTATCATTCTCGTGCATCTCTCTCCTCCTCCTCGACATCTCTCTCGCCATCTCTTTCGCCCTCTCTCTCTCCCTCTCTCTCTCCCACTCTCTTCCCCTCTCTTTCCCTCTCTCTCTGCCCCTGTCTCTTCCTCTCTCTCTCGCCCTCTCTCTCCAACTCTGCCTCGCCATCTCCCTACGCCTCTCTTTTTCCCTCTCTCTCCTGCTCTCTCCTCCTCCCTCTCTTTCCCCCTCCTCCTCCTCCCCATTTTGACTCCAACTTTTCAGGTCACGACTGCGCCAAACTTTGTCATCTTCATTTCTCTCTATCCCCGACACCCTCCCTCCCTTTCTCTCCTCCTCCCCGCCATTTTCACTCCAGCTCTTTAACTCACGACTGTGCCAGACGTTATCATCGTCATCATTCTCGTCAACCTCTCTCCTCCTCCTTCTCGCCATCTCTCTCGCCCTCTGTCTCTCCGCCTCTCTTCCCCTCCCTTTCCCTCTGTCACTTCGCCTGTTTCTCCCCCTCTCCCTCCCCCTATCCCTGCCCCTCTGTCTTGCCATCTCTCTCCGCCTCTCTCTCTCCCTCTCTCTCCAGCTCTCTCTCTCTCCCTCTCTCTCTTCATCCTCCTCCTCCCCACTTTCACTCAAACTTTTCAATGCACGACTGCGCCAAACTTTGTCATCTTCATCTCTCTCTATCCCACTCTCTCTCCCTTCCTCTCTCTCCTCCTCACCCCCACTTCCACTCCAACTCTTCAACTCACGACTGTGCCAGACATCGTCATCGTTATCATTCTCAAGAACATTCTCTCTCCTCCTTCCTCTCGCCCTCTCTTTCGCCATCTCTCTCAACATCTCCCTCTCCCAATGTGCCCCTTGCTCTCTCCCCTTCTCGCCCCCCCTCTCTCTGCCCCTTTGACTCGCCATCTCTCTCCACCTCTCTCTCCAGCTCTCTCTCTCCCTCTCTCTCTCCCTCTCTCTCTCCCCGTCCTCCCCACTTTCACTCCAACTTTTCAACTCACGACTGTGCCAGACTTTGTCATCTTCATCTCTTTCTATTCCCTTCTCTCTCCCGCTCTCTTTCTCCCCGTCTCCCTCCCTCAGGTTTTGTCCTTTAACAGAGAGAGAGAGGGGATCATCATCAGTACGGAGAAGGAGAGAGAGACAAGATTTTACCCATGAAAGTGGAGAATTGGGTCCGGGGTTTCCCGCATTTGAAAAATCATATGTCATGAGAGAGAAACTGTTTACATGCGGTCTTAAAAATTGGAAATCTTTCGAAGAAAATATTGATGGGTGGTTTTCGGGGGAAGGAGGTGGAATTACAAAAATTAATTGCATAGAAACGGAATCCGTGTAAGAGACAACCGTTTTACGGAAAGCGGTTGCCAGACGAACGACAAAATCCAAAGCCTGAAAGGATAAAAAAGTCAAAAAGTTAAAATTTGACGAAGTTGTTGGAAGAAAAACAATAATTTTTGTAGTTTTTTTAAGGAAAAGATTTCAATGAGTGGTGGAAAAAGTTTAAGAACTAAAAAATTCAGAAAGTTAAGTTTTCCAAAGTTATTGAAAGGAAAAGGTTAAATTATATGAAGGTAATCGAAAGAGAAAAGATAATATGTAATCCAAGAACTGCTGGTTGTAAAACAGATGTTTAGGAGAGGGATAAGGAGAGGGACAGGGAGGGGAAGAGAGTGAGGGAGAGAGAGAGGGAGAGGGAGGGAGAGAGAGAGGGAGAGAGGGAGATGGAGAGGTAGAAAGTGGGGGGAGAGAGAGAAAAGAGTGAGGGGGAGAGGTAGAAAGACAGTGAGGGGGAGAGTGAGAAGGTAGAGGGGGAGAGAGGGAGCAAGAGAGAGGAGGGAAAGGGAGGAGAGGGAGGGAGAGAGGAGAGAAGACAAATAGATGCGGTTAAAAACTCTGGTAATTCCTTTTTTTTAAATGTGATGATTTAAATGCAGCATCCTAAAATGTGCCTTCTAAGAGATTCAAGAATAATGTGACAACCAAAATCAATTTTAGTTGTGGAAAGTTTAAAAATAAATAAATAAACTAATAAAGACTTTGCATGGAAATTTCAGTCAAGTTATTTGACATAAATACCGCAGAAAAATTCAAAAAACCCCTAAACACCTTAAAACGATAAAGTTTGTAGTCTCATAAAAAGTTGAATCAAAAACAAAAGTGAAAAATATGAGACAAAAAAACTTAAAAGGAAACATAATAGAACATAAAAGAACACAAATAAGAAATAAAATACAGAAATAAAGAAATAATGAAATAACTTTTTGAATCTCTCACCTTTTCCCTAAGTTTCGGCACTTCTAAGATTCGACTTCCTGCCCACGAGGACCAAGCCTCGAGTACAAAGCCATCAAACCCCATTTTTCTGCAAAATTTCCGAAATAATTACATACACAGTAAATAAATGCGACTAAAACTATAACTTAAAAATCCACTGTTTTTGCCGAATGTCCAAAGAGGTGACATTGATGTACATATCAAATTGAGGTTGGTTGCTTGTTTTCAAAAGCTTAAATGAACCACAATACCTCTTCAGATATTTCCGCAGGGGTTTGTGAAGATGGAACCATCTTCACAAACATTAACTTTACCATCATCTTTAAGATTACCTTTAGAATCATTTTTGACATCAACTTTATCACCACCGTTAATATCACCTTTAGCACATTAAAAAATAACCTTTAACATCACCTTTAACATCACCTTCAACATCATCTTTAACACTACCTTTAACATCACCTGTAACATTCCCATAACGTCACCTTGAACATCACCTTTAAAATCACCTTTTACATCTTTATCATTACCTTTAACATCATCTTCATATCACCATTAAGATCACCTTTAACATCACAATTAACATCAGCATCAAGATCACCTCTACATCATCTTTAAAATCACCATTAACATAACCTTTCACATCACCTTTCCGATCACCTTTAACATAATCTCCAACATTAACTATAACATCACTTTTAACGACCTTCAACATCACCTTTAACATCATCACTAACATCACCTTTAATATTACAACTAGCATCAGCATTAACATCACTTCTAAAATCGTCTTTCACATTACCTTTCACAACACTTATATAATCATCTTTAACATCACCTTGAAAATCACCTTTAACATCACCTTCAAAATCACCATTAACATCACCTTCAAAATCACCATTAACATCACCTTTCACATCACCATTAAAATTACCTTCAACGTCACTTTTAACATCACCTTTCACATCACCTTTTAACATTACACTCAACAGTGTATTTCGTTTGCAGTTTGCGTTTAATGAAAGATTTTGAACCAATCTAGTTATTATGATTTACAAGGCGTTATGATTATTAGCTACTATGATTATCATGAACCATTCTAGTTAAACAAATTATTAGGTCTTGTTACTATTATTAACCTTCCAATTTCATTTATTATTATTTTGTTTGTTATAAAAGTCATCTCGAAGTATATTGAGGTGTCATTGTGATAGACATCGGAGGAAACTTTCAGCAGGAATTTCTATAACTCTTTCAACAATCATTTTTTTACTAATAAACATCACAGCTCATAATTATAGCCCCTTCCAGTTTCTTGGCATTTCTAGTACATCTTTGAGTAAAGAAGGAAAAAATACCTGCTTTCTCCGATAAGAATATTTATACCCTTTTCCTTTTCGGCCTCACTCATCAAAAACTTCTCCAATGATTGTCCTTCCAATACTACACGAGGCACAATCTGTCAAGTTAAAAAAAAAGGGAAAAAACCATCTTTCACTTTCTTCCTTGTCTTCTTTTTTACTCTTTTGCATGCCAATATTAACTTTCCAAGGAGAGACATACTGGAAGCCACTTTTGTGAATTCTGAAGAAAAAGGAAATACCAAATAATCTTAGAAATTTTCAATTACCAACCAATAATGAAATCAGAAGGAAAGGAATTTAGAAAAAGTTTTAGAATTGATTGCTGGTGCCTGACTATTCTACAGCCAAGGGAATCTATAACTAAGCCTTTATCGGTGAGTGAGAGAAAGCAAGAGACAGAGAGAGAGAGAGAGAGAGAGCGAAAGGCAAGGATGGACGGGAGAGCGAGAGAGAGACGGTGGGAGGGAGAGTAAGAGAGCGAGAGATAGGGTGGGAGGGAGAGCAAGTGAGAGAGATGAAGAGAGAGAGGAGAGAGAGAGCGAGAGAGAAAGAACGAAGAGAGAGCCATAGGCGGGAGAGAGACGGCGAGAGAGAGCGATAGCTGGAGAGTGACGGCGGCAGCAAAAGAGAGAGAGAGAGAGAGAGAGAGAGAGAGAGAGAGAGCGAAAGGCAAGGATGGACGGGAGAGCGAGAGAGAGACGGTGGGAGGGAG
>JBBHKE010002926.1:263356-274668 GCA_037447655.1 Zygnema cylindricum
CCTTTTCCTCAGTGAAACCTTCCACCAAGACGTTGAGGGAGAGGGAGAAAAATTTGTACTTAATGCTGTTCTGGAAGAGAATCTGAAACAGGATTCATCCATTTCTGAACAAAGTGGAAGAGAAAAACGGCTCACCTTTGGATGATTTCCTCTCCTGACTTCATGCATCCATTTCTTGTCTACTGCAGAACCACCTTCCAAAGTGACTCCTTTTCCAGTCCTACAAAGGTCAAAAAATCCTAAGTCAGAAATTGTTACTCCTCACCAATATTATTTTGGGTCACGGTAGTTCATAATAAAAGAGATCCTTGTAGTCATTGGATTCTTGTAGTCATTATAGACATTTGGAAGACGGATACTGACAAAGTGAGTCTTTTTTCAGTACTACCCAGGGGAAGTATTTCCTAAGCCAAAAACTTGTGTTGTTAACCTCATTGCAATATATGTGTGATTCAGAATAAGGTACTTTAAAATTTGGAAATCTTGGAGTCGGCTAAAATTATAATCTGTAGTCGGATAGTGAATTCCAGGACATTGGACAAATCACTTCCAATATGAGATATCGCAACGAGAAGACCCCGGATATAAAAAATCGAATGAGAAGCATGAGACATTGGACATTGGACATAATTTTTTTCATTATGAGATACTATGAATAGGAGGTTACACAGTAGGCATGGGAAAAAACAGCAAAGTTGAATGTTAAGCCATTAACATTGAGCATTGGATTTCATACAATTAAAATCCAATAGTAATTAGTAGCATTAGAAAGCATAATTTATTAGAGAGCTTAAGCTACATACGTTCGAGCTCTTCAAAAATAGAGATAATGGCTGCCTCAAATGCAGGCTTAACATCCAAAAGGCAGAAACCTACATAATTCAGAAATTGAAATATCTATAAAAATCAGCAAAATCCTATGCATTAGCTTAACATTTGACTTCATGCCATACAGGGAAAAAATGGTTGATTATGCTCATACCATTTTAGCTGATACCATACAGGAGAAAGGTGTGTAAACTTTGCTCGAAATCTTGTTGCAATTTCAAATCCCTTTGTGTTCCTGCCATGACAATCCCAATGTACTAAAAAACATGAGCACTTCTGTCGCCAAAACAAATGAGCTACTAATGATCACAATCTCTTTTTTTTAAGTTCCCGGGAGAGAATTGCAGTAACTAGTACAAGATCTGATAATATGCATCAGCGAGCAAATAAAACCCTAGGCTAAAAATATACGGCAACACAACGAGAAAAAGAACATGACATGTCAAGTACAGTAGTGTTAAACTATAAAAGCGCTCACCAGGGAGTTATGTAGCCAAGAACATTGCCTTTGAAATGACGGTGGCTGGTATTTGTCCAATAGCGTCCATTCTCCTGAATCCAGGCAATGTAGTCAAAAAACAGGTTACAGATTGCATTAGGCTCCAATAAAAACACTACATTTCAGAAAAAAATGGATGTTGATCCTACTTCACAAGCATCACCGTTATCAGCAACTCAGTAAAGGTCATTCAGATTGCTGTGACTTATTGATTGTTATGTGGAAAAAGAATGATTTTGACTTTGATTACTAAGTAGGTATTCCAACCTATGATGAAGACTAGCATTGCTCTAGATTTGTTCCTCTTCATCCTGTCACCTTGAAGCAGAGCAATATATTTGTCAAACTAAAGAATTGACTCTGGATTTCCCTTAAGGACAAACCAGCAATCAAAAATCACCTTTAAAATACTCCTGTAGCTCACTCTCTCGCTCACAAGTCCCCTTTCCTGTACTGATTCTTCCTCTGGCCCGCCCTCAGCGTTCAGCAAGCTTTTCAAAGGAGCTTTTTTGGCTTCCACATGGTGCCAAACACCTACAAGGAGCAAAAACGGTAGGAGCAAAAGCTTTGCCCTAAGTCCCTTCTTTTGACCGATGGCAGTCATCATTGGTAATCAAACATTTGCTGGAAGACACAAGTGTGTTTTATTAACGTTCAAGTTTGCTTTCAAGTTTGCTTTCAAGTTTGCTTTCAAGTTTTGAAGTTACAACTTTGAATCGAATCTGGAGTTCGAATTTTGAATCGAATCGTATCTAATCGAAATCATGGAAGGATTATGGCGCCAGGGATATCTTTCTCGTACAAGCACTTGCAGAGATGGAGCTCTCTTTGCTTTCTCTTCTCCGTTTTTATCCACAATCAATTTGCAAAACAGCAAACAGCTCAAAAAGCAGATAAGATTTTTTCTTGTGACTGCACGTTCTCCTAAACAAAGAGAAGGAGGATGGTCATGGTTGCTAGGCAAGCCTGTGCAACCACCAAAAAATGCAAACAAACAAGTGACAAGAAGGCAAAAGTACAAATCGTCGAAAAGGTCTTTGCAGCAATGGTGGATTGAGCTGCAAGAAAATGTGGCACTCCCAGAACCTCCAGCTTGGTATCAGGAGCTGTCAGGGTTTCAAGTGAGGATTCCTACAAGCTATAGCTAATGTGTATCTATGAATGTCCTGCTTTTCTGGTTAGAAAATATTTGCATATGAATGAGAGAGTTGACTGACATTTTTTTTTCATCAATAATGTCGTAGTGCCGTGATTTACGTTCTACAACTTGTTTCTTATGTCAAATATAGCTCTGAATAGATTCTCAAGGTCTATATGGGTTTAAAAGTAATTTCAGTTTGATAAGCACTTTCAGTACAGCAGATATTGTCAGGGTAATGTATTCTATGGCTTAGATGTAGAAGATTTGTCGGATTAGTGTATAAATAAAAGAAAAAAAATGAAGATGACTAGACATTGGGAAGGTATTAAGGAAAATAGACTCAGTCTATTTCAAATAAAATTATTGAAATTGTTTCTTTGTTCTCTTCATGACTAACTTTGGTGCCATATGATTGGGTGAACAATTTTTTATAATATCCAAAGGCTGTGAATGTGAGCTGGCAGTCATGATAAAGCTTTATCTATGCTTGTGATAGGGCTGAATTTGTATAAATAAACTTTTGTCTATCACAGCTCACATATTAAGTGTAAGATCTTTGCTGATATGCTGAAGCATTTGCTTCTTTGGTAAAGTGATCTCTTTTAACTTTGAAATGTAAATTTGACCGGTGAACGACCGTCCAAATGAGAATTGAATCTTATTGTTTGGGACAGGAGGACTTTCTTGTGGTTTCAGGATGGCTCAGTCTCGGAACAGCTTTGGTAAGGTCATCTTTCAAGGTTTTCATTTTGTGAAAACTGAAAGTAATTTTTTCTTCCTTATTTTTTTTTCTCTGTATCACAATTGTTCGTTTTGCTTTTTATTTTCTGGCCATTAGTCCATGTGCTGCATACGAGCAGAATTAAGTTTCAAACAATATCAGGTGATAGTTTTCGTCTTTAGTTCAAAAATTATCACACTTACATTGTGCAGATATAAACCCTGTTATAGTTAAATATAGTAACTTGTAATACTCAACACATGAAATGAAGCCCTTTCTTTAACTTTTTCTGGAGGAAATTTTAGGTCCTCCTTTTACGAGTCGCTATTTTCAATCCGACCTGTGTTCCATCGTCCAGCATGGCACCTACTCTTCTTGTAAGTTACCCTTTTTTTTGTGCATTATTGCTTATGTTCTATGAAACATACATATGTACTACGAAGAACATTAATGGTAATATGGAAATTATTAGTGTATTCATGAGTTTGACTAGTTTTATCTATTGGACCTGCTCAAAGATTTGCTTTTGTGGATTTACTTTTTTCATTCTATGAAACATACATACTCAATATGGTTGTAACATTATGGAAATTGTTCTATATTGATGATTTCAGCTTGGTTTTTTATGGAACTACTCAATTAATTGCCTCCTGGAATATGTTTTTTGAACTATACATAGCCACTATTATGAATGTTAGCATAATGAGACGTTGTTTATATATCATGAGTTGGATGTAGCTCAAAGTGTTAGATTGGTGGAGCAATACGTAGAGGGAGGGAGGGAGGGAGGGAGGGAGGGAGGGCTTGTTATTTGTTTTTTCAGTACATAAAGTGTCTTCGACCTTACCTAACCTAATCTGGGAGATCCATCTCAGCCTACACATTCCAACCAAAACCATAACTTCCTAACAGAAACCACAGTCTCCTAACAAAAACCATAATTTTTTAACAAAAACCATAACTTCCTAACAAAAACCATAAATTTCTTACAAAAACCACACTATTAATGGAATCTGCAGCCTGGAGATTGCGTATTTGTGGAGATACCAACATATCGTCTTATTCGAGACCCTAATCGTGGAGAAGTAGTATGTGTTGACTTTCTATCCCTTTCTTCCTTGCTTTTCCCCTCCCTCTCCCTTCCCCTTTTCCACTCCCTCTCCCACTCCCTTTTCCTCCTCCCTTCCCTCTCCTAATCTTGGAGATGGACACTGTTTATCGCCATTAGTGTTGATTTTTTTTTTCGGGCAGTCAAAAGGCATTTTTTTGGGCAGTTGAAAGGCATTATTTTGGGCTGTTAAAAGGCGTTTTTTTGGGCAGTTAAAAGGAGTTCAACTGTTTGATTTTCAGGGCAAGAAATCGGAAGGTCACAGTCTTATCTTTTATCTTCTATCTTCTATCTTCTTCTATCTTCTTCTATCTTCTTCTATCTTCTTCTATCTTCTATCTTCTTCTATCTTCTATCTTCTATCTTTCAGCTTTGATCTTTTAGCTTTTATCTTTTAGCTTTTTTTATCTTTTGTTTTTATCTTTTGTCTTTTATCTTTTGTCTTTTACTTTTGTCTTTTACCTTTTACCTTTTACCTTTTATCTTTTACCTTTTATCTTTTACCTTTTATCTTTTATTTTTTACCTTTTAAATTTAACCTTTATCTTTTACCTTTTATCTTTCGCCTTCTATGTTTTATCTTTAAGGGTTTTCAGGTTTTTTTTGGGGTTTTTTTACTAACATAGAAACAATGAATCTTTTTTTTTTTCGTTTTCTTCATTTACTTCAGGGGATTCTTGCCTCTTGTCCTTCAAACTTTTTAATAAAAAATATATATGAATTTAATGTTTTTTTTTGCGGTTTTTATGCTTTTTTATGGTCTTACTTTTAAAGTTTCTTTTTTAAGTTCTTCATAAATAAAATGATTTTTTTGTGTATTTTTTTTTTTATGGTTTTTTAATTATTTAGTTTAGGGGTAAATGGGGCAAATTGGATAGGTTGTATTTTTCCCCCCTCGAGAAATCGGACAAGGTAAATATTTTTACTAAAAATGGTGGAAAAAATATGTGCCCTTTTTTTTTCTTTCTTTTTTTTAACTGTGTCAGCTCTGAAGTTAAAAGGAACTAAATCTCATGATTGAGTTTTTTCCTCTCCTCTCTCTCCTCTCCTCTCTCCTCTCTCCTCTCTCCTCTCTCCTCTCCCCTCTCCTTTCCTCTCCTCTCTCCTCTCTCCTCTCTCCTAAACCCACTCCTCACTCTCCTCTCCTCCCTCCTCTTTCACCTCTTCTCTCTCCTCTCCCCTCTCCTCTCCTCTCCTCTCTCCTCTCTCCTCTCTCCTCTCTCTCCTCCCTCTTCTTTCACCTCTCCTCTCCCCTCTCCTCTCTCCTCCTCTCTCCTTTCTCATCTCTCTCTTCTTTCCTCCCTCTCCTCTCTTTCCCCTTTCTCCATTAGTAATTGTATCATTCCAATTATCATTTTTGTTATTTCCCCCTATTCTCTCTCTCAGACAAAGGGGTGGAGGGAAGCCCCACAAAAGACGAAAAACGTGTGGAATATGTGAAAAGAGTTGTTGCAATCGAGGGAGATACAGTGGAGGTAAGTATGTCAACAGAAAACTTATGGTTTTTTAACAACAAAGCGTCCTTTTTTTCAGGTTATCAATAAAACTTTGTATTGTTATTTTAACAACTACACCGCCAATCGCTATTAGAGTCAAGAATTAAATAGCGTCAAAAAAAATTTAGCGTTATTGATTCTAATTTAGTGCCTGAGACGTGGCAGATTATGGTCCACGTACTTAACAAGCGTTATTAATTCTATTTCAGGTTTTGGGGTCAAAATTTAGGGGCACCGAATTAGCGTTATATACTCTAATAGCGATTGGCGGTGTAGTGGTCCTTTTTTTTATAGTTAGCGATAAAAAAATTTATTGTCTTTTCAACAAGTGCTCCTTTTTTTCTGGTTAACAATTAAACTTTTGTTTTTTAAACAAGGAGTCCCTTTTTACTGGTTCAATACTCCTATCAGTATTTAGTGTGTTTAGTATGATCGCACTAAAAAACAAGATTTGCTCTATGGTATGATATATAGGTGAAAGATGGTAAGGTTTATGTAAATGGAAAGGAGAGGAAAGAGGAGGCAGAGAGGTACCAACGGAGGCCTTATGGGACCGATCCTCGAAAGGCGATGGGAGAAGATAAAGCATTATTGCAAGTAAGAAAGTAGACGTCCTTCTTTGTTTCTCTCTCTCTCTCCCTCTCCCTCTCCCTCTCCCTCTCCCTCTCCCTTTCCCTCTCCCCCTCTCCCCATCCCTCTCCCTCTCTCCCCCCCTCTCTCCCCCCCTCCTCCCTCGTCTCCTCCCCTCTTCCCCTCCCCCCCCCTCTATTATTTAGTTTTCAAATTTAAAATTTTACAGGAGGTTATTTGTGTTCGAGAGGGCCGAAGTTATCTTATTATCTTCCTTTTCTTTTTTTGCTTTCAACTTCTTTCTCACAACTTAATCTTTTCAAATTCATTCTCAAATTAATCGGTTAAAGTTCCTTCGAGTTTGATCTTGAGGTTGAAAATTAATGTTCGAGGACTCTGTTGAAAGTGATCTTGATATCTATTTATTGATGATGATGGGTTTTTTTCTTTTTTTTACTTTTTTGGGCACCTTCCTATTTCTTTTCAGGCAAAGTACTCTCTTCCAGTTTTGAGAGTCCCACCGAAAGCTCTTTTTGTGTTGGTATGATATCCATGTTGAACCTTAGCCCACTTATATATCTCTTTCCCTCTTATATATCTCGCTCCCTCTTGTATAGCCCTCTTATATATCTCTCTCCCCGTTTTATAGCCCACTTATATAGCCCTCTCATATATCTCTCTTCCGATAAAATAGCCCTCTTTTAGCCCTCTTTTATCTCTCTTACTCTTATATAGCCCTTTTGTATATCTCTCCCTCTTATATAAACCTCTTTTATATATCTCCCGCTTACATAGCCCTCTTGTATATATCTCTCCCTCTTATAAAGCCCTCTTGTATATCTCTCTCCCTCGTATAAAGCCCTCTTATGTATCTCCCCCTCTTATATAGCCGGCATATCTTATGTATTGTTATTTAATTGCTGAATTTTTTTCTTTATGTTGTTGAGTTGGGATTCAAATGTTTGAGTTCCTCATTTACTGTAGTCTTTTTCCTCCCTTTCCTCTCTTTCCCCTTTTTGACTACTTTTGGTCCCCTTCTAAAGCTTTCTGACTAATGTCACTCGTTCTGGTGTTTACTTTCTCCTTGCTTTCTTTCTTACTCTTGTATATATCTCTCCCTCTTATAAAGCCCTCTTGTATATCTCTCTCCCTCGTATAAAGCCCTCTTATGTATCTCCCCCTCTTATATAGCCGGCATATCTTATGTATTGTAATTTAATTGCTGAAATTTTTTCTTTATGTTGTTGAGTTGGGATTCAAATGTTTGAGTTCCTCATTTACTGTAGTCTTTTTCCTCCCTTTCCTCTCTTTCCCCTTTTTGACTACTTTTGGTCCCCTTCTAAAGCTTTCTGACTAATGTCACTCGTTCTGGTGTTTACTTTCTCCTTGCTTTCTTTCTTCTTCTCTTTCTTCTTCTTTCTTCTTTTTTCTTCTCTCTTTTCTCCCTCTTCTACCTCCTGTTCTTCCTTTTCTTCGTTCTCCTCCTTTCTTCTCTCGCTTCTTCTTCTCCCTCTTTTTCTTCGTCTCTTTCTTCTTTCTTCTTATTTCTCCTTCTTTCATCTTCTTCCTCCTCCCTTCCACTTTTCATTCTTCGTCTCGTTCCCCACTTCTCCCTCCTTATGTTCTTCTCTTTCTTCTTTCCTCTTATTTCTCCTTCTTTCGCGTTCTTCCTTCTTCCTTCCCCTCTTTCTTTTTCATCTCGTTCCTCAGGGAGACAATCGGAACAGAAGTGTGGATTCGCATGTTTGGGGTTTTCTGCCCAATACTAATCTAGTAGGGAAATGCTGGTTTAGATGGTGGCCGTTGAATAGACTGGGAGTATTGTAGGCAATTCTCTATCTCTCCCTCACTCCCTTCCTCCCTCGCCCTCTCCCTCCCTCCCTCCCTCCCTCCATCCATCCCTCTCCTTTCTTCCCTCCCTCCCTCTCCTTTCCTCCCTCCCTCCGTCCCTCTCTCCCTTCCTCCCTCTCTCCCTTCCTCCCTCTCTCCCTCCCTCTCTCCCTCCCTCCCTCTCTCCCTCCCTCCCTCTCTCCCTCCCTCCCTCTCTCTTTCCCTCCCTCCCTCCCTCCCTCCCCTTCCCACTCCCTCTCCCTCCCTCCCACCCTCTCTGCCTCCCTCCGTCTCTCTCCCACTCCCTCCTCCCCTGAGATTCTTTGACTAGAAGGATTTTAGTCATGGACTTTTTGTAAGCATTCATAGAGGCTTTTGTGAGGATTTTATAGGCATTTTTTTCGTTTTTTGGGAATAAAACCGTTTAAACTTGAGAGAGAACTGCTCTGTTTTATTTAATTGGGATTTGAACCTCGTTTTAATGCCTTAAATAACTTTCTGTAAATGTTGGGTAATTCTTAAAGCATATAAGGTGAAAAGGATATATAAATATTATGGGTTTAATGAGTTTTTGCCATTTAGTTGCTCTTATAATTTGCTGTTATTGAAAAAGAAAAAAAATACTCTCGTCAATTTTCCATTCGGTTCTTAGATATCTAAATGAAACACCAATAGTTACCAATAGTTAGTGACATGTTTAGTTTTCCTTGTCTTTTTTCATCGCATCCTTCGACCTCCGTGTCCTTCATTAGTTTAACTTTTTTGTCTGTTAGTTTCTTTTTTGTAGTGTTTTTGACAATCTTATTTATTTGAAGCTGTGATTATTAAAGTTTTTTCAGTTTTGTTTTGGCTTTTTCTTTCTTTTGTTGCCGTGTACTCAGAAGGTTTACCATCGTCCAATTTTAATAAAGCATGTTTCAATATTATGAAGGACATTCACAACTGAATTTCAACTGCATTCTAATTTCCTTATTCTATTTTCCATAAAATGCAAAAGTTTGTTTGTGAAATTTGTACAACTGCACTAAAGGTAGTAAGGAAAAACATGGAAACGCAAAAATGCAAGAGTTTACTAAGAAAACCATCTTAGTGCATGGGAACCAAGAAATAATGTGGACGGCAAAAGCCAAAACTCAATATGATGCTATTACACATGTTTTTTTGCACAAGATTTTGTGTGGTGTAGCTTCGCAATCGCACATTCTAAATGAATTATGTCTTAATAATGTAAATGACATCCACTATCAGGTGTCCAGTGATCGACTTTTTGTCATGCTATCAGGTGTAGACCTAACTAATTGCTTGTTTTTGTTGTGCGCATGGAGTCTTGTTAACAATCGGTAACTACATGTACAAGTCCGCGCTAATTTACTCAAGTTTCTTTTATTTGTTTCCAGCAAAATCTGGACAGAGTATGGCAAAGCTAATTGTACGATGACACTAAGTTTTGATTGTCGGTATTCCTGCCAAACCATCTTTATTGCTGTGCCTTAGGCATGGAATATGCTTGTATATATGTGTATATGTACATATATATATATATATATATATATATATATATATATATATATATATATATATATATATATATAAAGAGAAAAGAGGAGAGAAAGAGTATATATATATATATATATATATATATATATATATATATATATATATATATATATATATATATATATAAAGGCATCAGCAAAAATAACATGAAAGAATCAACAATACAAGAACAAGTGATAAATACATGACATGTCAAAGTAGCTTAATTACATGACGGAAACCTCAAGGGCAGTAAAAAGAAAGAAGTAGACAAAATGGAAGGGAGTTAGATAAACAACAATACGCCTCAATGGCGGGAATGTGTAGTCTTTCTTCTTCCTCACCGGACGACTCAGCCTCTCAAGGCGATGATAAAACCACCGGAGTATCTTGGCACGTGTGGCAACCTCAACGTCCCTCGAGAAACCAATGGCCGCAGAAAATCGTAAGCAGTGAAGCGACAAGATACTCCATGTGGTAACTGAAGTTGCAATGGTCGCATAGGACCGTCGATGTCGGCCCATCGGACCGTTCATGTAGAACACAAGAACGAATATATTGCGGCGCAGGCATCGACAAAAATGAAGGCAAATTTTAAAATTTCGTCAATAACCGGCTATTCAATGTACGGCCATTGAAACATCTCCGTACGATCTCGGCGAAGCATATCCCGGTTTTCATAGTGGTCAACACTCAACAGTTCAACACCGAGCAATATTTGTCGGTGAGTGATGTGTACGGCTATTTTTTGTCTCACCCCTTGTACGAAGCTGGCAAGGTTAATGTTGGCCAAAAAACTGTACAATTATCGACAGGTTTGACCTTTTATTGTACGGCCGCTTCAAATACTGGCCAGTATTGTCAGGAATCGCGTAAGAATAGCTACGGAAGTAAAAAAAACTATTAAAAAGTACATTCCAGGTACACCGGTAAGCAACAGAATCATTTAGTATTAGGGTAACCTTCCTTCAGGCAAAAAGTGGGGTTGTTTACTGGAGAAAGTACCGTTTCGTACTATGCCGTACTGTTTTTTTTTTTTTTTCAAAAGATGTTTACTAAAAATTCGTTGAGATTCTCCAGACTTCTTGGAGAGAACTACCACCGTCCGATTTTCAATTTTCGACGCAAACGCTTCTTGTTTCCAGTACGTAGCTAGTCTCCTCCAACTGTCCTCGGGAGGAGAGTGTGTGATTACTGGACGCTTGTTTTGGTCCACTTGTAAAGTCAGAGTCGATCCACGACAGACGTGAAGTAATAAACTTACATGTGGCAATTGGAGTGTACCGTGTGACATAAAAGCCAGCCTGTTCGACGACAAAAAAATCTTGGTTGTATCGTCGACGACAAAAAACTTGGTTGTAAGACATCCTGTGACGTCTCCTTCATAAATGTGCGATACAGCGATTCACGTACAAATGGTACATCCTTGGACATTTGTACAAACTTTAATTTTGCAACGGTTTTCGTGGCCGTTGATACCACAACAACCGTAAGAACGTTCAGATTGTACATTAGCGTGACGCTACTAGATATTTTAATCGGCGTCCACCCGTACACATACGCAGCTGCGATTTTGTCCTTTT
>JBBHKE010002926.1:274678-373151 GCA_037447655.1 Zygnema cylindricum
TATTATTTAGTTTTCAAATTTAAAATTTTACAGGAGGTTATTTGTGTTCGAGAGGGCCGAAGTTATCTTATTATCTTCCTTTTCTTTTTTTGCTTTCAACTTCTTTCTCACAACTTAATCTTTTCAAATTCATTCTCAAATTAATCGGTTAAAGTTCCTTCGAGTTTGATCTTGAGGTTGAAAATTAATGTTCGAGGACTCTGTTGAAAGTGATCTTGATATCTATTTATTGATGATGATGGGTTTTTTTCTTTTTTTTACTTTTTTGGGCACCTTCCTATTTCTTTTCAGGCAAAGTACTCTCTTCCAGTTTTGAGAGTCCCACCGAAAGCTCTTTTTGTGTTGGTATGATATCCATGTTGAACCTTAGCCCACTTATATATCTCTTTCCCTCTTATATATCTCGCTCCCTCTTGTATAGCCCTCTTATATATCTCTCTCCCCGTTTTATAGCCCACTTATATAGCCCTCTCATATATCTCTCTTCCGATAAAATAGCCCTCTTTTAGCCCTCTTTTATCTCTCTTACTCTTATATAGCCCTTTTGTATATCTTTCCCTCTTATAACCCTCTTATATATATCTCCCGCTTACATAGCCCTCTTGTATATATCTCTCCCTCTTATAAAGCCCTCTTGTATATCTCTCTCCCTCGTATAAAGCCCTCTTATGTATCTCCCCCTCTTATATAGCCGGCATATCTTATGTATTGTAATTTAATTGCTGAATTTTTTTCTTTATGTTGTTGAGTTGGGATTCAAATGTTTGAGTTCCTCATTTACTGTAGTCTTTTTCCTCCCTTTCCCCTCTTTCCCCTTTTTGACTACTTTTGGCCCCCTTCTAAAGCTTTCTGACTAATGTCACTCGTTCTGGTGTTTACTTTCTCCTTGCTTTCTTTTTTTTTTCTTCTTTTTTCTTCTCTCTTTTCTCCCTCTTCTGCCTCCTGTTCTTCGTTTTCTTCTTCTTGTATCTCCTCCTTTCTTCTCTCGCTTCTTCTTCTTCTCCCTCTTCTTCTTCGTCTCTTTCTTCTTTCTTCTTATTTCTCCTTCTTTCATCTTCTTCCTCCTCCCTTCCACTTTTCCTTCTACGTCTCGTTCCCCACTTCTCCCTCTTTATGTTCTTCTCTTTCTTCTTTCCTCTTGTTTCTCCTTCTTTCGTGTTCTTCCTTCTTCCTTCCCCTCTTTCTTTTTCGTCTTGTTCCTCAGGGAGACAATCGGAACAGAAGTGTGGATTCGCATGTTTGGGGTTTTCTGCCCAATACAAATCTGGTTGGGAAATGCTGGTTTAGATGGTGGCCGTTGAATAGACTGGGAGTATTGTAGGCAATTCTCTATCTCTCCCTCACTCCCTTCCTCCCTCGCCCTCTCCCTCCCTCCCTCCCTTCCTCTCCTTTCCTCCCTCCCTCCCTCTCTTTCCCTCTCCCACTCCCTTTTTCCTCCCTCTCTCTCTCCCTCCTCCTTTTCCTCCACTCCCTCCCCCTCCCCCTCCCTTTCCCTCTCCCTCCCTCTCTGCCTCTCTCCGCCTCTCTCCCACTCCCTCCTCCCCTGAGTTTCTTTTGTGAGGATTTTATAGGCATTTTTTTCGTGTTTTGGGAATAAAAACGTTTAAACTTAGAGAGAACTGCTCTGTTTTCTTTAATTGGGATTTTTACCTCGATTTAATTCCTTATATAATTTTCTGTAAATGTTGGGTAATTCTTAAAGCATATAAGGTGAAAAGTATATACAACTATTATGGGTTTAATGAGGTTTTGCCATTTAGTTGTTCTTATAATTTGCTGTTATTGAAAAAGAAAAAAAATACTCTCGTCGATTTTCCATTCGGTTTTTAGATATCTAAATGAAACAACAATAGTTACCAATAGTTAGTGACATGTTTAGTTTTCCTTGTCTTTTTTCATCTCATCCTTCGACCTCCCTGTCCTTCATTAGTTTAACTTTTTTGTGTGTTAGTTTCTTTTTTGTAGTGTTTTTGACATTCTTATTTATTTGAAACTGATTATTGAAGTTTTTTCAGTTTTTTTTTGGCTTTTTTTTTCTTTTGTTGTCGTGTACTCGGAAGGTTTACAATCGTCCAATCTTAATAAAGCATGTTTTAAAAGTATATAGGACATTCACATCTGTATTATAAAGGCATCAGCAAAAATAACATGAAAGAATCAACAATACAAGAACAAGTGATAAATAGATGACATGTCAACAAGCGTTAATTACATGACGGAAACCTCAAGGGCAGTAAAAAGGAAGAAATAGATAAAATGGAAGGGAGTTAGAAAAACAATAATACGCCTTAATGGCGGGAATGTGTAGTCCTTCTTCCTCCCCACCGAACGACTAAGGGTGCGTCTCTATGTACTTCAATCTTAGAGATTTTTTTTTGTTTTTTAGCGTAGATCCGGCGGACCCGGATTTCGGGTGTCACTATGTGTACCAAACGAAGTTGTCACTTAAAGGCGTGAGGATTGTATACGTCAACAATGCCCGTGACGGCTGTCGACAGTGTACAATCTGTGATGACGCACCAAATTGTAAAAATTTGCCTTGAACGTTGCGAGAATGCGAGGCTGCGTGAGAGAGGCGGTGTGTGCGACTTGCTGGGGTGCCCTCAAAGATTTCTCAAGATTTCGTCAAATGGCATTCGAATTTTTAGACCCCTGGAATGGAAAAGTTCGTACTGAACGAAACGCGACAAAACAAAACAAATTGTGTACTTTGTTGGACGGAAGCGGACAAAACAAAACGAAAAGTGTACCTTCTGCCGTCGTTTGAATTCTTTTGAAATATTTGAAAAAAAAATTACACGTGCGAAAACGTGTTCCTATTTGTTTTTCAAAAATACTTTGTTTTAAACACATTGTCCCTGTATTTTAAAGAAAAGTTTGAAGATGACGTTTTTGGCGTGGCCGTGGGTCGAAGAACACAAGACGACAAGATGTAGTACATTTTAAATTCAATGATGACCCAAAATGTACTTCTCTTTTTTTTTTTTTTTTGTACGGTTGAAACTTTCGCTGAACGGCTCTAAGTTTTACAAGAAAACGACAGAAAAAAACCCTTACTTAAGCACACTGAGACCCACCCTCAGCCTCTCAAGGCGATGATAAAACCACCGGAGTTTGTTGGCACGTGTGGCAACATCAACGTCCCTCGAGAAACCAACGGCTCCCGAGAATCGTAAGCAGTGAAGGGACAAGATACTCCATGTGGTAACTAAAGTTGCGATGCTCGCAGAGGGTCGTCGATGTCTGCCCATCAGACCGTTCAAGTAGAAAACAAGAACAGATATATTGCGGCGCAGGCAGCGACAAAAATAAAGGCAAAATTTAAATTTCGTCAATAACCGGCTATTCAATGTACGGCTCCAGACGATCTTGGCGAAGCATATCCCGGTTTTCATAGTGGTCAACAGTTCAACACCGGGGAAAAATTTGTCGGTGGGTTATGTGTACGGCCATTTTTTGTCTCACCCCTTGTACGAAGCTGGTTAGGTTAATGTTGGCCAATTATCCAAGTAATCGTTCAAAAAACTGTACGATTCAGGACAGGTTTGACCTTTTTATTGTACGACTGCTTCAAATACTGGCCAGTATTGTCAAGAATCGCGTAAGAATAACTACGGAAGTACAAAATTCTATTATAAAGTACATTCCAGGTACACCGGTAAGCAACAAAATCATTTAGTATTAGGGTAACCTTCCATCAAGCGTTCCCAGTAATCGTACGATCACGTTTACAAGCATTAATATTTCCATCAGGTCGTGCCAATGAAGCAAAAATTGCTTACGTGTTACATTGCGATTGATACCACGTAGGATCCTGTTGAGGCGCCCGGGAATAATGAAAGATTTGAAAAGTACAAAATCTCAACTGCGTATCTGTACGGGCGAACGCAGATTAAAACATCTAGTAGCATCACGTTAATGTACAATCTCTACATCCTTGTATTTGTTGTTGTACCAACGGTCACGAAAACCGTTGCAAAATAAAAAATCGTTCAAATGCCCATGAATGTACCATTTGTACGTTCCTGTATTATCGCTGTACCAGCGGAGGCGTGACAGGATGTCCTACAACCATAATTTTGTCGTCAAACAGGGTGGCTTTGATGTTACAAGGTACACGCCATTTGCCACATGTAAGTATATAGCTTCACATCAGTCATGGATCGACTGTGACTTTTGCAAGTGGACCAATGTGGACCAATACACGCGTCCACTAAGCGCAAAGTGTCCTCATGAGGACAGTCGGAGGAGACTCGCCAGGTACTAGATAGAAGAGGCGTTTGCGTCGAAATTTCAAAATCAGACGGTGGAAGTTTTCGCCAAAAAGTCTAGAGAATCTTAACGAATTTCTGGTAAACATCTTTCGTAAAAAAAAAAAAAAAAAACAGTACGGCCTAGTACGAAAAGGTACTTTCTCTAGTAAACAACCACACTTTTCGCCT
Organism: Zygnema cylindricum; assembly: GCA_037447655.1. Lineage (NCBI taxonomy): Eukaryota > Viridiplantae > Streptophyta > Zygnematophyceae > Zygnematales > Zygnemataceae > Zygnema > Zygnema cylindricum. Next base: position 279,121 of record JBBHKE010002926.1, read on the forward strand.
GATGGAAGGTTAACCTTATTATATCATAATAGCGAATTAAAAAAGGGAATTGATCACGGCAGTGACTGTTTTGGTTGCGCACAGTCACTTACATCATTTTGTCAGAAATTGTATGTTCGAAGTACACATTGGTACAAGTAAAGTACCGTTGGGTCAAAATTTGACAGTCAATCGCTTAGACAGCTTTGAGTTTTAAAATATTGTTTCAACCGTTTAAACTTTTGTCGCTTTTGCGAACGTTGACCGTCATAATAAAATTAGCAATTCACACGGCCGGCGAACGTTTACGGTTACAAAACTGTGGCAACCACATGTAAATAAAAGTGTTGCAGACAGTCACTTTTTGTCGTTACGTGAGCTCCACGGTGAGAGCACGTTGGATATTAACAAGCGCAAAAATGAAATTTAGTCGTGTAAGCGTTACATTGAACTTAGACGCGAATTGAAACAAAACCTCTTTAAACTGAAGTACTGTAAGTCTTGTACGGAAATCTTAAAACGCACGAAACAAAATTTCGCTATCAATGTAAAGATGTTGATTCGTAGATAGTGTGGCTCGATTTCGTCTTCATTTAATTTCAATTGATATTTTTATGTCGGTTCGTTTTATTACAGTGTACAAAGTTTATTTCGTTTTTTGCGTTTTAAAATTTCCGTACAAGACTTACAGTACTTCAGTTTAAAGCATAGTTCAAAAGTAGGCGTTTTTATGGTAGGCCTTTGGTAGGCGCACAAAACTTGGCACAAAACTCGCGCAGATTAGGCATACTGTATGTGTGTTTATTGTGCACACTCTTGTACGAACGTACGAATCTGACGTATGATCATAGTACAGCGCACGCCGCCGGACGAAATTTTTTAGCGAACTGACACGGCGTAGGATGACATTCCGCGGGGAAAAAAATCCGGAAAAAAACCCGGAAAAAAAAAAATGCGGACGTAAGTCCTATCGTAAGTTGTGTTATGGGCTTTTCATGTGATCTTCTTAGATCGCTACTTTGATCAGCGACCGTCCGATCGTCCAAATCTGACGGTTTAAATAGAAAATACCTCAAAACTCACGGAAAAATAAAAATTTCTCCGAAAGTTTTTCATATTTAGACATGACGTTTAATTCTCTATCGATCGATGTGCAACTCAACCCTGTTATTATTATTTTTCATTTTGCGACCAATACAATATGGGTCTTAAGGCCATATTGTATGTTTTGCGTACAATAGGCATATTGTATGAGCCTACTTTGACCTACTTTTGAACTTTGGTTTAAAGAGGTTTCGTTTCAATTCGCGTCTAAGTTCAATGTAACGCTTACACGACTAAGGGTATGGCCCCATGTGGCTAAGTTCAGGTTTTTTTCTGTCGTTTTCCTTTCAAACTTAGCGCCGTACTGCCTAAGTTGCGACCGTACGAAGAAATCGCAAATTTGTAAAGTACAATTTGCGTCATTCTAGAACTTAAGATGTACGAAAATTTGTCGTCTTGCGTTTTTTTGACCCACTGTCACGTCATCTCTAAACTTATCATAAAACACATCGGCAATGTGTTTTAAGCTAAGTAAATTCGTTTACACCGATAGTAAAATAAATTCCCACGTGTGAAAAGTTTTCAGATTTTTTTGACGAAAGAAAAAAAGTACAGAGTTGTTGGTTTTTGTACGGTAGCATTTTGTACGGTTTTTTTTTTTGCAGGGGTCTCGAGGTTGCAGTGCCATTTCACGGAGAGGTGGAAAATCTGCGAAGGAGCCACTGCTGCTCGCACTCCCTGCCGCTGCCGCTGCCGCCCCGTGCACTCCTCCAAACCACACCATTTAGCAGACGTGCACTCCTCCAAACCACACCATTTCGCGGTCTGCTGCAAGGCGGCTTTAAGGGCAACGGGAGGGGAGCCGGAGAAAATTTTCAAAGCGACGTTATTTAACCACTGCGGAAGGTAAAATGCACTACTTCCGCCATTTGAAAATCAATACAACATAGAAAAAACCACTTTCTTAATTTAAAATCAATATTACACACCATTTATATTTCTAATGGACATGAAGTAGGCCAATTAGGGGTGGGGAAGGGAAGGGTTCAACAAGTGAAGGAGGCGGATATTGTGAGATTGTCTTGTGAGGTAGAACTAGCGGAAGAGTTGTAGTGGAGGTCAGTTTAAACGGAATTGAAAGAAGGTTTAACCGCTTTTAGACCATTTTTAAAAACTAAAGAAATTTTATGTTTCGAATTCATTTTCTGATTCCGTTATTTTCAACTTCAAATTCAGTTTTTGATTCTGTTACAATTACAATTTCAAGTGAAAATTCAGTTTCAGTTATATATATATCGCACTTTTGTTTCAGTTCAGTTTTTCATGCAGATCCTATTTTCCTCCACTATTTGGTGCAAACTACAACTCTCTGTAATCGTGTAATCGTTTTTACTTTCTCTGTGTATATTACTTTTTCCATCTCCTCCCACCCGTCAAAGTCACCCTAAATAATTCAAATGACTTTGCTCTATTCCACATTATCTGTGGAATCCATTTTCAGTCTTTTGTCAATGAAAAATTTTCACAACGTGGGAATTTATTTTACTATCGGTGTAAACGAATTTACTTAGCTTAAAACACATTGCCGATGTGTTTTATGATAAGTTTAGAGATGACGTGACAGTGGGTCAAAAAAACGCAAGACGACAAATTTTCGTACATCTTAAGTTCTAGCATGACGGAAATTGTACTTTACAAATTTGCGATTTCTTCGTACGGTCGCAACTTAGGGAGTACGGCGCTAAGTTTGAAAGGAAAACGACAGAAAAAAACCTGAACTTAGCCACATGGGGCCATACCCTTAGTCGTGTAAGCGTTACATTGAACTTGGACGCGAATTGAAATGAAACCTCTTTAAACCAAAGTTCAAAAGTAGGTCAAAGTAGGCTCATACAATATGCCTATTGTGCGCAAAACATACAATATGGCCTTAAGACCCATATTGTATTGGTCGCAAAATGAAAAATAATAATAACAGGGTTGAGTTGCACATCGATCGATAGAGAATTAAATGTCATGTCTAAATATGAAAAACTTTCGGAGAAATTTTTATTTTTCCGTGAGTTTTGAGGTATTTTCTATTTAAACCGTCAGATTTGGACGATCGGACGGTCGCTGATCAAAGTAGCGATCTAAGAAGATCACATGAAAAGCCCATAACACAACTTACGATAGGACTTACGTCCGCATTTTTTTTTTTCCGGGTTTTTTTCCGGATTTTTTTCCCCGCGGAATGTCATCCTACGCCGTGTCAGTTCGCTAAAAAATTTCGTCCGGCGGCGTGCGCTGTACTATGATCATACGTCAGATTCGTACGTTCGTACAAGAGTGTGCACAATAAACACACATACAGTATGCCTAATCTGCGCGAGTTTTGTGCCAAGTTTTGTGCGCCTACCAAAGGCCTACCATAAAAACGCCTACTTTTGAACTATGCTTTAAACTGAAGTACTGTAAGTCTTGTACGGAAATTTTAAAACGCAAAAAACGAAATAAACTTTCCACACTATCTACGAATCAACATCTTTACATTGATAGCGAAATTTTGTTTCGTGCGTTTTAAGATTTCCGTACAAGACTTACAGTACTTCAGTTTAAAGAGGTTTCGTTTCAATTCGCGTCTAAGTTCAATGTAACGCTTACACGACTAAGGGTGTGTCCCCATGTGGCTAAGTTCGGATTTTTTTCTGTCGTTTTCCTTTAAAACTTAGCGCCGTACTGCCTAAGTTGTAACCGTACGAAGGAATCGCAAATTTGCAGAGTACAATTTGCGTCATCCTTGAACTTAGGATGTACGAAAATTTGTCGTCTTGTGCTTTTCGACCCACTTCGACGACAAAAAACGTCATCTTCAACCTTATGTTTAAAACACGTGCGCGATGTGATTTAAAATTAGGTTTTTTCGATTGACAAATAGGAACATATTTTCGCACGTGCCGTAAATTTTGACAAAAATCCTTCGATTTCCAAGGACAAAGAAAGGTACATAGTTCGCTATGTTTTGTCCGTTTGCGTCATAATACGACAAAGACAAGTACACAATTTGTTTGGATTTGTCCGTTTTCGTCTAGTACGGATTTCTTTTTTTGCAGGGGTCTTCAAATTCCGATGCCATTTCACGTCGAGCGGACAGGCGGCGCGAAGACAAAGCGCATCTTCTTCGACCGTGAAATTGCACAGGCTGGAAGGCGCTACGTCTACAATGTCACGGTAAGACATGCGACGTCACACGCAGGTACAAAAAACAACGTGCGACCACAGATTGTAGACGTTGACAACCGTCACAGGTACTGTCGACGTATACAATCGTCACAAGCGTAAGTTACGATTTCGTCCTTACAGACATAGGGACACTTGAACACCGGGTCCGGCGGATCCGCGCTAAAATACAAAATAATTTCGCTAAGTTACAAGTACATGGGGACACACCCTAAATTTCATTTTTGTGCCTGTTAATATCCAACGTGCTCTCACCGTGGAGCTCACGTAACGACAAAAAGTGACTGTCTGCAACACTTTTATTTACATGTGGTTGCCGCACTTTTATTTACATGTGGTTGCCGCAGTTTTGTTACCGTAAACATTTGCCGGTCGGTGAATTGCTAATTTTATTATGACGGTCGACGTTCGCAAGCGCGGCAAAAGTTTAAGCGGTTGAAACAATATTTTTGTAAGTCAAAGCTGTCAAAGCGATTGACCGTCAAATTTTGACACAACGGTACTTGACTTGTACCAATGTGTACTTCAAACGTACTATTTTTGACAAAATGACGTAAGTGACTGTGCGCAACCAAAACAGTCACTGTCATGGTCAATTCCCTTAAAAAAACTTCAAAAAGTATAGAATGCGATATAGTTTAGTTTACATGTGGCATTTTTTCTTCCGGGAGTCACAGACGCACCGACTTCTGAATGTACATCTGTACGGAAACAGATTCTCGCTTTCTTTTGTTTCTGAAAAATTAAGTCCACGTGTCCCCCATGGTGCCTTCCATGAGTTCCATCCGAACATTCACTAATTTGCTGGACGCCATGGCTCAAGTACGCGTACGGAAGATGCTCTTTTTGACGCGTGACAGTACGAATACTGCCACGCGGATTCTCGTTCCTGCTGGTTTAGAGATACTCTTTGCTATTTTTTTGTTTTTTCTGCGTAACTTAAGCCAGCAAGAGTTTTCCTATTGTCCAATCATGGACCACCTTCATGGTATTGGAATCTGTTGCAGGAAAATGGTTACAAAGTACAGAAAAGTACAGAAATTTCCTCTTTTTCTAGGGAAAGTGGACACGTGTCAGAAACGAAGTACGGAAAGGCAGGAGACACAGTACGGAAAGACGGAAGGAATGTACGGACTGCACGGAAAGAAAGTACGGAGAGGTGGAGAGGAAAAGCGGAAATGTATATGTTGGCAGGCGAGTATATTGTACGGAAATTGCTGCAGGAAAGGATGACGCGTGTCAGAAAAGGAATGGTGCAGCAGCTGCAAGGAAACTGTTAAAGGTAATGATTCGTTAATAAAGTTTGTTTGTTGTTTAAAATTTTTTGTTTTTTTTTTTTCTGTTTTTTTTTTTTAAATTGGAATTTAAGGTTGTTTGAACATTTATGGTGTGTATTTTGTTAACCGTTTTCTTTCTTAAGAAAGACTGAAAGTTTGTTAATGTTTTTTTTTTTTTTTTTTTCGAAGCTTTTGCACTTCTGTGCACTTTTAGGATTTTCCAAAGATAGTTTTGAAGGATAGGATCTCTAAAACTTCAATTTCACCTTTTTTTTCATAAAGCTTTTTTTTTCTTTTTTCTTTTTTTTCTGGATAAATAAAACTACTTTCCAAAAGTTTTTGATATTGTTAATTTGAAAATTCATAATTTTGACATTCAGTAATTTTCACAAACAGTAAGTTCAGCTTTTGTTTTCAATTTTTTCGCTTTTTTTTGCTTTTTTGCTTTTTTTTGCTTTTGTTTTTCATTTTTTTTTTCGTCTTCTTTTGAATTTTGTTAAAAAAAACTTTTTGCTTTTAAAAATTTGAGAACTTTTTGGTAACTCGATTCCGTTACTGTCAGAGCTTTATTTTAGTAATTAATTTCGTTCGAATTTGTGCAAAATTGGTTCACATTTGTCATCAAATCTCATGTTGAAACTGGTCAATTGGTTTATATTTTGACATCTTTTATTTTTTTTCCCTACAGGACTTGGACCGGTTTTTTCGTTCCTTGAACTTTTAACAAAAAATTGGGTAAAGGTTGACGAGGAGTGAGAACTTAAAGCCATAAAGATTGAAGGAGAGGAGTGAGAGAGAGAGAGAAAAACCATAAAGGTTGGAAGAGAGGAGTGATAGAAATTAAAATCATAAGGGTTGGACGAGAGGAGATAGAGAGAGGTAAAAACCATAAAGGTTGGAGGAGGGGAGAGAGAGGATAAAGCCATAACGATTGGAGGAGAGGAGTAGAGGAGTGAGAGAGAGTATAATACCATGGCGGATCTTCTCCCTCCATTTGTATGGGTTCATCTCACAGTTGGTATAGTGGGAGCTCTTATCATGATTTATACCTTCCTCCAACGTCTTTTAAAGGAACAACTTCTTATCTCCGAGGTTATTATGGCGACTCTCATGGGAGTCATTCTCGGACCGATGGTCGGAGGTGTTTTTTTTCCACGGGATTGGTTTATGGATCAAGACGACTTTTTCCAGTTTTTTCAGGAGGTGAGGGAGAAAAACTGAAAAACTGAAAAACTGGATAACTGAAAAAGGCATTTTGACTTTTGTCAGATATTTTGTTTGGAGGCTATATTGGCAATCAAGAGTGGGGACGTACACTGTCCATCGCTATTAGAGTTGGTCAGTCTAAATTGAGTGTGTATTTTTTTTTTGACCCAATTTCATACATTAGTGTTACTACAAATGATTTAGTTAAGTGGCTGATAATGAGTAATTGTGAAATCTTTTTTGTTTCTAAACACTCTCTATGTGTCCACTTATCTTGACCATCATCCACTCTCAATACTAGTCAAAGATTCAATAACATTTCTTTGGGAACATATTTTTGGTATTATAGCTTTGTCGTATGTCGATTTAATACCGGAAAAATAGTATAATCCTTTATTGGTTCTTTAAAGGTTCCCTAGGCTTTATGCCGACTCACTATTCTCATGATCAACGTCATTTGTAGTTCCTCACATTCCTCTGAACGCCCTCTCAAGAAATATACATTTCTCTCAACACTCTCAAAAAAAAATACATTTTTTCGATAGTCTACCTCCCTCTCTCACTCTCAAGAAATATACATTTCTTTCAACACTCTCAAGAAACATACATTCTCCTCAACATTCTCTTAATAAGTTTACATTTCCTCCAAGATTTTCCCAAGAAGAAATGCATTTCCCCTTACACATACTCTCAAGAAATATTCATTTTCCCAAACATTTTCTCAAGAAGTATACGTTTCCCTGAAAACTCTCTCAAGAAATATCCTGTTCACTGAAGCTATACTTTCTCTATTGCTTTTTCTTTTTCTATTTTTCTACTTTCCTTTTATTCCTTTCTTTCGTCCTTTCTCTATTACTTTCTCTATTACATTCCCTTTTCTTTCTCTATTACTTTCTCTTTACTTTCTCTATCACTTTCTCTTCAACTTTCTTTTCTACTTTCGCTTTTACTTCCTCTGTTACTTTCTCTGTTACATTCCCTTTTCTTTCTCTATTACTTTCTCACTACTTTCTCCATTACTTTCTCTATTACTTTCTCAATACTTCCTCTTTACTTTCTCTGTTACTCTCTCACTACTTTCTCCATTACTTTCTCTATTACTTTCTCACTACTTCCTCTTTACTTTCTCTATTACTTTCTCACTACTTTCTCTTTACTTTCTCTACTTTTTTCTCTATCCCTTCCTATCCTATGCAGGTGATGCGTGTCTTATTAGCCATACAGCTTGTGGCAGCAACAATGAGTCTTCCCGTCATGTATGTCGAGAAAGAATGGAAATCTCTTGCCATAATGTTGGGACCCATAGCGGTCATCACATGGGGAATGTCTACTCTCATTACTTTACTGTTTTTGGGAAATTTGGGAATTCATAAATGCCTTATTATTGCCGCATGTCTCACACCGACAGATCCCGTTTTGGCATCGACTATACTTGAAGGACGATTTGCTGCAAAGTAAGTAGTTTTTTCTTGAGATTTTTTTGAGTTTTTTTCTCGAGTTTTTTCCTAGAAATTTTCCTCGAGTTTTTCTCGAGTTTTTCCTCAAAAATAGTTTCCGGATGTCCGATGTCCTCTGCCCCCTAGTTGCAAATGATCATATGAAAACTAAAATCAAAGTTTCTATTTATGCAAAATATAGTGATGAGTTCGAGACTTGTTGTTGCTTTACGTTGTAGATCGCCGTTTTTCTTTCTTCCTTTTTTATTTTCAAAAAGTGTTGACATTCTCTCCTTGTCTTTTTAGTGAATTTGAGCTTAAGGTTGTATTCTAATATCACCTTTAACATCACCGTAAAGATTACCTTTAAGATTACCTTTAATGGACAATAATCTTACATTCACCATTGCTGTTGTTAAATCGCTGATTACATTCTTTCAAAATTTTACAGAAATTCACATGAATAGCACTGTGTTTGTGCTTACATAAAAACACAAAAACATTCAATTCTGGTAAAGTTGGTAGTTTCTATGTGGCAATCATAAGTGAGTTCCATAAAGACATCATGGTAGAGTTTACACGGAGAGAAAATCAATTTGTTTTTTACTTATCTGCTATATAGTGTAACAGAACTGAGATTGTCAGGAGAACTGGCTCTGACTATTGTTATTTTATGGATGTTGTTTGGGAACGTAATTTCTGAACGTTGTTTGTGAAAATGATGTCGTTATTTGTGAAAATAATGTTGTTTTTGAATGTTATTTGTGAAAATAATGTTAGTTGTGAACTTTATTTGTGGATTTTATTTGTGGAGATAATGCTATTTGTGAACGTTGTTTGTGAGGATGTTGTTATTTGTGAACTCTATTTTTGAAAAAATGTTATTTGTGACAACAATGTTATTTGTGAAAATAATGTCACTATTTTGTGAAGACTATGTTGTTTGTGTATATTAATTTTGAAAACATTGCCACATTTGTGAATGTGGACAGGCATCTTCCTCGAGGTCTCCGCCACCTTCTAGCGGCGGAAAGTGCGGCCAATGACGGCTCTGCGTTTCCCTTTGTAATGCTCCCCATCCTGTTGCTACAAGCCTCTTCTACCGAAAAAGCTCTCACACAATGGGTTTTTGAAGTATGGGGATACCAGGTACATTTCTTACTTCCCTTTGTTTCCTTCCCCTCCCTTCCTTTCCCTTCCCTTCCCTTCTTATTTTTTTTAAACGCCCTTTTGTTGCTCTTAAACAAGTACATTGCCTATCGTAATTAGCGTTAATAACCCTATTTCAAGTCGCAGTTTTTTTTTTTTCGATCAAAAATCACATAACAGTGTTAAATAACTCTATTTAAGGAGTGGACTAAAATTGGGCACGTCTTTCTACACTAAATTACTGTAAAGTCACTCTGATGAACACAGAATCGGTTTAAAAATTACTTTCGAGTAAATTGTAAATTAAATTTGTAGTCGATGAAATTTATTGGATTTAAACCTGCGCTAACCAAAAATTAAACTAAAATTGAATCGAATTGAATTGAATTAAATTGAATTGTTCCTAAAATTGAACTAAAGTTAACGTTTTCATCAGTTAATGACAGATAATGATTGCTTCATATTAAAAAAATGTGTGGAAGTGAAGGTGAGGAGTCAAAATTTTATATCGTAGGTTCGTCTTCAAATCCCGGAGGTGTCACCTTATCAGTCCTATAATTTTCTTAAATTTGAACATTCTTTAACTGTTTTACATGAAATTGAACCTTCATTGTGATATAGTAATGAACTATTCGAACAGGACAAAAGTGTACTTATTTTATGTCCCTCCAGGATGGCTTTTACGTAGTATTATACATTCTAATTCCGCATTTACACTATTAATTCCTTTACACAAATAATTTCTTTACTCTTATGACTCCTTGGCACTAATAAAACCTTTATAATAATGAACCTTTTACACTAATAATTCATTTGCACTATTAATTCCTCTACACTATTAATTCCTTTACACTAATATTTCTACACTATTAATTCCTTTACACTAATAATAACCATGGGCAGTATAACTCGGTTATCTTCCATTCTTCTTTGATAGTTCAAAAACTGTTATTAACTGTTGTTAATGTTAAAGCCTGTCTTTCTTAAACGTGCATCTTATTTTTTTCACTACTTCATAATGTGCAGGTTTAGTTCTTTAATTGTTTTTTTCTTTTTCGTGGTTAAATTTTGAGTCTATACTGGTAAAACTTGCTATGTAGTCGATATTCTTTTTGGTCTTTTTGCTGTTTTTATTCTTTTTTAGCGATCAAGTCCTTTTTTTTGTTGAGAGCCGGTCAAATTTGGGGTATATATAGGTAATAATTATTACGATGGTTGGTATTCTTTTTGGGTTTTTGCATTTAAGTTCTTTTTTGAGGGGGAGGGTTACATTTTTTGGGTCTATTCAGGTAATACTTGCTATGGTAGTCGGTATTCTTTTTGGGGTTATTGCCGGTGGATTGAGGTGGTTGTCGGCAAAGTACGCACTACAGGACGAACCGTCCTTTTTGGCACATGTGATTGGTCTTGCACTTGGTATTGTGGGTCTTGTGAGGGCAATAGGTGAGTTTTTTTTCTCTCTCAATGGAACTTGGGGAGGGAGGGAGGGAGGGAGGGAGGGAGGGAGGGAGGGAGGGAGGGAGGGAGGGAGGGAGGGAGGGAGGGAGGGAGGGAGGGAGGGAGGGAGGGAGGGAGGGAGGGAGGGAGGGAGGGAGGGAGGGAGGGAGGGAGGGAGGGAGGGAGGGAGGGAGGGAGGGAGGGAGGGAGGGAGGGAGGGAGGGAGGGAGGGAGGGAGGGAGGGAGGGAGGGAGGGAGGGAGGGAGGGAGGGAGGGAGGGAGGGAGGGAGGGAGGGAGGGAGGGAGGGAGGGAGGGAGGGAGGGAGGGAGGGAGGGAGGGAGGGAGGGAGGGAGGGAGGGAGGGAGGGAGGGAGGGAGGGAGGGAGGGAGGGAGGGAGGGAGGGAGGGAGGGAGGGAGGGAGGGAGGGAGGGAGGGAGGGAAGGAGGGAGGAGGGAGGGAGGGAGGGAGGGAGGGAGGGAGGGAGGGAGGGAGGAGGGGAGGGAGGGAGGGAGGGAGGGAAGAACGAAGGGAGGGAGGGAGGGAGGGAGGGAGGGAGGGAGGGAGGGAGGGAGGGAGGGAGGGAGGGAGGGAGGGAGGGAGGGAGGGAGGGAGGGAGGGAGAGGGAGGGAGGGAGGGAGGGAGGGAGGGAAGGAGGGAGGGAGGGAAAGGAGGGAGGGAGGGAAGGAGGGAGGGAGGGAGGAAGGGAGGAAGAGGGAAGGAGGGAGGAGAGAAAAGAGGAAAGGAGGGAGGAAGGGAAGGAGGGAGGGAGGGAGGGAGGGAGGGAGGGAGGGAGGGAGGGAGGGAGGGAGAAAAGAGGAGGGAGGGAGGGAACGAAGGAAGGAGGGAGAGAAAAGAGGATAGGAGGGAAGAACGAAGGAAGGAGGAGAGAAAAGAGGAAAGGAGGGAAGAACGAAGGAAGGAGGAGAGAAAAGAGGAAAGGAGGGAAGAACGAAGGAAGGAGGAGAGAAAAGAGGAAAGGAGGGAAGAACGAAGGAAGGAGGAGAGAAAAGAGGAAAGGAGGGAAGAACGAAGGAAGGAGGAGAGAAAAGAGGAAAGGAGGGAAGAACGAGGAAGGAGGAGAGAAAAGAGGAAAGGAGGGAGGGGAAGGAAGGAAGAGGGGGAGGTAGGAAGGAGAGATGGAAAGGAGGAAGGGAGGAGGGAGGCAGGCAAGAATGGGGTGGAAAAGAAGCAAAAAATCAGCTCTCTTTCCTAAAGATTTACCATATGTTGATTTCAATTCTGTTTCCTAAAGATTTACTAGACTTTGAAGGCAATTCTCTTCTATTTTTATGAAAGATTCACCACATTTTTATTTCAATTCATCTTTCCTGAGGCATGGGACAAAATTTATGGCCCAAAAGTCAACTCCTGCTCTCACATGTTCAAACGTCGAATATGTGAACACAGACTATCGCGGCTACAATATGGAAATGTGTATCCAAATTAATTTTTGTTGGCTTTAGGCTCTTGAACCCGAAATAGAGTTAATAACACTAATTGTTTCTTTACACTAATTATTTCTTAACTCTTAAAGTGATTCACGGTGTAGTATCTTAAAAACCCCCAAAACCCTTAAAAAATCCTGTTTTCCTTTTTCAGGTTCCGATGGTATTCTCGCGGTTTTCGCCGGAAGTATTTCCTTCGCAAGTCGGGAACCGACGGCCGAAGAAGGCCGATATGACGCTATTTACGGTTTAGAAATCATTATAACGGTTTCGTTTTTTACCCTTTTCGGGTCTCTCTTACCCTTTCGAGCCTGGGAAGGACTGGGAATCGGTCGACTTTTTCTTTTTAGTTTGACATCGATTTTTTTTCGAAGGCTGCCCGTGGTTCTCGCAATGTGTGGGATTATTCCGGAACTCCAACGAGAAGCCGGGGCAAAAAAAAGTACCATTTTTCAGGTGGGTTTTTCGGTTCTTAAAACCGATAAATTTATCAAATTTAACAAGTTTTAACTGGTGGGTTGATAAGATTTGAATGTCTTTTGGGGCGAGAACATAGTACAGGTTTTTTTTATGGGTCCAGGTTTTTTTTCGGTCTTTTAACTCAAAAAAATTAGTTTTGGGAATGGAGAAATTTGAAATCTTTAAACTTACGCATGTGAATTGGATGTAATTGGTAAAATTTATGTCTTTTGGGCCAAAAAGAAAGAAATAAACACAATTTTTTCAGGTGTCTTTTTGGTTCTTAAAACCACGAATTTAACTTATCTAAATTAGAATTTTAGAATTCGGTGAAATGAGAAAATTTAAATTTCTTGCAGGGCAAGAAAAATCACAGTTCTCCTGGTTTTTTGGTGGTCTTTAAAACCCTAAAATTGTTACTCGTGAATAGAAATAAATCGGTAAAGTTTATGTCTTTTGGGTCGAGAAGGAACTGATCCCCCAAGTATCTTTTTTGGTCCCTTTAAACCCACAAATTTGAAATTGTGAATTTCCACATACAGGTGAATTGGCATTTTTTTTCCCACATATTTAATTTGTGAATTGGCAAATTTTTAAGTTTTTTGCGGGAAGAAAAGAGTATGATCATCAAGGTTACCTTCAAACTTTATTCAGCTAACTTTATTTAGATTAACTTTGTTAAAGTTAACTTTATTACGGTTAACTTTTTAATGTTGACTTTATTAAGGCTAACTTCATTCAGGTTTTGGTCCTTTAAACTCACTGCTTTAGCATGTGAATTGGAATTTTAATCCACAAATATAACTTAAGAAGTGGCAAATTCTTAAGTTAAATCTTTAATTTGACTGTACAAGACGGCAAATTTTATCCACATTTTTAAATAGTATAATATCTTTGTGAATTGACAAATTTATTTTGTTTGCTTTATGGTCTTCCTGTGTGAAAAACTTATATTTGATTTCCGAGCTTTGAAAATAAACTTGAACATTTAATTGCTTTTGTTGTATGTGTTTTTTCTTTTAATTTTTAACTTCTTTCTGTTTTAGGCTTTGTTAGTATGAACATTGTGTGTTTTTCCATTATTGTTTTTTATGAACTCTTGCAGATTGTTTTTGTTTTAGGCTTGTTCTTATTAATTCTGTGTGCTTTTTCCACAATTTTGATGTCTTCATTAACTTGCCGTGTTTTTGTTTCACGATTCGATCAATTCTCGTGAACTTCTTATGTTGTATTTCATTGTCCCTCTTTACTTTTCTTGCCACCTTTTTGAGCTGTTTTTCACAACTTCAATCTGTTCGTTTCATCTTCTCGTGCTATTTTTCGCAATTTCCTTCCATTTGGTTCTTAATCTTCATATTGTTTTTTTTACTTGTTTTACTTCTTTTACTTCCTTTACTTGTTTCTCATTTTTTTCGATCTTGTTTTCTTTCCAGGCTGCCTTTGCCGGTTTCTACGGTCCAATCGGTGTCGGGGCTCTCTTCTATACCACTTTTAGTCAGGAACAGTTGGGAGAAGAGACCACTTTTGAAGTCGTTTCTTTTGTTGTCCTCTCTTCTCTCCTTATTCACGGGATATTAGCAGCTCCCTTATCTCGTCTTCTTTTCCGAAGCCTCGCGGTCGCAAAGAGACAAAATGAAAGAGCTTTGGCGCCTTATGAGGAGAGAGATCCGGTTTTGGACGGATTGTATGTAGAGGCCATGGAGGACGAGGCTCAGGCGAATTGAGTGGCGGTACGGAAAAAGGTACTGAAAAAGGTACGGAAAAGGTACGAGAGGAGGACAAATGTGGTAAACAGGGAGAAAGAGAAATGATGACGAACAGGAATATTATGTGGTATAGAGAGAGGGAGTGGGAGGGAGAGATGGAGGACGAGGCACAGTCGAATTGAGTGGCTGTGTGGAAAAAGGACAAACGTGGTAAAGAGGGAGGAAGAGAGGGAGAAAGAGTGTGGGGAAGGGAGGGAAAAGGGGAAATGAGGAGAAACGGGACTATTATGTGGTATGAGAGGGAGCGGGAGAGAGAGATGGGGAAAGAGAGTCGAATTGATTGGTGATACTCAAAAAGGTAACAAAAAGAGTACGAATGTGGTAAAGAGGAGAAGGAGGGGGAGGAGGAGTGAGAGAAAGAAAATGTTGACGAACGGGAATTTGATGTATAAAGAGAGAAAGTGAGAGGGATAGAGACACGGTCACATTGATGATGGTAAAAAATATGACAAAAAGAGGACGATCGGGAATATTACGTGGTAGAGAGAGAGAGGGAGAGGGAGAATCGAAGGTTTTTTTTTGGAATAAGTTACCAAGTAAAAGTACCAATTGGAGATAACTGATGGTTGATAACAGTCGAGGAACACACGAAAATTTTGAAAATTGTAGAAGTTTTTGTACAAGTTTTGAAGTGGGAGGATGTAATTTTCGTCTTATAGGTAAAATTTGTAGGCGTTTTTTGTAGTTTTGTGGGACTTTTTGAACTAGAGAGGAAATAATTCCACACAATTTTGATAATTTTGATAGGTAAATTGTGAAGTTTTAGCGAAAAAAAGGTCAAAATAGTTAACTGCAGATGTGATGGTTCATATTTGTTTTTGAGCTTCTTTTTTGTTTTAGACCATCATGTTGATTTTGATCTCTTGATCGACCCGATAAATAAATAATAAGTAAATAAACGGCAATAGCTGTTGTGATGTTTTTCGATGTTTCTTTTTTTGCTCTCTCCTTATTTTTGAGTGCAGTGTGTAATGTTAAATCTTAACTGTCCAGATGTTGAGCGATGTTGTCATACCTCCTGCAATAAAGTAATTATTAATGTTCGTGATATATTGACATTTCAAGCTTATACCACTCAATAAAATACTCGATAAAATGCTTTGTGGTTTTTGCATTGATGGTTGTTAACTTTTGCTCTTAGCTGATGGTAAATGCGGCTTCTTTTTTAATTCTTTTTCGATTCTTTTTCAATTCTTTTTCAATTCTTTATTTATTCTTTTTTAGTCTTTTTTTATTCTTTTTTTTTAATTTTTTCTTAATTCTTTTTTAATTCTTTTTCAATTACTGTTCTGATGCGATCTCAGGCAAAATGACCATCTATAAACGTGATGCAGAAAAAGTACAAAATTTCAGAACTTGAATGAGGAAGGAGGAAAATAAATGGAGGGAAAGGTAAAAAAAAACGAAAGGAAAGCAAAACAAAAACAAAAACAAAAAAAACCAAAAAATATATATGCTCCTGTTGAAAACCACCTACTGTTGTCATCACTCTATGGCTTATTCTTATCCTTCCCCTGATATAAACACCGTGACATCCTGACTATGTAAGAGTGGAAAGACAGTTGAAAAAACTGCTTTACAATAAGAACCTAATTACTATGTTAACAATGAAAATTCCAACTTTTTGCTCAAAAATGATGTTTGTTGTTTCTTGTCCTTATCGAAACTTCTGATCCACACATACTGGTCGCCTGTAGGAAAAAGAAACAAAGAAGCAAAGAAACAAAAAAAAAAAAAAACAGAAACAGTTGATTTAAAAAAAATACAAAAAGATAGGTTGGATGGATGGGACGGGTAAATATGTAGACGAGTAGTAAAGTTAGAAACACTAATAGGTAAAAAGTATCACTTCTAAGTTTTGGAACAAGACTTTTTAGTCTGAAATATTTGAAGGTGGAAGGATATATGTGATGTTTGGGTGGAGTCGGTGAAATTGGAGAATGACACACATAAATTCCCATTCGACGGTCGGTGGATTGCTAAGGCGTTCGGCGGAGAGACTCAAAACTTTGAGATTACATTGCCACTTTAGAATCTTCGAAATCAATTCAGCGATGGAGGCAATAGAAGAAGTAAACTTTAACTCTATAATACTATTACAACCTCCACTTCCTCTCGAATTAAACAATTTGGTATCCAAATTATTTTCCATCATTAGAGCTCTAAACTTCACGTATTCCAAACAATCTAATCCATGGAAAACCTTATGAAGTACTTCAACTAAAAAATGGGAAGGTTGGTCTCCTGGTCCTACAAAAGGTACATTTTTTAAAAGATATATTAAAACGCACGAAACGAAATAAACTTTGTATTCTAACAAAACAAACCGGCGTAAAAATATCAATTGAAATTAAATGAAAAAAATGCGCGTCGTCACGTGCGACGACATCGAGCCACACTATCTACAAATCAACATTCTTACATTGACAGCGAAATTTCGTTTCGTGCGTTTTAATTTCCGTACAGGACTTACAGTACTTCAGTTTAAAGAGGTTTCGTTTCAATTTGCGTCTAAATTCAATGTAACACTTATACGACTAAATTTCAATTTTGCGGCTAAGTTAATATCCAACGTGCTCTCACCGTGGAGCTCACATAACGACAAAAAGTGACTGTCTGCAACACTTTTATTTACATGTGGTTGCCGCAGTTTTGTTACCGTAAACGTTCGCCGGCCATGTGAATTGCTAATTTTATTATGACGGTCGACGTTCGCAAGCACGGCAAAAGTTTAAGCGGTTGAAACAATATTTTGAAAGTCAAAGCTGTCCAACCGATTGACCGTCAAATTTAGACTTAACGATGCTTTACTTGTACCAATGTGTACTTCAAACGTACATTTTTTGACAAAATGACGTAAGTGACTGTGCGCAACCAAAACAGTCACTGCCACGATCAATTCCCTAATATTTATATATTTTTAAAATATAAATGTTACGTAGGTGCCAAAATGAGCCACGAATGTGAGAGGTTGTTTTATAACTCAGTACCTACTCCTCGTCAATGTGTACCTACGGATCTAGCCTGCAACCGCTGCCAACCGCACGCCCACGGGCGAAATCATAGGTGCAACCCCCTTCCCGTAATCTTTAAACTCCTTCCCCCCTTCCATTCAACCCTAGAAACCCCATTCCCCCCACTAAAATTACACACACCTCAAACCCTATCGCCAAGAACATACACACACACACACAAAAAAAAAACTGACAATTCCCTCCCCCCAACCCCCCCCCCCCTTCATTGCCATTCTCTTCTCCCTCCCCCTAAGCAGCAATTCCTCCCCATTTTTTCCCCAAAGGAGACGCTTTTCACATCCCCTTCCTCTACAACCCCCCTTTTTTTCGAAATTGATTCTCTCCTCCTCTCCCCTCCAACCAAAAACTGATACTCACCCTTCCTCCCACCTCTCCCACTAGCCCCCCACCCCCTCCATGTTTTCCTTTCTAATATCACCTTTTCCTATTTTACCTTCCCCCCTTTCCCCCCCCCCCCCCCCCCCCCCCCCCCCCCCAATTTTTTTGATTTCCTCCGCCACTTCCCCTCTAACACGTCAACTCTCCCCCCCCCCCTTCTCCCCCACTTTTCCTTCGGCATCAAATTTTTTACCCTCCCCCCTTCTTCCCATTGGCCTTTAACCCCCCCATACCCCCATACCACTATTTCCATCGTCTTCCCTTTCCCACGCCTCCCCTATTTTGGTCCCTTCTTCCATATCCCCCTTTTCTCTCCGTTGCATCCTTTCTCCCACCCTACCCATGGTACCGTCTAACTACCATTTCCACCATCTATTTCCCATGGTTTACTTTCCTCCTTCCCCATTCCCCCTTCCTCTCGCTCTATCAATTCCCATGCCTCTCATTCCATGACAATATCTGGCCGTGCATCCTCGTCCCTTCTCCTTCGTTCACCTCCTCCACCTAAGCCTCGCACACATGCCTCAACACGGATAGAATGTAGTGGGTGTCATAACCATTTCGCAACCAGTGCCAGTATTGCCAAACATGCAAAGAGTTGTCAACAATTTTTGGCCCAGAGCGGCCCTTCCCCTAGTAACCTTTCTTCCACTACACTCCCGTCCGGACCTACAAGCGAAGATTGGGCATTTGTACGTGATTTAGATGTTCTCGGGGCTTATGATTTGCCCCCCCCCCGTCCGCGATTATACACGCGGATTCCCACGGCTGTCCGGATTATCGTATAGGACGCCCTCCACCTCCCTTTGTCCCGTATTTATTCGGATCCCACAGATGTTGGGCATTGGCACCTCTTTTTAATGTTTTCTCTTTGGCTCTTAGTGCTACCTGGAAGTGGTGGTGGTAGTGGGGCGCGAGAAACTATGGCTCGATGTCGATGATTCCTTCGAGGTGATTGGAGGGCCTTTCATGCCGAGCACGAGGATCGAGTCGCGAGTGCTTCTTTCACACCACGTCGTACATCTCGGACTTCGGATGTGCCATCCTATTATCGTCGTGTAGTTCATTTGGGTCGAGTTGGTGAGCTATCTCGAGCGGTTTGGGCCCTCCAACCGTTTAATTCTGCTCCTCGATCTGCTGCAACTGTCGAGATTCTTCAAGCTTTTCATCCACCAACTCCTACCCCTCAGTCCCCCTCTATTGAAACCTTCGAGCCGACAGAGTGATTTCTCTTAGATCAAGACTCTTTCATTAAAGCCCTTACGACTTCTCCACATCTTTCAGCAGGGGGTCCTTCAAGCACTGTTTTTGAGTTATTTCGAGACGTTTTGCCTCCAAAATCTGGTGCTCGAGGTTTTGATGTGTTTTTTTGAGTTTGTTCCCTTATTGCGGCTGGCATTGTCCCTTTTCGTATTTGTGATCTCCTCACGGCCTCCCGCCTTGTCGTTGTCACCAAACCCAACGAGGGCTACTCTCCTATTGCAGTGGGCGAGGTATTCTACTAGCTGGTGGCCCATGCCATCTGCATCCAGCTCCAACCTGCTTTCCATGATTATTTCTCTCCTCATCAGTTCGGAGTGGCCATCCAAGGGGGGTGCGAGGCCGCTTTCCATGATTATTTCTCTCCTCATCAGTTCGGAGTGGCCACCGAAGGGGGGTGCGAGGCCGCTTTCCCTGATTATTTCTCTCCTCATGAGTTCGCAGTGACAACCCAAGGGGGGTGAGAGGTCGTGGTCCACAAGATCCTGGCTTTGTTAGATCACCATCCGGATTGGTTAGTCTTCTAGGTGGATGTTTCTAATGCTTTCAATATAGTGGATCAGAATTCGGAGCGTATGGTTGTACCTTCCACGATTGTCCAGATATTTCCTTTCGTGAGGGCTTTTTATTCTTTGAGCAGTTGCCTTTCTTTCTCCACTAATGATGATTTGGTCCCACTTTCCTCCGCAACTGGCAGTCGTTAGGGCGATCCTCTTAGGGGCCCTTTGTTTGCCCTAGCCCATTATCGCGCCTCCAAGCTTCCGCGGCTGCTTACCCTTCTTGCATCTTCACTTCACTTGCAGATGACATACACATTATTGGTCCTTCTGACCAGGTTATACCGGCCTATAACTTTTTCAAGGCTCGTTTGGCCGAACTCAATCTTTTAGTCCAGCCCTCTAAATGTGTCATTTGGTCCCCTCGTTCTATTCCTCCTCCTTTCACTCCCCCTCTTGGTTTTCACACTCCTACATCGAAGGCATTCGTGTGTTGGGTTGTCTGATCGGTTCCGATCCATACATCACGACATACCTTGATTCCGCTCTTCAGACAGATTTGTCCCACGTGGATGACCTTCCTCACCATTCTGTTCCCCAATTGCCTTTTGCTCTCTTGACACGGTGTTTCCTCCACCGGCCCTCATACCTTACTCACACTTCCCTTCCCACCCCATATTATATATCCTCACTTTCTGCATTAGATGATCGCCTTATGGATGTCCTTCGCACTTTTTTGGGCCGTGGGGCTTTTGATCTTGAGTTTGGGCTTGCGGCCCGCATCCAGTCCTCTCTTCTAGTTTTTGCTAGCGGTTTGGGTTTATTCTCGATGGCGCGTGTTGCTCAAACAGCCTATTTGGGAAGTTGGTGTCTTGTTGTTTCTACTATTGTATCTCGTTTTTTGGTCGGGGACACTCCTATTCTTGCGGCCGTTCTTCCCCGAGTTTCGATGGTGAGCTCGCCTTCCAACGGTCCCTTTTAGATGCATCAAGGTCTCTTACTCTGACTGTTATTCAGGGCATGCCTAAATTTTCCACTCTTGTTTCGACATCAGTTGCGCGTGTCCAGGAATCCATTTCTGATCGGGTTGTCCCCGCTATTAAATCAGAGCTTCTCAAGGTGCTTCCTTCCGATTCTTTGAGTGCACGCTTTCTCTCTTGTGGCGGACTTTGCTCTGGAGCTTGGCTATTAGCTGTCCCTATCTTATCTGTTGAAATTAATGGTTTTTAAAGTATTTTCTAGGTCAGAAATAAGAAAGAAGCCAAGGCAGTCTACCTCTAACTTCTCTCTCCAACTCTCAAACTTGTCGCAGTCACTGAGAAATTGGAGAGGAAGCTAGAGCCATGGCTACCTAGGCTATCCTGAGGTTTACAGGAAATATATATTTGGGGTTTATTATGTAAAAATATATGCGGCGGACACAGGATTTGAACCTGGTACCTGACGGACGGCAAGCTGCCGGAAGCCGGTAACCTTAGCCGTTAAGTATTCAAGTAGTGTTACGTACTGTATAGTTTGATAAAAATTTAAACATTAATACGTAGGATAAATCATTTAACTATAATTGTTTACGGGATACATAGAACCGGTAGTGTAAAAGTACGAATTGCGGTACTGATAAGAAATGAATACCGCGCATTGATTTCGTAAGCGAAACAAATACCGCGCATGTATTTATTACGGCTCCGATCAAATGTGAATTTAATCGGACGGCCAGAATTAGCGCCGAGATCTCGGAAGAAGAATTCGGCGGTTTGTGGGCATCGCCACATCGGATGACACGTGGCGAAATTACATTGGATCGTGGTATCTCCGGAGATTACAGCACCGAATCCAGATATGAAATGTGTCGACATTTAGGCCATGTTGTACAAGTTCCGTACATAAAGTACACCGGCGATTGTACTTTTGTGTACGGAGGAGAAATCTGATTGGTTCCGTACATCAGGAGATAGAGTTTGTGAGAGAGATAGGACTTAGAAAAATTAGGAGATAGGATCCTCTCTCCCAGAGAGCTTCTGTACAAAAGGTCAACTTTGACCCTCCATAACTTACTGCTCAGAGGAGCAAATTCAAAGATTCTTTTTGCTATCAACTCATGGGAGTCTTTTCTTCATAGGGGTGAAGTTGGTCAGAGTTTTTGTCTGCCACGGTGGCAGTTATTTTTGCTGAAACACAAAGGGGTTAGGATTATCCTAGAGGCTTCTTGGAAGCTGTCCACTCTGAGGACTTATGGAGGTCTCAAAGTTTCAGGTTATGGGCCCACCCTCTAGGGTACCAATCTTTAATGGAACTGGCTTCATATACTGTGAAAGTATGATGATAGGAGCTCTATGCGAAAAAAGGTTTTGGGGGATAGTGAGTGGACGGTTGGGGCGTCCATCAAGTCTTGGAATTCCTCCAGGGTTTCGAGGAAGCAGATTCACCAGAAAAGAGGATCCACTTTCAACGGAGGAAATAAAAGAAGAAGAGGTGGTGGACAAAGGAAAGGAGAAGGAGGCGACCACACCAATAACAACTTGTTCGACATTCATGTCACCTATTCCGAGGAACGAGGAGAATGATAATGAAACGTGAGACTTCAACAATATGGCGGCAAAGCACTTCATCCTACACCATCTCACTCAAGGACTTGCATGTCCTCGTTTGCAGGTAGAAAGGGCATCCGATCTTTAGATGGCTCTCATAGAGATGTACCGAAGTGGTACGATTTAACAACAACAGTTGGCTGATCAGAAAGTTAAGGAGTATGTATACAAAGGGGGAAATATGTTGGATTTTTGCAATGAACTTGCTACACTCTTCATGGAGCTAGAGAGTGCGGGAAAAGATTTTAGTGAAAAAGAAAAGGTTAACTGTTTACTGATGAAGTTACCTGATGAGTTCGAGAACATAGTCAACCGCGTGCAGGACATGCCGGACTCAAGGTGGATATGGAACTCAGTGGTAGGGATGATTCTCGTTTGAGAGAATACGATAGAGATCCGAAGGGGAGGAAAGAGTGGCCAAGCCTTGGCTACAGCGACTGATTGGAGGAACAAGGATTCCTGAAAACCGGTCGGAAACTATGGGGGTAGGGAGCAAAAAAAAACAGGCCGACGAGTTCGAACCAAGGGCTCCCAAAGGTTTATTTCATTTTTGTAAGAAACCGGGGCACTATATAGCAGAGTGCACTAAGCTAACCGAGCTTCGGTTAAAGGAGGGGCAGACCGGTGGTACCCCGAGAGGAAAGAAAAAGGCCCTTGTCACACAGGTACTTGAGGCGGAGTCCGAGGACGAGGACGATGAGATCCTTTTGGATGAGGAGTTGGAGGCGAAAAATGAGGTCGAAATTCCACGAACGCAGAAATGTGCTTACGATGGATTGAAAGGTGAAGCACGCTGGATTATAGATTCAGGTGCCTCCATGCACAAGTGTAAGGATAGGCACCTGTTCACTAAGATAAGAAAGATTCCCACCGTAGAGATAGAGTACGGGGATGGGAGGATAGTCACCACTACTCTTGTAGGATCGGTAGATCTGAAAGTGTTAGTAGAAGGAAAGACATACATATTAACATTCTCCGATGTATTGTTTATTCCGGAGCTGAACAAAAACCTTATCTCTACATCTGTATTAGATGATAAGGGTTTTTTTACTAGCACTAGGGAAGGAGTCTTTACTGCTAGTTTTAAGGAGGATGTCTATTTCATTGCTGAGAAAGGTAGCCATGGGATGTTTAGGCTGATTTTAAGTAATGAAACGAAGAAACTTTATTATGCTGGTGTTCATGATATTATGATGTGGCATAAGAGGCTTGGGCATGTGAATCTAGATAAGTTAAGAGAGATGAAAAAGATGGGAGTAGTGGAAGGGATTCAGTTCAGTGAGAGTAATGATATAAGTGATTGTAGTGGTTTTGCTCAAGGTAAAGCACACAGGTTACCCTTTCCTAAAACAGCCACCTATAAGGGAGAAAATATTATAGATCTAGTACAGACAGATATTTGGGGACCGACTAAAGTGCCCTCACTGGGGGGGAAGAGATTTATGATGACTATAACTGATGATTGGTCTCGGTATTCCCGGGTGTATTTTTTGAAAAACAAGCCAGAAGCTCAGGATTATTTTAGACGATATAAAGCGTGGAGCGAAAAACTCCATGAAACTCCAATCAAGAGAGTAAGGAGTGACAATAGAGGAGAGTATACTTCAAACCAGTTTGAGGATTTTCTGAGGGAAGATGGGGTCCAACACCAAAAGACAGTTCCAGAAAATTCGGAACAGAATGGGGAAGCTGAAAGGTTAAATAGAACACTAAGTGATAGTGCTAGAAGTATGTTGTCAGATAAAAAGATAGGAAAAAGGTTTTGGGCTGAAGCAATGAACTGTGCTAATTACCTCAAAAATAGAGTTCTTACTTCAGCTATAAAAGATCAAACACTTTATGAGAGATGGACAGGCCGGAAACCAGACATATCTCACTTAAAGGTTTTCGGCAGTCAAGTATTCAGTCTAGATACAGATCGGTCTAATTGGAAGCTAGATCCTAAAGGAAAACCGGGATACTTATTAGGATATGATGAGGATGTTAAAGGATATAGAGTTTATGATCTAAAAAGGGAAGATATAATCTTAGTAAAGCATCTAGTAGTTATGGATGAAGGAAAGTCTGTGGATCCCTTCAAATATACGAAGTCAGTAAAAATCAGATTTGAGTAAGAAAATTCCGATGACTTTGAGCTCCCTAACTATCCAGGTTTTAGAGACGATGACATTTTTGCAGGTACAAACCAGACCGAAAAGGACCCGGCTGTGGAAACTCCAGTGACAACTCTACCCGAAGCGGAAGACGTGGTGGAAATTGATTCGGAATCAAGGGATAGGGGAGAAGCCGAGTTTGTTCGAAAGAATCCACGAAAACCATCTATTCCGGCCTCAGATTTTGAGGGGGGAAGGAGAAGTAGCAAAAGACTGCAAGAAAAATAGGTTAATAACAAGGTAACTAAACTATCTCATCAAGATGAACCTCAAACTTATGGAGAGGCGATGACTTGTCCAGAAAGAAATCGGTGGAAGACAGCCATCAATGAGGAGATGGCCTCAATTATGGTAGCCGATACTTGGGAGCGGGTGGATTGTCCACCTAACGGAAAACCAATCGGTTGTAAGTGGGTTTTCAAGTTAAAACTGAACCCAGATAACACTATCGAGCGCTACAAGGCCCGACTAGTGGCAAAGGGATTTACACAAAAGGAGGGAATTGACTACGAGGAAACCTTTGCCTCGGTGGTCAGATTTCCCTCCGTCCACATACTTCTTAGCCTAGCAGCAGCGGAAGACATAGAAGTGCACCAGATGGACATCAAAACAACCGTTTTGCATGGAAAATTGGAAGAGGAGATCTTCATGCGACAACCCGAAGGGTTTGTGGAGGAAGGAGAGGAGAGTAAGGTATGCCGGATGATTAAATCTCTTTATGGTTTGAAACAGGCGCCTCGACAGTAGAATAAGAAGCTTGATGAGTTTCTTACGGGTCTGGGATATATCCGAATCAGCTCAGATCACTTAATCTATGTTTTCGAAGATGAGGAAGGTTTTATATTTATTGCAATTTATGTTGATGATTTGCTTGTTTTAAGTAAATCAATGGAAAAAATTAATAAACTAAAAAACTGATCTTAAGGGGAGATTTGAAATGAAGGATATGGGGGAAGCAAAATATATTTTGGGAATTCAAGTAGAGAGAGACCGAAAAAGAAAAATTATAAGATTGACTCAAAAGGAAGCAATAGGGAACATGCTTGAAAAATTTCAAATGGATAAAGCTAATAGTTGTACAACTCCAATAGAGTTGAAGAAGGGAAGTGAGGGGAGTGAGGAAGAAGGAGTCATACTCTTAAACGAGGAATTATCTCCTGGAGAACAGAAGTTTATGCAAACTATTCCTTACAGACAACTAGTGGGAAGTCTAATCTATTTTATGAATTGTACCTGGCCGGATTTAGCTGCAGCTGTAGGAGTGCTGAGTAGAAGTCTAAATGCTCCCACTAAGAGGGATTGGGAGGCAGCTAAGAGAGCCCTTAGATACTTGATAGGAACTAGGGATCTATGGTTGCATTTAGGTGGGGAGAATACTGACATCACTACTTCGAGTGATTCCAGTTATGGTGATGCTCCGATGAGGAGATGCATTCTGGATATGTAATATATGTGGGTGATGGGGCTTGCTGTTGGAGTAGCATACAACAAAAGGTTATTGCTCAGTCCACCATGGAGGCTGAGTATATGGCCTCTTGTTCTGCTGTAAAAGAATTGATGTGGGTCAAGTCTTTGCTTGGTGAGCTTGGTCACCTTAAGAGTGGTGTGCAGAAAATATTTTGTGATAATCAGGCAGCAATTGCTATTTCTGCCAATCCTAAACATCATTTAAAGGCAAACACATGGATATTAGACTCAGCTTTGTTAGAGAGAAAGTAGAAAATAAAATAATCAGTTTAGAGTACCGACCAGATAGTGAGATGGTAGCAGATATGATGACCAAACCTGTGCCTTCCCCTAAGCTAATTTTCTCCAAGGAGAAGTGTGGTCTGAAATTAAAGATTGACCAGAAAATAAGGGGAGTGTAGAAATTAATGGTTTTTAAAGTATTTTCTAGGTCAGAAATAAGAAAGAAGCCGAGGCAGTCTACCTCTAACTTCTCTCTCCAACTCTCAAACTTGTCGCAGTCACTGAGAAATTGGAGAGGAAGCTAGAGCCATGGCTACCTAGGCTATTCGAGGTTTACGGGAAATATATATTTGGGGTTTATTAAGTAAAAATATATATGCGGCGGCCACAGGATTTGAACCTGGTACTTGCCGGACGGCAAGCTGTTGGTAGCGGGTAACCTTAACCGTTAAGTCTTGAAGTAGTGATACGTACTATATAGTTTGATAACAATTTAAACATTAATACGTATGATAAATCATTTAACTATAATTGTTTACGGGATACATAGAACCGGTAGTGTAAAAGTACGAATTGCGGTACTGATAAGAAATGAATACCGCGCATTGATTTCGTAAGCGAAACAAATACCGCGCATGTATTTATTACGGCTCCGATCAAATGTGAATTTAATCGGACGGCCAGAATTAGCGCCGAGATCTCGGAAGAAGAATTCGGCGGTTTGTGGGCATCGCCACATCGGATGACACGTGGCGAAATTACATTGGATCGTGGTATCTCCGGAGATTACAGCACTGAATCCGGATATGACATGTGTCGATATTTAGGCCATGTTGTACAAATTCCGTACATAAAGTACATCGGCGATTCTACTTTTGTGTACGGAGGAGAAATCTGATTGGTTCCGTACATCAGTAGATAGAGTCTGTGAGAGAGATAGGACTTAGAAAAATTAGGAGATAGGATCCTCTCTCCCAGAGAGCTTCTATACAAAAGGTCAACTTTGACCCTCCATAACTTACTGCTCAGGGGAGCAAATTCAGAGATTCTTTTTGCTATCGACTCAGGGGAGTCTTGTCTTCACAAAGGTGAAGTTGGTCAGTGTTTTTGTCTGCCAGGGTGGCAGTTATTTTTGCTGAAACACAAAGGGGTCAGGATTATCCTAGAGGCTTCTTGGAAGCTGTCCACTCTGAGGACTTATGGAGGTCTCAAAGTTTCATTATCCACCCTTTGTTTCACCTCAGCTCAGTTCACCACGGCCTTCAAGTTTGGGCTTGGCCTCCCTCATCCACCTTTGCTTGGCTCTCTTGTTTGTTCATGTGGCCACGTTCTTGAGCCCGACGGGGTCCATTAGCTTTGTTGCTCCCACGGGGGCAAGTTGATTCAGGGGCATGATACGATTCAAGACACCATCACTACTATCGCCTCTTAAGGGGGATTTTATGTCCGTGGGAGGTCTCTCACATTATTCCTTCGCGTCGGATTGACCTTGTATTACTTGATCGTGCGCGTCGTACATTTGGTGATGTTGTTTTGGCGAGCCCTACCTCAAATACATTTGTCACCCAAGCAGCTCGGCATGTGGGGGTGGCCGCCCGTGACGCGACTAAGAGGGAAGAGCGCGATTATGCCCGTCGGGACGTTATGGATGGCTTCATTCTGATGGCGATCGAGATATTAGGTTGTTTGGGTGTGTCTTTAGACAATTTTTTTCGTGCTTGTGGTTGGCGTTCGTTCGAGCGGCGGTGACTTGGGAGCCCTCTGTTTCATTACTTACTTCTTTTTATCGGCAACATTTTTTCGTGGCCATACAACGAGTGCAGGCTTCTATCTTACTTCAATCGTCTATAACAGTTATGGATCGACGATGTGTTCCGGAACTGCATGCTCGTGCTCCTTCGGGATTCGCGGACTTTCTTGTTTTTTTTCCGTTGATTTAAAGTTAAGTTGGGGTTTTTTTTTTTTTTTTTTTTATACATGTTGGATTTTTCCTTTGATTTTTTTTTTTTTGGGTTTTGATTGTTTTTTTTGGGTGTTTCCGATTTCCCTACCATCCTTTCGTATTTTCATTGTTTTTGTCTTGATTCTCTTTTTTCTTTATTCCCGCGTCATTTGGTTTTTCAGTTTTAGCCATGCTCCTTCTTTTTGCTCCCATGGACTAAGATGGTTTACCATCGCGCCTTTTAATAAAGTCGACCTTTTTTTTTCCAACATAATAGAAGGATTCTACATGTTATCGCGGGCAGTCAAGTGTATTGTACGTTTTTTGGGACCGCCTAATGGATTCAGGGCCTACTCTATTTTGTAATCGATTTTTAAAACTCGTTTCCGTCAATTTATCACTTTAGTCTATAGTTGTTCACACCGTTTAGTGCAAACGATTCAATCGCGACGAATTATACGTAACGAACGCATTGAACGTTTTGAAAAAATCATAAAAATCGTTAATGAATTTTCGTCCGTACTATTCCGTACATATAAACAAAAATGAATTTTACATATATTGCAGTTTGTTCATTTTCCGTAGAGTTTCGTCTCTTTCCGGCATATTGCGTACATTTTTGGTACAATTCCGTACGTTTTCCGCAAAATTTATGTTCAGTTTACCAGACAAAAAGTACTACGAAGAGCAACGTATCTTTTCGTCAAAGTTCGTACTTTTCTTGTACAAATCCGTACATTTTACAGTAAAATACTGTAGAGTTTCAGTAAAGTGTACGTTCAATTTACCGGACAGAAAATACTTCGCAAGTTTTTTGCCATTTTTTCAACAGTTACGAATTATACATAGCAATGGGAAAAAAAGGAAAAAATCACACCATTTGATCAACAACGCTTTAGTCTCTTCCTCCACTTTTCAAAAGAAGTGCGAACTTTAAACCTCAAACTCCATAGGCGGGTACAAATGATGGCGACGTGACATCACGTCGAAATACATGTCGAAGCTGAGTCATACCGGTTGAAAAAATGTATTTTATAACCTATCTCTTTAGTCAGTCTATGGTCATTATAACGTTCTCATACTTGTCGTAGTCACTAGAAACTAGCAAGCAGCCATGGCTGCCTTAGGCAGATGAAAAGGATGGAAGAAAACACTGGCGTCGTGACATCATGTCGGAATACATGTCGAAGTTGAGTCATACCTGTTGAAAAGGGTAATTTATAACCTATCTCTTTAGTCAATCGATGGTCATTCTACAGTTCTCATACTTGTCCTAGTCATTGAGAACTAGCAAGCATCCATGGCTACCTCAGGCAGATAAGAAGGTAGGCAGAAGACACATAGGTTGCAGGGCCAAGATTTGATCTTGTGACCTTCCGGATGACAACCGTACGGAGTAGTCATCCGTCTTATCCAATAGGTCTTAATGCATTGATGTACTTCTTATATTTGATAAATGCTTAAAAATGGCGTGGCGACACATTTCATTGCGCAGCTTATGGGACAAAATGAACATGGAAGCGTTCACTTGCCCACGAAATATTATACCGCACGAAATGAACAAAACGACATTTAATTTCAACAAACGAAATCAACTGTCGTTCGCGATCCACGGCTCCCGGAGGAGCCGGAATTCCGCAGTGACGTGTTGAAATCACTAGATTTAAGGGGTATTTTCTAGGTCACAATAGATTAAGTAAAAGCGTAGGCAGTCTGCAACCACCTTCTCTCTCTAGCCACCATACTTGTTGTAGTCACTGAAGGTGAGAGAGAGTGGTGGAGCCATGGCTGCCTTATCTACATTGTGAGGACTGTAGAGTAACATAAGTCATTCTTAACAAAAAGGTTGAGTTCGGCAAGACTTGAACCTTCGACCGGCAGAGCGAGGCGTAGCTGTCAGCTCTAAACTAGTCTGTCGTGGAAGTTCGTTAGAGTATATAGGGTGTGAGTATTATTTAAACATTGCTAATGAACCTTAATTTGATTAACACAATTAGAGATAACAAGCATAGAGACAAGTTGTAATATAGTGCGAACAAAAACCCGCACGAAACAAATGTATCAGACATTTGTTTTAACGGCTACTATTAAAAGTCGGTTGATATCCGACTGCACGCATCATCGCCGAGATCTTCGAATGGCCGCTTTGGCAGCTTTTGGGCGTGACATGACCTAGCACCACGTGGCATGATAATATTGGAAAGCTGGAATCTCGAAGGGCATGAGAACAAGTGTGGAGGAGACATACGTCCATTCCATGGCCTTGTCGTACACAAGTCGTACAGAAAGGACATCAGCCATAGTACCTTTCTGCACTGTACAGTTCTCTGATTGGTTCGTACATCAGTAGATAAGGGGTTGTGAGAGGGGTTTAGGACTTAGAGGATTGAGGAGGTAGCTGCCTCTCTCCTAATGAGCTTGCACAAATATTGGCATCTTTACCACTTGATAATTAATCGCCTAGTTGGGCATTTTCAGTGATTCTTTTTGCTGTGGGCTCAATGGAGTTCAGACTCCAAAGGGGTGCAATCAGGTTGTCTATTTGCCTACTTGGGTAGAAGTGGTCTTAGTTGAAGAAGGGTAAGTCAAAAACTATCTAGAGGCTTCCTTAATTCTCTGGTCCAATGGGGGACATAAAATTGCACGTTATGGGCCAACCCTCTAAAGTGCCCATCTTCAACGGATTTGGGTTCATTTATTGGGAAGCCATAATGGTACGGGCTTTGTGTGAAAAACAATAATGCGGTATTGTCACTGGACAAGTGAAACGTTCATCTCAAGGAATCCCACCAGGGTTTAGTGGAGTGAGGTTTTCTACAACAACATATGCCTTAACGGAGAAGGCAAACAATGGGGAGAGAAACGTGTTCGAACAAGGGAAAAAGAAGGAGACACCTCTCACTCCTATCGCCACGGCACCCGGAGCGCCGGCCGTAAAGACCGAGGAAAACGATATTCAAACGAGGGAATACACAAGCATGGCTGCCAGACATTTCATTTTGAGGCACCTTATTCAAGCTTGTGCAACATCTCATCTTCACATCTTAAAGGCCGAGGAGTTGTGGGTGACTTTAGTGGAGATCTATGAAGCTGGTACTATTCAGAAGCTCCAGTTGGCTGAGCAAAGGCTAAGGGATTACACTTACAAAGGGAGAAAAATGTTAGATCACTCTAATGATCTCTCTTGTTTATATATGGAGATGGAGAGTGCCAGGTGGACAAGTACAATGCAGATGAAGGTCAACACCCTCATCATAAAGTTGCCTGATGAGTATGACAACATAGTGTACCGAGTGCAAGAAATGGGTGACAACTCTTGGAAGTGGGATACAGTGGGCAGGATAAAACTTGTGCAAGAAAACACTATTGAGATTTGGAGAGGAAAAAAAAGCATTCAAGCTCTAGCCGCCGGAACGGACCGGTGGGGGGAGGATTCAAGGAAGTCATACAACAGCTTCAAAGGAGAGAAAGATCAATCAAGAGGACCGACGTCCCCAAAAGGTCTTTGTCATTTCTGCAAGAAGCCGAGACACTTCATAACAGATTGTACCAAGCTGTCAAAGCTGAGGCTTCAAGAGAACCGTGTGCATTTCTGTGTCCTCCATTCGACTATTGAATTCAGGAAGCCTCTAGATAGTTTTTAACTAACCCACTTTCAGCCACAACCACTGCCGCCCAAGCACACAAATTGACAGTCTAACTGCACCCATGTGTAGTGTGGACTCCCTTGAGTCCGTCCCAAAAGAATCACTGAAAATGGCCAACCAGCCGATTAGTTATGAAGTGGCAAAGATGCCAAGTTTATACAAAACTCTCTAAGGGAGAGAGGTCCCTACCTACCAAATTCTCTGTCCTAAACCCCTCTCACAACCCTTATCTAGTGAAGTACGAACCAATCTAACAACTCTAGATTACAAAAAGAACTACGGGCGATGTACTTTTTGTACGGACTGTATACGGCAAGGTCATTGAGTGGACTCGTGTCCACTTTTAACTCGTCCATCTGTTTTCCGGAATTCCCGCGACCAAATGTTATCTCTCCACGTGTCCCCAGGTCACACCACGTCCGAAAACGGACAAGGTGACCATTCAGAGATTTCGGCAGCGATATGTGTCGTCGGATCATAAACTGACGTTTAATATTAGTCGTCGAAACAAATGTCCGATTCATTTGTTTCGTGCGAAATAATGTTCTTACTATATATTACTTAGTTTTATGTTCTTTCACTTGTCATTCTGTTAATTGGATTCAAGATCAAAACACGGTTTAAATAAATATCACACCCTATGTATGTTAACGAACTCCTACGACAGAGCGGTTACAGCTGACGGCTACCCCTCGCTCTGCAGGTCGGAGGTTCGAGTATTGCCGAACTGAACCTTTCGTTGACAGTGACATAAATCACTCTTTAGTCCTGTCTGTTGAACTAGGACAACCATGTCTCAACCACCCTCTCTATCCTTTAGTTAGTACAACAAGTATGGTGGCTAGAGAGAGGAGGTGGAGGCAGGCTATCCGCCTTTTTCTTTTTCCTATTTTACTAATCTATTTAGACCTAGAAAATACCCTATAAATCTAGTAATTTTAACACTGTGGAGGGGGTACTTCCAGAGGAAAGAACAAGGCACTTGTGGTCACACAAGTGAAAGGGGAGATTGAGTCCTCTGAGGAGGAGGATGGGGAGTTTCTTCTTGACGAGAACCCCGAAGTGAAGGAGGTCCCTCAAAAACAAAAGTGTGCTCTCGGAGCCATTCGGGAAGCTCCACAGGAAGGATGGATCATCGATTTAGGTGCATCCATGCATATGTGTCGTGATATTCACTTCTTTACCACGCTAAGAAAGATACATATTATAGAGATACAGTATGGGGATGGGAGAGTAGTTAATATAGATCTAGTGGGTTTTGTAGATTTGAAAGTCTTAGTGAACGGTACGAGTTTTATACTCACTTTGTCATTCTCATCTACATTGCTCAGCTGAGTAAGAATCTTGTCTGTACCTTTCTGTTAGATGATAAAGAGTTTGATACCTTCACTGGGAAAGAAGTCTTTACAACTAAGTATGGGGATGGAGTCTACTTCACAGCAGATAAGGGCAGCCAATGAATGTTTAGGCTTAACGTGAGTAATAAAAAGAAGAATGCTTACTATGTTGGTGTCCCGAATATGATGATGTGGCACAAGCGGTTGGGGCATGTGCATTTTGATAGGCTGAGGGGAATGAATAATCTTGTGGTAGTAGAAAGGGTTCAGTTTGTGGACAATGAAATGATGGATGATTGTAGTGGCTATGCCCAAGGAAAGGCTCATAGACTCCCCTTCCCAAAACTGCCACATATAGAGGTGAGAAAGTACTAGATCTGGTCCACACAGATATCTGGGACCGGCAAAAGTACCTTCGGTCGGAGGAAAGATATATATGATGACAATCAGTGATGACGGGTCTAGATACTCTAGAGTCTACTTTCTAAAAATAAAGTCTGAAGCACCAACTTACTTCAAAGAATATAAAGCCTGGAGTGAGAAGTTGCATGGAACCCCCATTAAAAATATAAGGAGTGATAATGGAGGAGAATATACCACTAACCAGTTTGAGGAATACTTGAGGGATGAGGGAGTTCAACATCAAGAAAATGTACCGTATTATCAAAAACAAAATGGGGAAGCTGAGAGGTTGAACCAGACTCTAAGAGATAGTGTATGCAGTATGGTGGCGGACAAGAAGGTAGGAAAAAGGTTTTGGGTAGAAGCCATTAACTGTAATAACTACATTAAGAATAGAGTCCTTACCTCAGTTGTGAAAGGAATGACATCTTATAAGAGATGGGTTGGAAGGAAACCACATGTCTCTCACCTGAAAATATTTGATAGTCAAGTTTAGAGTGTTGATACGGATTAGAAAAATTAGAAACTAGATGCCGAAAGGAAACCTGGATATTTTGTGAGATATGATGAGGATGTCACAGGATATAGAGTCTATGACCTAGCAAAACAAGATATCATTCTGGTAAAAGACCTAGTTGTTATGGATGAAGGGAAATCATTTGATCCCTTCAAATATTCTAAGAAAATAAGAATAAAGTTTTGAGTCCAAGAGTGAGGAGGACTCGGATCCTCCCGAAAGGGACGTGAGTGAAAAAGTGATTGCAGATTCAAAGGAGATCCAAGATAGGGGAGGTATACTGGAATCTACAAATATCTCCATACACTCCGAGGTGGAGAAGGAGAAGCCAGAACCAGCTTCCATGGATAGGGGACCGAGTAGACAGGTAGAAGGAACTTGAGACTTCCCTCCATTCCAACTTCAGACTTTGAGGGAGGACGAAGAAGCAGCAAGCGACTACACGAAAAACAGGCGGCTCACAAGGTAACTAAGCAGTCTCACCCTGATAAGCCCCAGTCATACTTAAAATCAATGTACGGTTCGGAGAGAGACAAATGAGTTAGAGCTATAAATGATGAAATGGCCTCCATCATGGAAGCGATTACTTAAGAGCTGGTGGACTGTCCTCCGGACAAAAAACCGATTGGGTGCATATAGGTATTTAAAGTGAAACTGAACTTAGATAACACAATTGAGAGATATAAGGCTCGGTTGGTAGCAAAGGAGTTTACCCAAAAGGAAAGAATAGATTATGAAGAGACTTTGCTCCGGTGGTTCGGTTTCCATCGATAAGGATTCTCCTCAGTTTAGCGGCAGCGGAAGACATGGAAGTACACTAGATGGATATTGAGACTGCCTTCCTCAATGGTGAACTGGAGGAAGAAATCTTCATGCGGCAACCAAAGGGGTTTGTAGAGGAAGGAGACAAGGGTAACGTGTGCTGACTAATAAAGTCCTTATATGGACTAAAGCAAGCTCCCAAACAATGGAATAAGAAACTAGATGAGTTTCTCACTGGTCTGGGATATATCCGGATCAGTTTTGACCATTTTATTATATGTTTAAGGATGAGAATGGTGTTATTTTCATTGCAATTTTTGTGGATGATTTGCTCGTGAAGTAAGTCTATGGAAAATATCAATAAGTTAAAGAAAGATCTTAAAAGCAAGTTTCACATGAAGGATTTAGAGGAGGCAAGATACATTCGAGGAATTCAAATAGAGAGAGATAGGAGGAAAAAGATTATCAGACATTTTAAAAAAAAAAGCTATAGAGAATATGCTTGAGAAAGAAAAACAGTTGTACCACTCCCATGGACTTAAAAAAAGTTTGTGATGGGAGTGTAGAAGGAGGAGTGATAATCTTAGATGATCACATGAGTCTGGAAGAGAGATAGTTTATGATGTCTTTCCCTTACAGGCAGGTTGTAGGAAGCTTAATCTACTTTATGAACTGTACTAGACTGGATATAGCGGCAGCATTTGGAGTTCTCAGTAGGAGTCTAAATGATCCTAGGAAGAGAGATTGGGAGGCTGCCAACAGAGTCATGAAATATCTGGTGGGAACTAGGGATTTATGGTTGCATTTGGTAGGGAAGCACACTGACATCACTACTTGGAGTGATGCCAGTTATGGGGATACACCTATGAGAAGATGCACTTCTGGATATGTGTTGTATGTGGGGGAAGGTGCTTGGTGTTGGAGTAGCAAGCAACAAAAGGTGGTTGCTTAGTCCACTATGGAGGCTGAGTACATGGCCTCTTGTTCTGCTGTGAGAGAGCTAATAAGGGTTAAGTCTTTATTGCAAGAACTGGGGTATATAAAGGAGGGAGTGCATGAATTTTTTGTGATAACCAGGTTGCCTTTGCAATTGTCGCCAATCCAAAACATCACTTTTAAGGCCAAACATATTTACATAAGATTACGTTTTGTAAGAGAGAATGTTGAAAACAAAACTGTGAATCTTGTGTATAGGGGTGATGGGGAAATGGTGGCTGATATGATGACCAAACCTGTGCCATCTCTCAAGTTAAAATATTGTAGAGAAAAGTGTGGATTAAAAGAATAATTAAAATTAGACTACAAAAGAAGGGGAGTGTTGAAATCACTAGATTTAGGGGGTATTTCCCAAGTCTGAATAGATTAAGTAAAAGCGTAGGCAGTTTGCCTCCACCTTCTCTCTCTAGCCCCCATACTCGATGTAGTCACTGAAGGTGAGAGAGAGTGGTGGAGCCATGGCTGCCTTAGCTACACAGGGAGGACTGTAGAGTGACATAAGTCACTCTTAACAAAAACGTTGAGTGTGGCAGGACTCGAACCTTCAACCGGCAGAGCGAGGCGTAGCCGTCAGCTTTAAACTGGTCGGTCGTAGAATTTTTTTAGAGTATATAGGGTTTAAATTTATTTAACCATTGTTAAGGAACCTTAATCCGATTAACGAAATTAGAGATAACAAGTATAAAGACAAGTTCTAATATAGTGCGAACAAAAACCCGCACAAAACAAATGTATCGCTATTTGTTTTAACGGCTAATATTAAAAGTAGGTTTTGTTGATATTTGACTATTTTTTAGGTCTTTATAGAAAAAGAGCAAAGGCAGTCTGTCCCTGACTCCCTTCTCCAAGCCACCACACTTGTTGTAGTCACTGAAGGCTTGATAGGGAGCTAGAGCCATGGAAGCTCACTAGAGAAGACAGGGGGTGGATTAGATAGATTTACCAAAAGTTAATTGACAGATCCAGGAATTGATCCTGGTACCTGCCGTCCGTCAATTAACATTAGCCATTAGCTCTAACTGTTAAGTCTAGGACAAATGTTACAATATATAGGGTTTGATAAATATATAAATCGTCACATGTGGATTAATTCGTTTAACGGCGAATAGATACTTAGTGCATAGATACAGTTTGATTTAGTACGAAGTACGGTATAGGAACAGAACGAATACCGCGCATTTGTTTCGATAGCGAAATAAATACCGCGCGTCGAATTTAATCGGCTAGGATTATAGCAGGTTTTGATCGGACGGCCGCGATAGGCGCCGCAATCACGGAAAAGGTACTTTTGGCGTTTAACAATCTTTGCCACGTCAGATGACACGTGGCGTGATAACATTGGATTACGGGAATTCCGGAGATTACAGGAACTAATCCTGATTTGACACGTGTCGACATTTTGGCCATGTCGTACAATGGCCGTACAGAAAGTACACCGGCACCTGTATTTTTCTGTACGACACAGTAATTTGATTGGTGCCGTACTTCAGTAGATAGAGTTTTAGAGGGGGAATAGGACTTAGAAAATTTTGGGTAGGTAGTTGCCTCTCCCAGAGAGCACTTTGTATAAATGGAAAACTTTGGCCAGCCATAAGAATCAATTTACTTGACCATTTTTAGTTATTCTTTTTGCTACGAACTCAGGGGAGTCCAGGGTACACATGGGTGTTGTCGCTTAGAGGTTTTGTCTGCCAGGGTGGCGGTATATCGAAGGGAAAGTCAAAGTGGGTGAATGTGTCCAAATCTCAATTCTAACTTTGCATTCTGTGGTGGAACTGAGCACACAGAAAGTCTTATTTCACAAGGGTGAAGCTATAATGGGTTTGTGATTGTCAAGGGGTCAGTAATTTGGGTTTATATCAAACTTGGAGTCGGCACTATCTAGATAAGCTTCTTTTGGATCTGCTTACTCTGAGGGCCAATGGAGGTCTCAGAGTTTCAGGTTTAGATCAGGCGGCACGCATCATCGCCGAGATCTCGGAATGGCCGTTTTGGCGGTTTTCGAGCGTGAGAAGACCCGGCCCCACGTGGCATGATAATATTGGAAAGCGGGAATCTCGGAGGGCATGAGAACAAGTCTAGAGGAGACAAACGTCCACTCCATGGCCCTATCGCACACAGGCTATACAGAAAGGACATTAACTATAGTACCTTTCTACACTATATAGTTCTCTGGTTGGTTCGTGAATCTGTACATAGGGGTTGTAAGAGGGGTTTAACACTTAGAGGTTTGAGGAGGTAGCCACCTCTCTCCCAATGAGCTTGTATAAATATTGGCATTTTTGTCACTTGATAATTAATCTCTTGGTTGGGCGTTTTCAGTGATTATTTTTGTTGTGGGCTCAATGGAGGTCAGACTGCACAGGGGTGCAGTCAGGTTGTCTATTTGCGTGACTGGGTAGTAGTGGTCCTAGTTGAAGAAGGGTTAGTTAAAAACTATCCAAAGGCTTTATGAATTATGCAGTCCAATGGGGGACACAGAATTGCATGACGTTGAATTTCAAATGGTAAACACGCAATGACAGCCGTAGAATTTCAACGGTCTTCTAAGATTATTCGGTGCGCCGTCGGGATCGAATGGCCATCATTGATCGGCGAATTACGAACGGACGGCACGCGTGAGTGCTGGCATGCCGAAAAGACTTTTTGGCAGCACTTCGCCAAAGTGGAGGAAAATTGACACGTGGCACCATCCTATAGGATGCTAGAGAAGAAAAGGACAGAACAACCACAATTTATTCGCCACATGGCAGACCGAGAATGGTGCCGCATAATTTTGTACATAAAGTACAGCGGCTACCATACTTTGTATATACATTATGTATTATATGATAATTTTTTTGGTCTAGAGGGGCTATGGGTAGGTTCTTAGAACTTAGACTTTTTTGAAAGCCCTCTTTCCCAGAGGCCATCTGTATAAATTCGCTGTCTTTGAACAACCATAACTTAGGGTGATTCTCCTTATATTTATAACTTAGCGAAAAAAAATTGTTTTTTATCGCAGATCTGGCGGACGCAGATTTCACACGTCCTTATGTGTAACAACGACATTGTTACTTAAGGGTGTGATGATTGTATACGTTGACAATGCCCGTGACGGTTGTCAACATCTACAATCTTTGATGACGCACGTTATTTTTTCTAACTGCGTGTGACGTCGCATGAGTTTTTGTGACA
Source organism: Zygnema cylindricum (assembly GCA_037447655.1). Lineage (NCBI taxonomy): Eukaryota > Viridiplantae > Streptophyta > Zygnematophyceae > Zygnematales > Zygnemataceae > Zygnema > Zygnema cylindricum. Next base: position 317,919 of record JBBHKE010002926.1, read on the forward strand.
TTCTAGATGTACCGCCTTCCACCCTGTGCCCTTTCACGGTAGAAGAAGATGCAAATTGCCTTTGCGTCGCTTGTCCGCTCGACGTGAAATGCCATCGGAATCTTGAGATCCTTAGCGAAAATAAAATCCATGCCCAGCGCAAACGAACAAAACCAAACAAATTGTGTACTTTCCTTCATCGTACCTGAACGGAAATGGACAAAACACAGCGAATAGTGCACTTTCGCCGTAGATTGAATTCTTTTGATTTTTTTGTAAAAAAAATACACATGTTTATTCGTGTTCTTATTTATTTTTCGAAAAATAATTTGTTTTAAAACACATCGTCCTTGTATTTTAAAGAAAAAATTGAAGATGACGTTTTTTGGCGTGGTCGTGGGTCGAAGACTAAAAGACGACAACGTGTAGTGTATCCTAAATTCGATGATGACGCAAAATGCACTTTTCTTTTTTTTCTATTTTTTTGTATGGTTGAAACATACGTGGTATGGCTCTAAGTTTAAGAGGAAAACGACAGAAAAAAAACCTTACTTTGGCACATAAAGACGCACCCTTAATGCTCAGGTGAGCAATTTCAGTGATTCCCTTTTTCTGCAGATTCAGGGGAGTCTAGGCTACACGAGGTTGTAGTCGGTCAGAGTTTTTGCGTGCCACGATGGCAGTTAATCATTGCCAAAGTCAAAAGTGCAAATACTATCCTATAGGCTTCATATAAGTTGGACATTCTATATACCACCCTCCAATCAGAATCTAACAAGAGACGTGACGGGCTGCAACTCTGAGACCTCCATATGAACTCAGAGTAAGCAGCTCACACGAAGCCTCTAGGATAACCCTGACCCCTTTGTATTTTAGCACAAATAACCGTCACCCTAACAAACAAAAACTCTGACCACCTTCACCATTGTGAAGGCATGACTCCCCTGAGTCTATAGCAAAAAGAATCTCTGAATTTGCTCCCCTGAGTAGTAAGTTATGGAGGGTCAAAGTTTGACCTTTTGTAAAGAAGCTCTCTGAGAGAGAGGGTCCTATCTACCAATTTTTTCTAAGTCCTATCTCTCTCTAAAACTCTATCTGCTGATGTACGACACCAATCATATTGTTGTACCGTACAGAAAGGTACAAATGTCGGTGTACTTTATGTACGAACATTGTACGACATGACAAAAATATCAACACGTGTCTTTTCTGGATTTGTTTCCGTAATCCCTGGAGATGTCGAAATCGAATGTCGTGGTGCCACGTGTCATCCGATATTGCGACAACCATAAACCGCCGAAATCTTCTTCCACGATCTTGGCATGCTTTCCGGCCGTCCGATTGAATGTTGATTTCAATCGTAGCCGTCATAAATAGTTGTGATGTATTTGTTTCGCTATCGAAACAAATGCACGCTACTAATTTATTCTTCGTACTCGTGATCCGTACATTTAAAACTGACTCTATGTATCCCGTATATATAGTTGTTGTTAAATGAATTAGTCTACATGTTAACGTTTAAATACGTAATACACTCTATATCATTTACCACTAATTCTAGACTAAATGGATGAGGTTACCACCTATCGGCGGCATTTCCCATCTGTAGGTACCAGGATCAAATCCTCTAGGCGACAACTACCTTTTGGTAAATTAACTACTTTACTACCCCGTAAATCTCTCAATAGCATAGGCAGCCATGACAGTAGCTTCCTCTCCAACTTCTCAGTGACTGCATCAAGTGTGAGAGTTGGAGGGAGAAGTTAGAGTCAGACTGCCTCGGCTTCTTTTTCTGCACTTTATTTTAGACCTAGAAAATACTAAAAGAATCATCAATTTCTACACATCCATATTGGCTTCGATTTTATTAAGCATGGTCGTCGGCCGGTCTACATGTAAAACCATCCGTCTTATCCATAGTAAAAAATGTACTTTTTACAAAATAGTACGTATCACGAAACATGCAAGTTGTAAAGGTTGTGTTGTGAGACCGTACTGGTATTTCCGCCATAGCAAAAGTACGAATGTTCTTTGTTTAAATTATCGTAAAACTGTACATTTCTCAGGACCAAAGAAGCTCGATTTAAACCCGATACCATAACAAGCAAAAAAAACCAAGGGAGACCTTCCATCAGGCAAAAAGTGGGGTTGTTTACAGGAGAAAGTGCCTTTTCGTACTAAGCCGTACTTTTTTTTTTTTTTTTACAAAAGATTTTTACTAGAAATTCGTTAAGATTCTCCAGACTATTGGCGAAACTTCCATCGTCCGATTTTGAATTTTCGACCCAAACGCCCCTTCCATCCAATACCTGGCGAGTCTCCTCCGACTGTCCTCAGAAGGACACTTTGCGCTTACTGGGCGCGTGTATTGGTCCACTTGTAAAAGTCAAATTCGATCCACTACAAATTTGAAGTTATAAACTTACATGTGGCAAATGGCGTGTACCATCTGACATCAAAGCCACCCTGTTCAACGACAAAATCTTAGTTGTAGGGCATCTTGTCACGTCTCTTTTATAAATGTGCACAATCAAGTAAAGTACAGTACAGTAGTTGCCATCTCCATTTTTCTAATAGAATGCACATTTGTACAAATATTCATTTTGCAACAGTTTTTGTGGCCCTTCGTACAACGACAAATACAAGAATCATTATTCCCGGCCGGATCAACAAGATCGTTCGTGGTACCAATCACAATCCAACAAGTAAGCAAATTTTCCCTCGCTGATACGACCTGATAGAAAGGTGTTACAAATATTACTGCCAGTAAACGTGACCGTACGATTACTAGAATGCCTGGTGGAAGGTTACCCTAAGACCTCTCACATAGCGTGACTTATTTCTATCGTGCTTTCCACTTTCTTTCGTGGTAAAAATTTTGTAGATGTCACACTTTTTGCAACTTTTTCATGCGCAGATTGGCGAATAACAAGTTGTTTTCCAAAACTTTACTTATTTTGTTCTCAATTATTGTTTGAAAATGTACACTGTGAATCGTCGTTGGGGCTCACTTTTTTTTCGCCTCTTGGAACATCTTTTATCCGTACACACTTGTCGAATTGTGAATCCGATGGTTGCGATTGAAAGTCAAGATTTCGAGCTTCCGATTGGCGCTCTCAACCTGAAAATCCAACAAGTGTGTACAGAGAAAAGATGTTTTAAGTGGCGAAAAAAACATTAACGCTAATTGCGAAAACACGGTGTAGTGTTGCTCATCAACTTGCTTCTCGTGTGCTCTCATTGGCTCTTTGGCGACTTGTTCGAAACTATCCACCTGAAATATTAACCAAGATTATGAATAATTATGATTAGTTGATGGAGATAGCACTGCCAGTTACATTTTGCACACATTATATTTATTATACATTATATATGTGCATAATAAGACACATAATAAGACATATAATATCATTTATAAACATTGTATTCAACATTTAATAAGTTTTGAAGCATGTCGTGATTGGTTCAATTTTGGTAGAAAAGTGTGACAAGAGTGATGATAGATAGGTTTGCAAAAAAGATTCAAAAGGAGAAGTAGATCCAACATTTATTGAATTCGTTGAGGAAATCTTGTACGCATGTTCTAACGCCTTCTTCGACAATCGCACTCCGAGATATGTTTATTTTTTTACTTGTGCATTTTGCTTCTCTTCATCTTACAGCCTGCATTCACAATCAGGTTTATAAACTCCCATTCTTTGTATATAGATTTGGCCTTATCCACAAGACTCACTCACTTCGTTTGGTTATTGATGTTCAAAAAATAGCGGCAATTTGTGTACTTGTACACAAAGCTTTGTTTATCATTCTAAAAAATCAAAAGCTTATGGCAAATATGGCGATCCTGACTTAATTATTGTGGTATTGTTGTGTTATTGAATTTTTAGGTTTGGGATCTTGTTAACCAAGAACTGGTGATCTCCCTCAAGTGGGATGCGAAGATCATTGCCTTTGCAGTCAATGAAAACACAAATTATACGTAATTTTCTTTGCCCTCTCTTTATTACAGTTAAGTCATTGAATGTAGTCCCGAAGAACACAATTTTCACCTATCATTACATTACAATGGGCAATGTATTTGCCTTTTTGTGCTGTTCTAGTCTAGAGGCCTTTTATTCATACACATTCAACTAGGATATGGAGGTTGATTCCAGCGTACTATGTGGTACTATACTTAGCATACTATGTGGTACAATAACTAGCATACTATGTAGTACTGTAATTAGCGTACTTTGTGGTACTGTACTTAGCGTACTATATGGTACAATACATAGCGTACTATGCGGTACTGTACGTAGCGTACCGTACTATGTGGTACAGTAGTTAGCGTACTTTGTGGTGCTTAGCGTACTATGTGGTACAATACTTAGCGTACTATGTGGTACAATACTTAGCGTACTATGTGGTATTGTACTTAGCGTACCATGTGGTACTGTACTTTCCTTCTCCAATTTAATGCTTTCGAGCGCGCGATTCAAATCGCGCAGTGGTACAGAATGTTGGCCCGCGCCTTTCAAGTTTTTGAACTCTTAATCCGAATCCAATTTTGAAAATTTGAACTTTGAAGACGAGAAATTGTGAAGTTGCGAATCAAAAAAACTGCCCACAGAAAGAAAAGTCTACCTTTAAATAATTTTCACGGTTTTTGAAAGGCTAACTTGAAACCAATTTCAAGTCTAACTTACTCTCTACCTTTCCTCTCGCCTTTTCGTCTACACTTCTCCTTGAAGCTACTATTTCAGCTCCCTTTTACCTCATCCGTCGGCTGTATGGTGTACATCTCATATGGTCGGTACAAACTCCACAGTAATATCCGATGTGTATTGCTATCTCTAATCTCTCCTTTTGATATTTGAGTATTTTCTAGGTCTGTATTAGGATAGAAAAAGAGCTGAGGCGGTCTGCCTCTAACTCCCCTATCCAAGCCCCCACACTTGTTGTAGTCACTAAAGGCTGGATAGGTAACTAGAGCCATGGCTGCCTAGGCTCTCTAGAGAAGACAGGGGGTGAATTAGGTAGACTTACCAAAAGTTAGTTGACGGACCCAGGAATTGATCCTGGTATCCCCTTCGTCAATCCGCATTAGCCGTTAGCTCTAGCCGTTAAGTCTAGGACAAATATTACGATATATAGGGTTTGATAAATATATAAATCGTTATATGTAGATAAATCCGTTTAACGACTAATAGATACTTTGTACATAGATACAGTTTGATTTAGTACGAAGTACGGTATGTGGACAGAACAGATACCGCGCATTTGTTTCGATAGCGAAACGAATACCGCGCGTCGAATTTCAGCGGCTACGATTATAGTCGGTTTTGATCGGACGCCCGCGATAGGCGCCGCGATCACGGAAATGTACTTTTGGCGTTTTACGGTCTTTGTCACGTCAGATGACACGTGGCGTAATAACATTGGATTACGGGAATTCCGGAGATTACAGGAACTAATCCTGATTTGACACGTGTCGACATTTTGGCCATGTCGTACAATGGCCGTACACAAAGTACACCGACACCTGTACTTTTATGTACGATACAGTAATTTGAATGGTGCCGTACTTCAGTAGATAGAGTTTTAGAGAGGGAATAGGACTTAGAAAATTTTGGGTAGGCAGTTGCCTCTCCTAGAGAGCACTCTGTATAAATGGCAAACTTTGGCCAGCCATATCTATCAATTTACTTAACCATTTTCAGTGATTCTTTTTGCTGCGGACTCAGGGGAGTCCAGGCTACACAAGGGTGTAGTCGGTCAGAGTTTTTGTCTGCCAGGGTGGCTGCATTTATAAGAGAAAGTCAAAGTGGGTGAATGTGTCCAAATCTCATATTCTAACTTTGCATTCTGTGGTGGAACTGACCAAACAGAAAGTGTTATTTCAAAGGGGTGAATCTACATTGGGATTGTGACTGTGAAGGGGTCAGTCATTTGGGTTTAAATTAACTTGGAGTTGGCACTATCTAGATTAGCTTCTTTTGGATCTGCATACTCTGAGGGCCAATGGAGGTCTCAGAGTTTCAGGTTATTGGCCCACCATCTAGGGTGCCTATGTTCGATGGAACAGACTTCACCTATTGGGAGTTTATAATGGCGGGATTGCTTTTTGAGAAACACTTATGGGGAATTGTTTCAAGACAAATGAGATGTCCGCCACCTGGCTTTCGAGGAGCTTACTATGGAGATTCATCTGAGGCTGCCCATAATATCAACCGGAGCTCAAATGCAACGGAAGGTGAAGGGAAAAATCTTTCCGTGGATAGGGAAATAGGGGAGAAGGAAAAAGGGACACCTATGGTGAGGGGAGCTAGGCTCTCAGCTATGGTACCACATGTATGGTTTAAAACTGAAAAAAATGACACAAAAATATGGGAATACAAAAACACTATAGCAAAACATCTCATACTTAGATATGTGTCTAAGTCGATAGCTATCACTCTTTTAAGTCTAACCAAAGCTTCAAAGATATGGGAAGCATTTTGGTGGAGATTTATAGAGCTGGAACTATTCAGGAGCTCCAGTTGGCTGAGCAAAAGCTAGTGAGTTACACTTACAAAAGAGGAAAGATGTTAGATTACTGTAATGATCTTTTTTGTTTGTATATGGAAATGGAAAGTGCCAGGTGGACAGGTACAATGAAAATGAAAGTTAACACCCTTATCATGAAATTACCAGATGAGTTCGAAAACATAGTGTACCGAGTACAAGGAATGCCTGATAGTTCATGGAAATCGAACACAGTAGTCAGGATGATACTTGTGCAGGAAAATACAATGGAGATTAGGAGAGGAGAAAAAAGCATTCAAGCTCTAGCAGTAGGAGGGGACCGATAGGGGAAGGACCAAAGAAACCTTATAGAGGGGAAAAAGATCATTCTGGGGGACAGAGGCCCCCAAAGGGTCTTTGTCATTATTGCAAAAAGCCGGGACACTTTATCGTAGATTGTGTCAAGCTATCAAAGCTGAGGCTCCAAGAGAACAGTGGAGGGGGTTCTTCCGGAGGGAAGAAAAAGGCACTTGTGGTTACAAAAGTGTCAGGAGAAACCGAGGCTGAGTCCTTTGAGGAGGATGGGGTGCTTCTTCTTGACGAGAGTCTGGAGGAGAAGGAGATTCCTCGGAGGCAGAAGTGTGCCCTTGGAGCAATCCGGGAAGCTCCACAGGAAGGATGGATCATCGACTCAGGTGCATCCATGCATATGTGTCGTGATAAAGAACTCTTCACTAAGTTAAAAAAGATTCCTACTGTAGAGATAGAGTATGGGGATGGGAGAGTGGCTACTACAGATCTAGTGGGATTAGTAGATCTGAAAGTATTAGTGGAGGGTAAGACTTCTCTACTTACATTCTCAGATGTACTTTACATTCCTCAGCTGAGTAAAAATCTTGTCTCTACGTCTGTGTTAGATGACAAAGAGTTTGATACCTTCACTAGAAAGGGAGTCTTTACAACTAAGTATGGGGATGAAGTTTACTTCATAGCAGATAAGGGTAGCCAAAAAATGTTTAGGCTTAACCTGAGTAATGAAAAGAAGAATGCTTACTATGTTGGTGTTCCTAAGATGATGATTTGGCATAAGCGGTTGGGGCATGTGCATTTTGATAGGTTAAGGGAAATGAAAAAACTTGGAGTAGTATATGGCATTCAGTTTGGGGATAATGAAATGATGGATGATTCTAGTGGTTGTGCTCAAGGTAAGGCTCACAGACTTCCCTTTCCCAAAGCCGCCACATATAAAGGTGAGAAAGTGTTAGATTTGGTCCACATAGATATTTGGGGACCTGTAAAAGTACCTTCGGTTGGAGGAAAGAGGTTTATGATTGTTGTCCATAGCCTATTTCATCCATGGATTACTCACGGAAACACCCACATACTACCTCAAAAACAGCTGTGTTTCAGACAGCACAGATTACTCCAAACTGAACAGAGTCACCTCAAACTCTACCAATAGGTTGTATACCATATACACTATAAACTCCCAAAGTTACAGCTAAATCCACTAAGGCATGTAGAAGATATAGGCTCCAGAGTTTCACAAAAACAGTTGACAGCTTCACAAACTAACCACTTAGGCTGCTCACAGAATCTTACACAGATACTGGAATACAATGAAACTTCACACACATATATATTCTATATCACTCCACAAAGTTTCACATGAAAGCACCAAACAAAGTGATCACACCAACAGGTCAAAGATGCAGAGAACAGTTTGTCATTGCTTTGATAAACTTGACTGCGATACATAAAATAATCTAAGTCCTGCAAGTTATACTCAGAGTACGGAGGCATACTAGCCGTACTGTATCTACTCTAATAAACTAATTAGTAAAAAGGACAAACCTCTGTTTTACATAATATTTACACCGCACTCTTCGTATGTCAGAAACCAAGCTACCACTAAGCAACTACTAAGCTACCACTACCGTACAATCATCATTACTCGAGATCTATCCTAGTCATATTATCCGCAGCTGCGCTGGTTGCGCTGGTCGCGCTGGGTGCGCTTGTCCGTACGGATCATACAAATAGCCGCAGCTACGTTGACATAACTGCGTCGCAGCTCCGCAGTACTGGCGACGCCTATTCCAACATTCCGTTTATTTTACATCGGATCGCTTCGCGATCCGCCGTCCATTTGTCACAGCTTGTTCACACCACTCAATGAGTCTTTTACGTCACTTTAATTATATCAATCCGTTCGCTCCCCCAATCTGTGAATCTATTCAAACCTCCATATTAAATCCAATTAGCAGTTACGGGCAAACTGTCTCGTATGCACGAAACTGACTTTTCAAAACAACACTCCCCCGAAAATTTAGTTTCGTGCACCCAGAAAAATATGCAGTGTGTAATGCTATGTTGCTACGCTGCGCTAGTTTGACATCGCAGCGCAGTATGAATTCAAAGTGCAACGTGTACTGCTATGCTGCTACGCTGCGCTAGTTTGACATCGCAGTCCTAACTGCTGCTCTTTTTCACCTTTAACTTCCTCCTCATAGCCTCATCTACTGAGACTAAAGCTTTCAAATTCTACGCTCCCCTAAAGCTTTAGACTCATTAGTCCATGCTGTACGCAAATGTTTCCACTCTAATGGATAAACAAAAGAATAAAAAAAAAAATTTAAATATTCAAAATTCTGTATTAACCTCCATTGTTCATCATACAATAAATTTATCAAAAACACCACATCACCAGTGCTTTGCCGACGTCGCCATTGCTCCTGCTGCCCTCTGCCAATTCCCAGTCGCTTGCTGCCTTCTTGCAAAACTCCCCTTACGCCATAAATGCATAACCCCTGAATGTTTAGTTGCCTGCACCTGGAATAAAATAATCAGCGTGTAAGTGTCATACGGCACCACTCCTTTTGCTGCGCCGCTATGCTGCGTCGCTGTTCGCGACGCGAACTTCTTCTGATGATTCTCCACTGCTTTCGCTGCGTTCTACCATGTCTCCCAAAATTTTCGTTCATGAACAAGTCATGGCTTCCACCACCTCCTTCGTCTTCAAAAATACATAAATAAATCTTTTTATTTCTTTTCAACTAACTCAATAAAGAAAAATACAAATCTAAAGTCCAACCAAAAACAAATAGAATGTCAAACAAAGTTGTCTTTATAAGACATGCCTGTAAAATAAGTTTTTCCGAAACTAAGATTTCTCTAAATTCACATTCTTCAGAAATATCATCCATAAAATCATTTCTCCCGCTCTCTTTTCTTGATCACTCTCTGAGTATGTTTTCTTCTACCTTTGATCCGTTGAATATTACATCTTCTTTTTGTTTTCTTCATGATCTTTTGTCTTGTTTGAAAGTTTACATTTCTGTCACAATTTTCTACTCGTTTACAGTCACAAATACTAGATTTATGTTTCACCTTTATGTTTTTCTTCATAGATTTGCTACTTCCATCAACTTCTTTCATCTGAGAAATTTTAATTTTGATTATTTTTCTTTTCAGCTACACTCTTTTAACTTTTGTATTTTTATTACATTTTTCAATCCGACAAACTTCTTTTCTCACTCCAATTTTCTGAACAGTTTTTCTTCGTTTTTCTCCTAGTTCACTAATTTTCATGGCCACCTTACTTCTAGTTTCTGCTTCTAAGTGTCCATCTCTTCCCCCAACTCCTCTTGCTGTAGTTAACAAACTTTCTTGTAAGCAATTTTCACCCACAGATTTGTCATCTGATAAGGTCACAGAAATCGTGTCCTCCTCTCTTTCGTCTTTCACCACATTATCTTCGCTAACATAACTCCTTCCACCAGTTTCCACATTATACACCTCATTCCTAATTCCAGTTTTCTTCATATCTTCACCCGGTCCTTCTAGAAAAATTGGGTTTAGTTTATTAGTCTTTATGTTTAAGTATTTTTCGGCTTCCACTTCCAAGTGACCTTCACTTCCTCTAATTTCTCATACTTCAAACAACTCTTCCTCCTGTAACTCTTTGTTACTCACCAATCTGACGTCGGGAAAAGGGACAGACATTAAATCCTTTTCTGTCACCTCTTCCTTTACTCTATTCCAAACACCACAGAAGGTCGGTAAATACATAAATTCGTCAACACACGGTGTATGCCTTTTGTCATTTGTCGAGTTTTGTCTCTCACTCACGAAAGCACTTGATTCCTTTCTTGTTGGGGTTCGAACTAGGGTGTTGTCCCATCCATCTTTGAAATTCCATGTAACACATGCACTTTTATAAGATGGACATACCCTGAAGGTATGTTCTAAATCATTACAGTAAAAACAATTCATTGGCCGATCTCCGAACTCACTATTACCTTTAAATTTCTGAAACTGAGACTTAGATTCCTTTATATTCCTTTCACTTGATAAAACCTTTCTATTAGCCTGTTCATCTAGAATAACTCGTCTAGCTACAGTTATACTCCAATCATTTTTATCAATTAAAGTCAATCGATCTAGTGCACTCTTATATTCTTTAGGTAGACTTCTCATTAACAAGATAGCTTGTTGAGCATCTGTAAAGTTTCCCCCTGCCAAATCATTTTCTGCAAATAATACTTGTAAGTCAATACACTGTTTCTCCATACTACCTCCTACATACTTGTGTTCAACTATTTTGGTAACACTACTAAGCCAATGATATAAAGACGTCTTTGCATACATACATTCTAAGCTCTTCCATAATTCAGTTGCCCTTTTAAAACTTAGGTATGACATTACCAAATCCTCAGTCAAGGAGTTCTTGATAACCCTTAGACACTCATGATTTTTCCTTTTCCATTCATTTGATGTTTCGGCCAAGGTACCGTCCATCACATCCATTAGCTCCATCATCTCGAAGTAGCTCTCAAGAGCACACTTCCAGTAGTGATATTTTGATCCATCAAATATAGGTAGCCATGGGTGTGGGCCCATAACCTGTTGTCTATAGCCTATTTCATCCATGGATTACTCACGGAAACACCCACAGACTACCTCAAAAACAGCTGTGTTTCAGAAAGCTCAGATTACTCCAAACTGGACAGAATCACCTCAAACTGCACCAATAGACAGTATACCATATACACTATAAACTCCCAAAGTTACAGCTAAATCCACCAAGGCATCTAGAAGATATAGGCTCCAGAGTTTCACAAAAACAGTTGACAGCTTCACAAACTAACCACTTAGACTGCTCACAGAATCTTACAGAGATACTAGAATACAAAGAAAATTCACACACATATATATTCTATATCATAGAATAACTCCACAAAGTTTCACATGAAAAAATCAAACAGAGTGATCACACCAACAGGTCAAAGATGCAGAGAACAGTTTGCCATTGCTTTGATAAACTTGACTGCGATACATAAAATAATCTAAGTCCTGCAAGTTATACTCAGAGTACGGAGGTTAACCAGCCGTACTGTGTCTACTCAAATAAACTAATTAGTCAAAAGGACAAACCTGTGTTTAACAGAATATTTACACCGCACTCTTTGTATGTCAGAAACCAGGCTACCACTAAGCAACTACTAAGCTACCACTACCGTACAATCATCATTACTCGAGATCTATCATAGTCATATTATCCGCAGCTGCACTGGCTGCGCTTGTCCTTACGGATCATACAAATAGCCGCAGCTACGTTGACTTAACTGCGTCGCAGCTCCACAGTACTGGCGGCACCTATTCCAACATTCCGTTTATTTTACATCGGATCGCTTCGCGATCCGCCGTCCATTTGTCACAGCTTGTTCACACCACTCAATGAGTCTTTTACGTCACTTTAATTATATCAATCCGTTCGCTCCCCCAAATCGTGAATCTATTCAAACCTCCATATTAAATCAATTAGCAGTTACAGGCAAACTGTCTCGTACGCACGAATCTGACTTTTCAAAACAACAATGATGACAATAACTGATGACTGGTCTAGATACTCTAGAGTCTACTTTCAGAAAACAAAGTCTGAAGCATCAACTTACTTCAAAGAATATAAAGCTTGGATTGAGAAGTTGCATAAAACCCCCATTAAAAGAATAAGGAGTGATAATGGGGGGGAATATCCTCTAACGAGTTTGAGGAATATTTGAAAGATGAGGGAGTGCAGCACCAGAAAACTGTACCATATAACCCGGAACAAAATGGGGTAGCTGAGAGGTTGAATCGAACACTAAAAGATAGTGTAAGCAGTATGTTGGCAGACAAGAAAATAGGAAAGAGATTTTGGGCAGAAGCAATGAATTGTGCCAACTACATTAAGAATAGAGTCCTTACCTCAGTTGTAAAGGAGTGACACCTTATGAGAGATGGGTTGGAAGGAAACCAGATATCTCACACCTTAAAGTATTTGGTAGCCAAGTTTACAGTCTTGACACGGATAAGAAAAATTGGAAACTAGATGCTAAGGGAAAACCTGGATACTTTGTGGGATATGATGAGGATGTTAAGGGATATAGAGTCTATGACTTAGCAAAGAAAGATATCATTCTGGTCAAACACTTAGTTGTCATGGTTGAAGGGAAGTCATTTGACCCTTTCAAATATACAAATAAGATAAAGATCAGATTTGAGTCCGAAAGTGAGGAGAACTCGGTCGTTCCCGAAAGGGACATGAGTGAAACCGTGATTACAGATTCAGGGGAGATCCAAGATACAGAAGACTCACCGGAAACCTCACATACTCTTATGGACTTCAAGGAGATAGAAGAAGCAGGACAAGAACCGGTTTCCATGGACAGGGGAGCCGATGAGACAGTGAGAAGAAATTTAAGACTTCCATCCATTCTTGCTTCGGAGTTTGAGGGAGGAAGGAGGAGCAGCAAAAGATTACAAGAAAAACAAGCCGCTCATAAGGTAACTAAGCTATCTCACCCTGATGAGCCTCAGTCTTACTCGGAGGCAGTGAATAGTCCAGAGAAAGAAAGATGGATTAGAGCTATAAATGATGAGATGGCTTCTATCATGAAAGCAAATTCTTGGGAACTAGCAGATTGTCCTCCAGACAGAAAACCTATTGGGTGTAAATGGTTATTTAAACTAAAACTGAAACCAGATAATACCATTGAAAGATATAATGCTCGATTGGTAGCGAAAGGGTTCACCCAAAAGGAGGGGATATACTATGAGGAGACCTTTGCTCCAGTTGTTCCGTTCCCATCAGTAAGGATTCTCCTCAGTCTGGCAGCAGCGAAAGACATGGAAATACATCAGATGGACATCAAGACTGCTTTCCTCAATGGTGAGTTAGAGGAAGAAATTTTCATGAGACAACCCGAGGGGTTCGTGGAAGAAAGGAGAAGAGAGCAAAGTCTGCAGGCTCCCAAAGTCCTTATATAGACTAAAGCAGGCTCCTCGAGAGTGGAATAAGAAACTAGATGAGTTTCTTAGCAGTCTGGGATATATCCGTATCAGCTCTAACCATTCTATCTATATGTTTGAAGATGAGAATGGTGTCATTTTTATTGCAATTTATGTGGATGATCTGCTTGTGTTGAGTAAATCCTTCGAAAAGATCAATAAGTTAAAAACAGATCTTAGAAGCAGATTTGATATGAAGGTTTTAGGGGAGGCATAATATATTTTGGGGATTCAAATGGAGAGAGATAGGGGGAAGAAGATTATCAGACTTACTCAGAAAGAAGTAATAGGTAATATGCTTGAGAAATTCCACATGGAAAATGCTAACAGTTGTACCACTCCCATGGACTTGACAAAAGTAAGTGATGGGAGTGTAGAAGGAGGAGTGATGATCTTAGATGATCAAATGGGTACAGAAGAGAGAGAGTTTATGAAGATTATCCCTTATAGACAGGTTGTAGGAAGTTTAATCTTTTTTATGAATTGCACCAGGCCGAACATAGCGGCAGCAGTTGGAGTACTCAGTAGGAGTCTTAATGATCCTAGGAAGAGGGATTGGGAGGCAGCCAAGAGAGTCATGAGATATTTGGTAGGAACCAGAGAGTTATGGTTGCACTTGGGAGGGGAGCACACTGACATCACTACTTGGAGTGATGCCAGTTATGGGGACGCACCTATGAGACGATGCACTTCTGGGTATGTGTTGTATGTTGGGGAAGGTGCATGCTGTTGGAGCAGTAAGCAACAAAAGGTGGTTGCTCAGTCCCTGTGGAGGCTGAATACATGGCCTCTTGTTCTGCTGTGAAAGAGTTGATGTGGGTCAAGTCTTTGCTGCAACAACTAGGGTATATGAAGGAGGGAGTGCATGAAGTGTTTTGTGATAATCAAGCGGCCATAGCAATTGCAGCCAATCCAAAACATCATTTTAAGGCTAAATATATGGACATAAGATTAAGTTTTGTAAGAGAAAAAATTGAGAATAAAATAGTGAATCTTGTATATAGATCTGATGAGGAAATGGTAGCGGACATGATGACCAAACCTGTGCCCTCACCAAAGTTAAAATACTGTAGGGAAAAGTGTGGATTAAAACAAAAATTAAAATTAGACTAGAAAATAAGGGGAGTGTTGAAATAAGTAGTTTTTGTATTTTCTAGGTCTAAAATAAATTAGCGGAAACATATATAAAAAATGATGGCAGCCTGCCTCCATCTCTTCTCTCTTTCCCCCATACTTGTTGTAGTCACTGAAGGAGAGAGAGAGTGATGGAGCCATGGCTGCCTCAGCTCCATAGGAAGGACTAAAGAGTGACTTAAGTCACTCTCAACAAAAGGTTGAGTCCGGCAGGACTCGAACCCCCGACCGGTAGAGCGCGGCGTAGCCGTTAGCTCTAACAAGTCTGTCGTAGAAGTCCGTTAAATGATATAGGGTTTCATTTATGTTTAAACTATTGTATTACACTGAAATGATTTAACTGAAATATGGACGAAACGAACATAGAACTTGTTAAGGTTTAGTGCGAACGTCATTTCGCACGAAACAAATGAAACGGACATTTGTTTTAAACGGTCGACATTTAATGTCGGATTTAATCCGACGGCACACGTCATTGCCGAGATCGCGCAATGGTCACTTTGGATTTTATGGACGTGGCATGACGTGGCGCCGCGTGGAAGGATGACATTCGGTCGCGAGAATTCCGGAGAATATACGAACGAGTGGAAAAATGACACGCGTCCACTCAGTAGCCTTGTCGTACACCGGTCGTACAGAAAGGACATCGACCGTAGTACCTTTCTGTACTTTACAGTAATATGATTCGTTCATACTTTAGTAGATAGGGGTTGTGAGAGAGATTTAGGACTTAGAAAATTTTGGTAGATAGACACCTCTCTCTCTAAGAGAGCCTTGTATAAATTGGCATTTTTGCCGCCTCATAACATATCGGCTAGTTGGCCGTTTTCAGTGATTCTTTTTGCTACGGACTCAAGGGAGTCCAAGCTACACACGGCTGCAGTCAAAATTGTCAGTTTACCTTCTTGGGCAGCAGTGGTTGTGGCTTCAAGTGGGTTAGTTAAATACTATCTAGAGGCTTCCTGTATTCTGTGGTCCAATGGAGGACACAAAATTGCATTTGCTACGCCAACAGCAAGCCCCATCACCCACATATAATACATATCCAGAAGTACATCTCCTCATCGGAGCATCACCATAACTGGCATCACTCTAAGTAGTGATGTCAGTATTCTACCCACCCAAATGCAACCATAGATCCCTAGTTCCTATCAAATATCTAAGGACTCTCGTAGCTTCCTTTTAATCCTTCTTAGTGGGAGCATTTAGACTTCTACTCAACACACCTACAGCTACAGCAAAATCCGGGCGGGTACAATTCATATAATAGATTAGGCTTACCACTACTTGTCTGTAAGGAATAGTCTGCATGAACTTCTGTTCATCAAGACTTAATTCCTCGTTTAAGACTATAACTCCTTCTTCCTCACTCCCCTCATTTCCCTTCTTGAACTTTGAAATTTTGTTGTCTCCTTTGACCCACAGAATGAGCAGCCTATGTAAAGCCTCTAGGATAATATTTTCCCCTTCCACTTTCCCACTGAATAAGCACCACCCAGGCACAAAAGTATTCTGACCACCCTCACAGCTGTGAGGACAAGACTCCCCTTAGTCAGACGCAAAAAGAATCAGTGAATTTGCTCCACTGAGAAGTAAGTTATAGCTGGTCAAAGATGACCTTTATAGTTACAAGCTCTCTTAGAGAGAGGTACCTAAATATTACTAAGTCTTGGTCTGCCTACTCACGACTACCTACTACTAAACCCTAGTCCAATAGGAACACTATATAGTACAAGAAGGTACAATGGGCGATGTACTTATTGTACGACCATTGTACGACAAGGTCTTTAAGGTGACACCTGTCAAATCGGAAGCCATGGTTCCTCCTCCCATCTACTCCGGTATCAAATAATGTGGCGCCACGTGGCAACACGTGGCACCGCATGACGCTATCTCCGTATTCCGCCAAAAGCTCACTTCGCGTGGCGGCTATAATGCCGCCGTCCGATCAAAACATATTTTACACGGTTCAGATTCGCGTACATGCATGAATTGCTCTTTTTGGTTAGTCTGCTGTTAATTAGCTGTTGCGTTAATGTTTATATATCTTTGAAACCGATCACGTGAATCGTTTCGATAACGCGTTAGTGGTTTAAGACGTACGACTATATAGAACGCTAAGACCTAGGTTCAAATCTTGATTAGGCTACATTTTAGTAAAATATCCTCTACTTCAAAATCTGCCACTTTCTAAATATGGCGGCAGCCATGGCGTGCCTTTGATCCTCACTCTCTTTCTTTAAAGTAAAACTAAAATAGAGAAGTGAACTATTAATTACCTCTTTTCAACACTCCCCTTAATTCCTAGTCACTTTTTAATTTTAATCCACAGTTTTCTCTGCAATAAATCAACTTAGGGGAAGGCACTGGTTTTGTCATCATGTCTCCTATCATTTCTCTATCACTTTTATGAACCAGTTTAATAATTTTATTTTCAACCTTCTCTCTAACAAAGCTTAGTCTAATATCCATATGCTTAGATTTGAAGTGATGTTTCGGATTAGCTGGAATAGAGATAGCAGCTTGATTATCACAAAAAACATTTTGAGTTCCAGACTTCATGAACCCAAGTTCTGCAAGAAGAGATTTAACCCACATTAATTCTTTGGTGGCAGCACAAGAAGCCATGTATTCAGCCTCAATAGTGGAATGAGCAACTACTTTTTGTTGCTTGCTACTCCAACAACATGCACCGGATCCAATTTGCAACACATATCTAGTCGTACACCGCCTTAAAGGCACATCTCCATAACAGGCATCACTCCAGGTGGTGATGTCAGTGTGCTCCCCTCCCAAATGCAACCATAATTCCCTTGTCCCCACCAGATATCTCATCACCATTTTGGCAGCCTCCCAGTCTCTCTTTCTTGGTTCATTTAGACTTCTACTAAGGACACCTACAGCTGCAACTATATCCAAACGGGTACAGTTCATAAAATATATTAAACTGCCTACAATTTGCCGATAAGGGATATTTTCCATAAATTTTCTTTCTATCTCATCCATCTCATCATTAATGATCTATATTCCTCTCTCTTCACTCCCCTCAAACACTTTCTTCAAATCCATAGGAGTAGTACATCTGTTTGCCTTTTCCATCTGAAAATTTTCTAGCATATTACTGATTGCTTCTTTTTGAGTGAGTCTTATAATTATATTCCCTCTATCTCTCTCCATCTGAATTCCCAAAATATACTTTGCTTCGCGGAGATCTTTCATATCACAACTGCTTCTAAGATCCCGTTTTAGTTTGCTAATTTTATAAAAGGACTTGCTTAAGACCAACAAATCATCCACATATATAGCAATGAATATCACTCCATTCTCATCCTCAATTAAATATATAGAGTGATCTGAACTAATTCTGATATACCCCAAACCGGTCAAAAAATCGTCGAGCTTTATATTCCATTGTCGCGGGGCTTGCTTAAGCCCATAGAGTGATTTTATCAGTTTGCAAACTTTGTTTTCTTCCCCACTTCCACGAATCCTTCCGGTTGCCTCATGTAAATTTATTCTTCCAACTCTCCGTGCAAAAAGGTCGTTTTAATATCCATCTTGTGTATTTGGATATCCTCTGCTGCGGCTATACTTAAAAGGATTCTAACAGAAGGAAATCTGACTACAGGTGCAAAGGTTTCTTGGTAGTCTATCCCCTCTTTCTGAGTATAACCTTTTGCAACTAACCTAGCTTTGTACCTCTCAATGGTATTATCGGGGTTTAATTTAAGTTTAAAAGCCCACTGACATCCGATCGGTTTTCGGTCCGGTGGACAATCTACCAACTCCCATGTATTGGCTTCCATGATAGAGGCCATTTCTTCATTTATAGCTGTGATCCACCGGCTACTTTCTGGGGTGTTTATGGCCTCTAAGTATGTTTGAGGTTCATTCGAGTGAGACATCTTTGTGAGTTGGTTATTTATTTCTCTTTCTTAAAGTCGTTAACTACTTCTTCTTCCCCCTTCAAAATCGGAAGCGGGTATAGAAGGCATCCTTGGGTTTCCTTTAGGAAGATTTTCAGCTCCCCTATCTTCCAATTCCGGTGTCTCATCAAAAGCTTCATCGGTTTCCACTTCGTATTGTGGTGTTGCCTCGGATGTTGTCCTTTCCTCCTCCTTTGGTAGATCTGCAGATTTTCCTTTTTCTCCATCTTCCTTCTCTTCATTTTCAAAGTCAATGTCAGAAGACTGATCCGTTTCAAATCTGATTTTTACTTCCTTATTTTATTTGAATGGATCAATGGACTTCACTTCATTCATCACCACTATGTGTTTTACCAAAATTATATCTCTCTTTTTCAAGTCATACACCCGGTATCCTTTTGTGCTCTCATCATATCTTACAAGATATCCTGGTTTCCCTCTTCCCTCTAACTTCCATTTAGTCTTATCGGAATCCAAAATATAAACTTGACTTCCGAACACTCTCAAACTAGACAAATCATGTTTTCTTCCTGTCCACCTCTCATACGGAGTTTCCTCCTTATTTGCTGAAGTTAGGACTCTATTTTTGATGAAATTAGCATAGTTCATAGACTCAGCCCAAAACTGCAGCCCTATCCTCTTGTCACTTAACATACTTCTGGACATATCTCCTAAAGTTCTATTCACTCTTTTTGCTACTCCATTTTGTTCCGGATTATAGGGAACAGTTTTCTTACGATGAATTCTTTCTTTTTTAAGATATTCTTCAAATTCCCTTGAGGTGTATTCTTTCCCATTATCACTTCTTATCTCTTTTATTAAGGTTTCATGTAGCTTATTACTCCATACTTTATACTCTTTGAAACATCTTAATACCTATGACTTATGTCTGAGAAAGTATACCTTCGTGTATCTAGACCAATCATCTGTGATAGTTAACATCCATCTCTTCCCCTCATGTGAAGCATACCTGGCGGTCCCCAAACATCAGTATTAACTAGATCTAATACTTTCTCTCTCCTAAATGTGGTTTCCTTTGGAAATGGAAGTCTATGAATCTTCCCTTGGGCACATCCACTACAATCATCAAAGGTCTCATCATCTTCAAACGTAATACCCTCCAGTATTCCCTTTTTCTTCATTTTCTTTAATCTATCTAGATGCACATGCCCCAACCTTTTATGCCAAAGCATCATCTCACTTGCACACGAGTAGAGAACACTCTTTTCATTGCAAAGAACAATTCTGAACATTCCTTGATTGCCTTTCTCAACTATGAAATAAACCTCATTATCAAAGCGTGCTGTGAAGACTCCTTTCCTAGTTCCTGTTTCAAACTCCTTTTCATCTAGGACAGCTGTTGAAACTAGGTTATTGCTAAGCTGTGGAATGTAAAGAACGTCTGAGAGTGTTACAATTGAGGCCTTTCCATCAACTAGAACCTTCAATGCAATAGTTCTAACAACACTTGTGGTTTCGACTCTACCGTCTCCGTACTCTATCTCAACTGTTGGGATCTTTCTCAGTTTCGTAAACCACCGCTTATCTTTGCACATATGCATTGAAGCCCCAGAGTTTATGATCCACCCATCCTCGGGTGGATCTTTCTTACCTCCGAAAGCACATTTTTGTCTTCGTGGAATGTCGACATGCTTTTCAGTGTTTTCAGATTAAGGAGAAGCTACTCAAGCTCCTGTTCTGGTTCAGTTTTTTCTTCCACTTCCTCATCAAGAACTTGAGTCAAGAAATCCTTTTTCTTTCCTCCGTCCTTTGAGGTTCCTTGACCATCTTTTGTGAAAGAGCAGCAAGTTTGACACAATATGCCATATAGTGTCCCGGTTTCTTGCAGAAGTGACATAATCCTCCTCGAGAAGTTCCTCTCCGCTGGCTATCAAATCTGCCACCTCTTTGTCCTCTTCCACCAAAGTTTTGATAGGGATCTTTCCCTCTCACCTCATCACGCTTCCGCCAATCAGCTTCTGCAGACAATGCTTGAACACTTGGACTCCCTCTCCTAAGCTCTATGGTGCTTTCTTTCACTAAAATCATTCCCACTGTGTCATCCCAATTCCAATTGCTATCTCCTATGTCCTGCAATCGGTTAATGATATTTTCATACTCTTCAGGTAATTTCATCATTAATGTGTTTACTCTTTGTCTCTCAGACCATGAGTTACCTGCACTCTCTAACTCTCCAAATAATGCTCCTAAATCATTGCAATAATTATTCATACTTCCTCCTTTATAAGTATAAGCTGCAATCTTATTTTCCGCCAACTGTTGTTGCTGCAATGATCCACTCTTATATTTGTTAACTAGTGATATCCAAATAAGAGATGAAGATTTGACATGCATAAGGGGAATGCCAATGCCCTTTTCTACACTTTTAAGAATTAAGAGCTTAGCAACCTTGTCTTTGTAGTTCCACTTTTCATACTCTGATCTTTCGGTCTGAACCCTTGTCCCCTTGTCACTGTTGCAGGTGGTGTTGCTGCCGGTATTGCCTTCAACAATGGTGTCACTTGAGTTGCAACTCCTCCCTTTTCTCCTTCCATGACAATCTCCTCTCCTTCCTCATCTTCATCCTCACTGATGGTGGCAGCTGTTCTACCAACTGTAGAGGCGGAGGTGCCAGAAAAACGTGTCCCTCCAAACCCAGGTGGAGGTGGGCATCGAATTTTTCCAGACACTATGCCCCGTAGATGCTTCTCAAATAGTTCTCCCTCCATCATCATTTCCCAATACAAAAAGTCTGATCCATCAAATATGGGCACCCTAGAGGGTGGGCCCATAACCTAAAATTCTGTGGTCTCCATTGACCCACAGAATGAGCAGCCTATGTAAAGCCTCTAGGATAATACTTTCCCCTTCCACTTTCCCATTGAATAAACACCACCTAGGCACAAAAGTATTCTGACCACCCTCACCGCTGTGAGGACAAGACTCCCCTGAGTCAAACGCAAAAAGAATCACTGAATTTGCTCCCTTGAGCAGTAAGTTATAGTTGGTCAAAGATGACCTTTATAGTTACAAGCTCTCTTAGAGAGAGGTACCTAAATATTACTAAGTCTTGGTCTGCCTACTCACGACTACCTACTACTAAACCCTAGTCCAATAGGAACACTATATAGTACAAGAAGGTACAATGGGCGATGTACTTATTGTACGACCATTGTACGACAAGGTCTTTAAGGTGACACCTGTCAAATCGGAAGCCATGGTTCCTCCTCCCATCTTCTCCGGTATCAAATAATGTGGCGCCACGTGGCAACACGTGGCACCGCATGACGCTATCTCCGTATTCCGCCAAAAGCTCACTTCGCGTGGCGGCTATAATGCTGGCCGTCCGATCAAAACATATTTTACACGGTTCAGATTCGCGTACATGCATGAATTGCTCTTTTTGGTTAGTTTGTTGTTAATTAGCTGTTGCGTTAATGTTTATATATCTTTGAAACCGATCACGTGAATCGTTTCGATAACGCGTTAGTGGTTTAAGACGTACGACTATATAGAACGCTAAGACCCAGGTTCAAATCTGGACTAGGCAACATTTTAGTAAAATGTCCTCTACTTCAAAATCTGCCATTTTCTAAATATGGCGGCAGCCAGGTCGTGCCTTTGATCCTCACTCTCTTTCTTTAAAGTAAAACTAAAATAGAGAAGTGAACCATTAATTACCTCTTTTCAACAAACTCCATTGGAGTTGTACAACTATTAGCTTTATCCATCTGAAATTTTTACAACATGTTCCCTATTGCTTCCTTTTGAGTCAATCTTATAATCTTTCTTTCTCTGTCTCTTTCTACTTGAATTCCCAAAATATATTTTGCTTCCCCCATATCCTTCATTTCAAATCTCCCCTTAAGATTGGTTTTCAGTTTATTAATTTTTTCCATTGATTTACTTAAAACAAGCAAATCATCAACATAAATTGCAATAAATATAATACCTTCCTCATCTTCAAAAACATAGATTGAGTGATCTGAGCTGATCTGATCCGGATATATCCCAGACCGGTAAGAAACTCATCAAGCTTCTTATTCCACTATCGAGGCGCCTTTTTCAAACCATAAAGGGATTTAATCAGTCGGCATACCTTACTCTCCTCTCCTTCCTCCAGAAATTCTTCGGGTTGTCGCATGAAGATCTCCTCTTCCAATTCTCCATTCAAAAAGGCTATCTTGATGTCCATCTGGTGCACCTCCATGTCTTCAGCTGCTGCTAGACTGAGAAGTATGCAGACGGAAGGAAAATCTGACCACCGGGGCAAAGGTTTCCTCGTAGTTGATTCCTTATTTCTGTGTAAATCCTTTTTCCACTAATCAGGCTTTGTAACGCTCAATGGTGTTATCCGGGTTCAGTTTTAATTTAAAAACCCACTTATAACCGATTGGTTTTCAGTAAAGTGGACAGTCCACCAGCTCCTAAGTATCGGCTGCCATAATTATGGCCATCTCCTTATTCATGGTTGTCTTCCACCAGTTCCTTTCTGGACAAGTCATCGCCTCTCCATAAGTTTGAGGTTCATCTTGATGAGGTAGTTTTGTTTTACCTTATTATTAACCAGTTTTTCTTGTAATTTTTTGCTACTTCTCCTTCCCCCCTCAAAATATGTGGCCGGAATAGATGGTTCTCGTGGGTTCTTTCGAACAATCTCGGCTTCTCCCCTATCCCTTGATTCCGAAGCAATTTCCATCACGTCTTCCGCTTCGGGTAGAGTTGTCACTGGAGTTTCCGCAGCCGAGTCCTTTTCGGTCTGATTTGTACCTGCAAGAATGTCATCTTCTCTAAAACTTGGATAGTTAGGAAGCTCAAAGTCATCGGAATTTTCTGACTCAAATCTGATTTTTACTGACTTTGTATACTTGAAGGAATCCACGGACTTTCCTTCATCCATAACTACTAGATGCTTTACTAAGATTATATCTTCTTTTTTTAGATCGTAAACTCTATATCCTTTAACATCCTCATCATATCCTAATAAGTATCCCGGTTTTCTTTTATGATCTAGCTTCTTATTAGACCGATCTGTATCTAGACCGAATACTTGACTACCGAAAACCTTTAAGTGAGATATGTATGGTTTTCGGCCGGTCCATTTCTCATAAGGTGTTTGATCTTTTATAGTTGAGGTAAGAACTCTATTTTTGAGGTTATTAGCGCAATTTATTGCTTCTGCCCAAAACCTTTTTCCTATCTTCTTATCGGACAACATACTTCTAGCACTATCACTCAGTGTCCTATTCAATCGTTCAGCTACCCGATTCTGTTCCGGGTTTTCTTGAACTGTCTTTTGGTGTTGAACCCCATCTTCCCTCAGAAAAATCCTCAAATTGGTTAGAAGTAAACTCTCCACCATTGTCACTCCTTACTCTCTTGATTGGAGTTTCATGGAGTTTTTCGCTCCATGCTTTATATTGTCTAAAACAATCCTGAGCTTCTGACTTGTTTTTCAAAAAATACACCCTAAAAGACCGAGACCTATCATCACTGATAGTCATCATAAATCTCTTCCCTCCCTGTGAGGGCACTTTGGCCGGTCCCCAAATACCTGTGTGTACTAGATCTAGAATTTTTTCTCCCCTATAGGTGGCTGTTTTGGGAAAGGGCAATCTGTGTGCTTTACCTTGAGTACATCCACTACAATCACATAGATTCTCACTCTCACTAAACTTAATTCCTTCCACCACTCCCATCTTTTTCATCTCTCTCAGCTTATCTAGATTCACATGCCCAAGCCTCTTATGCCACATCATTATATCATGAACACCAGCATAATAAAGTTTCTTCTTTTCATTGCTTAAAATCAGCCTAAACATCCCTTGGCTACCTTTTTCAGCGGTGAAATAAACTTCCTCCTCAAAACTAGCAGTAAAGACTCATTTCCTAGTGCTAGTAAAAAAACCCTTATCATCTAATACAGACGTAGAGATGAGGCTTTTGTTCAGCTCCGGAATAAACAATACATCGGAGAATGTAATTATGGATGTCTTTCTTTCTACCAATACTTTTAGATCTACCAATCCTACAAGAGTAGTAGTGACTATCGTCCCATCCCCGTACTCTATCTCTACGGTGGGAATCTTTGTTATCTTAGTGAACAGGTGTTTATCCTTACACATGTGCATGGAGGCACCAAAATCTACAATCCAACGTGCTTCACCTTTCAATCCACCGAAAGCACATTTATGCTTTCAAGGAATTCCTACCTCGTTTGTCGCTTCCAACTCCTCGTACAATAGGAGCTCATCGTCCTCGTCTTCGGATTATACCTCATGTACCTGTGTCACAAGGGCCTTTTTCTTTCCTCTCGAGGTTCCACCGGTCTGCCCTTCTTTAACCGAAGCTCGGTTAGCTTGGTGCACTCTTCCATATAGTGCCCTAGTTTCTTACAGAAATGACATAAACCCTTGGGAGTCCTTGGTCCGAACTCGTCGGTCTGATTTTTCTGCTCCCCCCCTCCCTAATTTCCGATCGGTCTCCGGGAATCCTGGTTCCTCCAGTCGGTCCCAAGTGCTAAGGCTTGCCCATTCTTTCCTCCCCTTCGGATCTCAATTTTTTTCTCCCGAACGAGTATCATTCCTACCACTGAGTTCCATATCCATCTTGAGTCCGGCAAGTCCTGCACACGGTTGATTATGTTCTCGAACTCATCGGGTAGCTTCATCAGTTGACAGTTAACCTTTTCGTTTTCACTAAAATCTTTTCCAGCACTCTCTAGCTCCATGAAAAGTGTAGCAAGCTCTTTGCAAAAATCCAACATCTTCCCCCCTTTGTATACATACTTTTTAACTTTCTGATCAGCCAATTGTTGTTGCTGATTGTACCACTTCGGTACATCTCTATGAGAGTCATCCAAAGATCGGATGCCTTTTCTACCTGCAAATGAGGACATGCAAGTCCTTGAGTAAGATGGTGGAGGATGAAGTGCTTTGCCGCCATATTGTTGAAGTCCCAGGTATCAGTATCATTCTCCTCGTTTCTCGGAATAGGTGACATGAATGCCGAACCAGTAGCTATTGGTGTGGTGATCTCCTTCTCTTTTCCTTTGTCCACCACCTCTCCTTCCTTTGTCTCCTCAGTTGAATATAGATCTACATCTCTAGTGAATCTGCCTCCTATAAACCCTGGAGGTATCCCAAGACTGGATGGGCGCTTCACTCGTCCACTCACTATTCCCCAAAACCGTTTCTCACATAGAGCTCGTGTCATCATACTTTCCAAGTATATGAAGCCAGCTCCATTGAATATGGGCACCCTAGTTGGTGCGCCCATAACCTGCTACTCTAAGTCCTCCATATGACCTCAGAGTAAGCAGCTCACACGAATCCTCTAGGATAACCCTAACCCCTTTGTCTTTTAGCACGAATTGCCGCCACCCTGGCAAACAAAAACCCTGACCACCTTCATCCTTGCGAAGGCAAGACTCCCTTGAGTTTATAGCAAAAAGAATCTCTGAATTTGCTCCCTTGAGCAGTAAGTTATGGAGGATCAAAGTTTGACCTTTTGTACAAAAGCTCTCTGGGAGAGAGGGTCCTATCTACCATTTTTTTCTAAGTCCTATCTCTCTCAAAAAATCTATCTACTGACGTACGGCATCAATCATATTGTTGTACCATACAGAAAGGTTCAGCTGCCGGTAACTTTATGTACGAACATTGTACGACATGACAAAAATATCAACACGTGTCTTTTCTGGATTCGTTTCCGTAATCCCTGGAGATGTCGGAATCCAAAGTCGTGGTGCCACGTGTCATCCGATATTGCGACAACCATAAACCGCCGAAATCTTCTTCCACGATCTCGGCATGCTTTCCGGCCGTCCGATTGAATGTTGATTTCAATCGTAGCCGTCATAAATAGTTGTGATGTATTTGTTTCGCTATCGAAACAAATGCACGCTACTAATTTATTCTTCGTACTCGTGATCCGTACATTTAAAACTGACTCTATGTATCCCGTATATATAGTTGTTGTTAAATGAATTAGTCTACATGTTAACGTTTAAATACGTAATACACTCTATATCATTTACCACTAATTCTAGACTAAATGGATGAGGTTACCACCTATCGGCGGCATTTCCCATCTGTAGGTACCAGGATCAAATCCTCTAGGCGACAACTACCTTTTGGTAAATTAACTACTTTACTACCCCGTAAATCTCTCAATAGCATAGGCAGCCATGACAGTAGCTTCCTCTCCAACTTCTCAGTGACTGCATCAAGTGTGAGAGTTGGAGGGAGAAGTTAGAGTCAGACTGCCTCGGCTTCTTTTTCTGCACTTTATTTTAGACCTAGAAAATACTAAAAGAATCATCAATTTCTACACATCCATATTGGCTTCGATTTTATTAAGCATGGTCGTCGGCCGGTCTACATGTAAAACCATCCGTCTTATCCATAGTAAAAAATGTACTTTTTACAAAATAGTACGTATCACGAAACATGCAAGTTGTAAAGGTTGTGTTGTGAGACCGTACTGGTATTTCCGCCATAGCAAAAGTACGAATGTTCTTTGTTTAAATTATCGTAAAACTGTACATTTCTCAGGACCAAAGAAGCTCGATTTAAACCCGATACCATAACAAGCAAAAAAAACCAAGGGAGACCTTCCATCAGGCAAAAAGTGGGGTTGTTTACAGGAGAAAGTGCCTTTTCGTACTAAGCCGTACTTTTTTTTTTTTTTTTACAAAAGATTTTTACTAGAAATTCGTTAAGATTCTCCAGACTATTGGCGAAACTTCCATCGTCCGATTTTGAATTTTCGACCCAAACGCCCCTTCCATCCAATACCTGGCGAGTCTCCTCCGACTGTCCTCAGAAGGACACTTTGCGCTTACTGGGCGCGTGTATTGGTCCACTTGTAAAAGTCAAATTCGATCCACTACAAATTTGAAGTTATAAACTTACATGTGGCAAATGGCGTGTACCATCTGACATCAAAGCCACCCTGTTCAACGACAAAATCTTAGTTGTAGGGCATCTTGTCACGTCTCTTTTATAAATGTGCACAATCAAGTAAAGTACAGTACAGTAGTTGCCATCTCCATTTTTCTAATAGAATGCACATTTGTACAAATATTCATTTTGCAACAGTTTTTGTGGCCCTTCGTACAACGACAAATACAAGAATCATTATTCCCGGCCGGATCAACAAGATCGTTCGTGGTACCAATCACAATCCAACAAGTAAGCAAATTTTCCCTCGCTGATACGACCTGATAGAAAGGTGTTACAAATATTACTGCCAGTAAACGTGACCGTACGATTACTAGAATGCCTGGTGGAAGGTTACCCTAAGACCTCTCACGAGACTGATCCACTCTAATTTCGTCATATTCGATACCCAATTAGGAAATTTCCCAGTAAAAAAATTGTTGCTACAGTCCAAAATCTTTAACTTTTTCATTCCGTAAAACGGAATTTCGTCCATGTTTCCCGAAAACTGATTTCCGTTCAGTTTGACGGTTTCCAAATTTGTCAGTTTCCCCGTCACGTCGACCGTTCCGTTCAAAAAATTTTCGGACAAAGACAAAAAAACTAAATTTTTTTCCAACCTGCCCCAACTTTCCGGAATTTGTCCGTACAGAAAATTTCCGTCCAGATTTATGTACCTCAGTTCCGTTAAGTCTCCGAAAGATTCCGGAAGATTCCCACTAAGGACAAAACTGAGATTCCCACTAAAGACAAAATTGGGGAGGTGGATTCCGGTGACCCGGGAATTCCGGTCGCACCAGACGCCTTCCCAGCAACAAGCCGTACGGATTTTGTCTTTATCCCAGGACTGCCACGTGGCGTTTCCTGAGAGGACAGGAGCGGCTGCCAGCAAAGCTGCCACGTCAGCATCGGAAGGAGGACCGATGTCACAAGGGAGGGGGGAGGAGGTACGGAGAGGGAGAGAGAGGGAAGAGGTGAGGAGGGGGGGGAGGAGGAGGAGGGAGAGGAGGAGGAGGGAGTGGGCCATGGGGGGGAAAGAAGGGAGAGAGGGGGAGAGAGAGGGAGAGAGAGAAATTCATTCATACGAGAGGAAAAGATAAGGAAATCACATTGATGACGAGAGAGGGAGAGGGAAGAGAAGACAGGTAGAGTGAGAGGAAGAGAGGTTTTCATTCAGTTGCCAGACAAAGCCATAAGGACATCTTCTCCATGTTTAAACAATTGATATATAATTAGAAGAAAACTCCATAAACATTGTAAGACTTTTTTTTGAAGGGAGATGAGATGGAGCGAGCTCACAAGTTTAGAGGACCTAAGAAAATGTTTCACATTTAAAAAAATATACGTAAATTGAGAGAAGAACTCACCTGGTCCAGCCTCCATCAGTCTATGGGCCATTTCATACGCATATTGCTTTAGGGGCCGTGCATAGGGAAGCTTTGGACAGCTAAAAAAAAAGAAAAAACACAAATACACACATTTAAAAGAATACAAAGTGCGTCAAGAAGAATAGACTTACAGCACAAGCAATCCTACACCATTCACCATCCATGGAAAGTGTGAGTTTGTTTATGATTTCATCGCTGGCTTAACAGTTTTGATCCAACCTAGTTCATGTTTATGTCACTAAACCTTCATGGTTAATATATTGCAAATCTACTGTAACTCTTCCAAAAATGACAACCTACACCGTAATGTGTAGTAAATATTTCAAGCAGATGGAAAAATGAATGGACCACTATCACGTGTATGCAAAATAAGCGCGTAGTTGAATGCTTGTAATTGTTGACTCTTGTCTAAACATAACCAATAAACTCCTTGATCACAATATTTTCGTGCTTTCATAGGCCAGACTAATTACGGTGGAGCAGATGTTGGGACATAAGCTTCAGTTGTGATTATTGCTGTGCCATTGATGGATGAGTTGTACCACAATTTGCAGTGCATTATAAGACACAAAATACATGCTAATTTTCAAAAAAAAAGCTCTTTTCACGGATTCTACCTACTTTGTACAACAATAAGAATGGATGTCTATGAGAGTGGTAACCGTTAATAATGTTAATGCACAGTTACTCATGTCTGGGTTCCTAGATTAGGTTTAGTCTTGATTTGTGCTGAGCAGATCCACTACATTTACGAAGGGAAAATAAAGGACACCAAGTAAGCCTGGTTCTAAAATTGTACTGCTACTGGTGCAAAACTGCAAACCTTCTCTAAGGTTTTGTAGAAAAACCATGATTATAAAGCATATACCTGGCAAATTTTGTAGCCTCTCGTGGATGTACATTCAATTGATCAGGTTCTGACGTCAAATGGAGGTCTGGTTCAAAAGCAACAACTGAAAAGTACAAACGAGAAAATGCAAACCTTCAGCACATCTTAAAGTTTATAGCTTAACACCTCAATAGATCCACTCATCACTGTTGGTGTAACTTGAGTTCACAAATTCAAAATCTATTTTTACACTTCAAATCTTTGTTACACATTCTTGTTACTGTAATTCTAAGATGAGGTTCAATTCACATTAACTCGTGTTTTGTCCGAGAAAAAATCACCTAAAAAAAACAATCAAATTGTACGATTGAAAACTGGCTTCTGGATTACTACCAATCAAACCATATGCCAAGGTTACACAATTCTTTCTTGTGTAAAATTTGAATGCAGTTAGAAATAATCGATGACATGCAAACCATGAGAATTTTTTCATAATCAGTCTCGAAGTACTTAAGCTGCCTATTGGTTGATTATAAAAATTTAACCTTTGGCAGCAAATATATTTCTTTGTTATTTCTTGCCGAGATAATCCAGTCATTCTCCTATTTTTTCTTCCTTTGTAAAGATTGTTACCAACAGCTTGGATCACACCGGACATACAAATTTCCTAAAATTCCATTATTGAAATCTTCAATCAAGTTTCAAGTTTAGATCATTGACTATGCCTTAATGCAAAACTTGGACCTGCTCGTTCCTAAGCATTTTTAACCGAAAATAAAAGAGTAAAAACTTCACACAATTAAAATGAAGGTCATTGGAATCGGCTAACCTGACAAATAATAAAGATTAAAGCTGCCAAGAATTCAAAAAGCTTCTCCAAAACTTGCAGGATTAACGAACTTGACTATCACTTGAAATTTTCGCAAATGTACACTGCCATAACTATTAGAAGTAAATCACCCTAATTCGAGTGTGTGTCTTCTGACTCGAAATCATGAAATAGTGGTAATAACACTATTTAGTTAATTGGCACGTAGTGAGGTTAATTCTAATGAACTGTTCCCGCTAATGATTCCAACTCTAAAAGCGATGGGCAGTGAAGCTTACTTGAAAAATTGACAGGCAAGTTACGAAACACTTGTTCAAAAAACTTATGTCCAGATCCTTCGATTCCAGCCAAAAAAAAGACAGTGGGCAAATTATCTTTATTTTTTGACGAAGAACCGTTCAAATCTCGCAGAGATTCTGGAATAATATCCGATTCTTTCTGACAAACCGGCGGATGAAGCGGACAACTATGCCGTAAACGTTTCCCTATTCGTCGAAAAATCTCATTTCCACCTCCTTCTCCCTTTACATATCCTCCTCCAGACTCTCCGGTTCCTCTTAATTTTCCTCCGCTTCCTAAGCTTGGCTGTAATGCAATATCTTGCAAGTAAACTACTGCAGTTACAACCAGCCATACTACAAATACTTGCGCCATTGCAAAAACTAAAACCGCATTCTTGTATTGTGGCGGTGAATGAGGTTGTGAACTAGATTGCTGCTGTGATCTTGGAAGGGATCCATGGCTGACGTCATGAGTGACGTCACTTACAGGGACAGGTTTACCTGCAAGCTTTCCCTTGGAATGAGAGGTACTAGACTGGTAATGATGACGTGTACCGGAAGAGGGAAACTCGGTGCGAGGGAGAGGAGAGTGCGCGGAGTGAGGGGAGGAGAGAGGGAGATCAGCCTCGGCGGAGGTTTGGAAGGGTTGGGGAGGGACGGGATAAGGACGAGGAGAGCGTTGCTGCATTGTCAATTTATCAAAAGAGAATGCAGCATGGAAGCTGCAGAGAAGGAAGAGAGGGAGGGAAAGAAGGAGAAGAGAAAGAAAAAGAAGAGAGAGAAAGCGGACGGAGAGAGAGGGATGTGTCCTGGACAGGGAGAAAGAGAGAGGGAAAGCGAGGAGAGAGAGAGAGAGCGGGAGAAGTGAGAAAGATTTGCCCTGGATAGGGAGAGATAGAAAGGAACGGATGCCACATCAGGTAGAAGAGTGAAGCAGAGGGAGAGAGAGAGAATGAGAAAAAGAGGGAAGGAGGAAGTCAAACAGCAGCTCGGGGGAAAAAGAAAACCTTCTTACAGTCATTTGAAACTCACAATTTATTAAAAATTAATAATTTGTGTGTGTGTGCGTCGGGGGAGGGAGGGAGAGAGAGGGAGAGAGAGGGAGAGAGAGGGGGACCTAAACAAAGTTTCAGTGACTTAGGAGTCGGTCAATAGTAAGGAAATGATCAAATAAGTGTAGGGCAGACGTCACGTGACGGAGAAATAGGCAAAAGACTGAAAGAGCCTTTGAAATTTCAAAGTTTCCTTATGATATGTACTTTTGGTACGAAAAATTTCAAAGTTTCCCGATGATTGGTACACATTGAATCGTTATTAGCGTATATAAGTTATTAGTGTAAAGAAAAAATTAGCGTCATTGATTCTAATTTAGTGCTAGGAGACGTGGCAGATTATGGTCCACGTCCTTAAATAGTATAAATTATTATATTTAAGATAAAAATGTCAAAATTTTGGGGTGCTGATATAGCGTACATAAGGCTAATGACGATTCACGGTGTACTTTTTGTACGGGTCTCCGATAAATGCCGAATTAGAAACACAGGCCCATTTTGCTCCCAGCCAAATCACTGTTAAATGAGTGACATGTGTAACTGACACATCTATGATTACTTCTTCTTGTTTTTTTCGCCGAAGGCAATAAGTTTAAAATTTGAAATTTAAATAAAAACACGAAAAAGAGTTAAAGAAATTGAAAAGTTTCAGGGGAGTTATATTTCCACGGAAGTCATATCTTCAATATCCACGGACCACCGACTACAGACAAACTGGCACCTGAATACAGTGAAAAGTCTCGAAACGTACAACTTAGACGAATCGCCCTGTTTGTTACGGACAGGAGAAAAACAACAATTGCTAGGAAAGGTACAGGTTCAGTGAACACATTGGACGCGGTCGTACACATTACATAGCTATTATTCTATTCCATTACTGTATTGAAACCATAGTTCAAAAGTAGGTGAAAGTAGGCCCATACAATATGCCTATTGTACGCAAAACCTACAATATGGCCTTAAGACCCATATTGTATTGGTCGCAAAATGAAAAATAATAGTAACAGGGTTGAGTTACACATCGATCGATAGAGAATTAAAAGTCATGTCTAAATTTTGAAAAACATTCGGACAAATTTTTATTTTTCCGTGAGTTTTGAGGTATTTTTTATTTAAACCGTCAGATTTTGACAATTGGACTGCCTCTGATCAAAGTAGCGATCTAAGAAGATCACATGAAAAGCCCATAACACAACTTACGATAGGACTTACGTCCCCGTTTTTTTTTTCCGGGTTTTTTTCCCGCGGAATGTCATCCTACGCCGTGTCAGTTGGCTAAAAAAATTAATCCGGCGGTGTGCGCTGTACTATGATGATACGTCAGATTCGTACTTTCGTACAGGAGTGTGCACAACGCACACACATACAGTATGCCTACTCTACGCGAGTTTTGTGCCAAGTTTTGCGTGCGCCTACCAAAGGCCTACCATAAAAACGCCTACTTTTGAACAATGATTGAAACACATAGTTGTTCAAAACGTATTTTACGCACGTTTCGAACACGCGTACAATACGTAGAAACTGGAGAGGTCGATTTAAAAAAAAACGTTAATGAATTTTTTTCCGTACAAATCCGTAAATTTTTAAAAAATTGAATTGAACATGTACCGCAGTTTGTGATTTTTTTGTGATTTTTCGCGTTCAGCTGTTCAAGTAATAATGGCGGCTTCTTTTCGAAATTTGAAGAAGACGCCCGTACAAAATTTGAACTCACGGCGCTCAAATAGTGTGACGCCGCAACGTCTCTTTTTGGAAATATTTGTAGACGTCACATTATTTTCCCGTACAATCCATGTACATTCTGTTCTATTTACTGAATAGAAAGTACGGATACGGGCGTCGAATCTTTTTTGTAAACTACACCGTCGATCGTATTTAGCGTGTAGAAATTATTAGAGTAAAGAAAAAATAAGCGTCATTAAAATTCAGTGCTAGGAGACGTGGCAAATTATGGTCCACGTCCTTAAATAGCGTTATTTATTATATTTAAGGTTCAAGGGTCAAAATTATGGGGCGCCGAATTAGTGTTCAACACGCTAAATACGATCGACGGTGTACAGTACAGTTTCCGTAAAAAATCTAACAGTTACAGTATCTTGTTTTGTAGTTCCCGTAAAATGTCAGTTTCAGTTTACAGTAGACGTTTTTTTGCGTATTTTTGAAAAGTCACGTACAATACGTAGAAACTGGAAAAAATGAAAAAAACGCGCGTGTTGAACAACTAGGGTTCGAACGGACATCGTCAGCAAACGGACGACCACGAGCATCTGTTCCCTTCATGCGAGGTTCCGTACGGACAGCTGTCAACCATGAAAGCCCTGTTTGCACATATCCTCGGTCTGCGCATTATTTGAAGCTTTCAAATGTTAGACTGAGACTTACATCCGACGGCTTTCAATGACATTGTGATAAGCACATTTGATCCGACGGCTCATGTATCCAGGAGAGAAAGTACGACGTTCAGTTTCATGAGGCTAAGACTTACATCTGACGGCTGCCAATGAATATTGTACCGAGTTCCTCTGAACGGACGGCTAATGTATCCAGGAGAGAAATTACGACGTTCAGTTTCATGAGGCTAAGACTTACATCTGACGGCTGCCAATGAATATTGTACCGAGTTCCACTGAACGGACGGCTCATGTATCCAGGAGGAAAACTACAACTTTTACAAGCTTCGTTTTAGGACCCTGCTGATGAAACTGAACAGGGCTTTTCAGCCGGCGGTAATCTGGCAGTGAACTTTTTAAGCCCTCTCTATCTAATCAGCTATAAGCTTCTCTTCTACATATCTATCAACAGTACACAACCAAATGCATATAAATATTCACACGTGCCGTTTTTAGTATCATGAAATGAAGTATAGCTAGGAGACACTGGTATAAATTTCTTGATACTCTAATTTTTATTTGAAAACTAAAGCAAGAAAGGAAAGTATATCGTACGGAAGTTCACTATGAAGAAGAGCGGTGACGGTTTGCGAAGCCGAGCTATGAGTAATACGGGAGATATGGTACGATCTTGTTTAAAAATGAAAAGTGGTTCATTTTTAGGCTGTTTAAAAGGAAAAGATGTAGTGGAGAAGGAAAGGAGCTCAAAAGAGTTTCTTGAGTGGCGTTTTTAATTGCAAAAAGATGCGCAGTCACTGGATAGAAAATAAATTTTGTCAACCAACATTGCAAAAAATGGGCTTATGTTTGGTACAGGTTTATATGTGTGTGTGTGTGTGTATATATATATATATATATATATATATATATATATATATATATATATATACATTGTATTGCATATATAGTTGGTGATTGCCTACTTCGAAAATGGTTTTCATGAATAGAAATCATTGGCTGCATCAAAATCATCCATGGAAATTACATCTATTGTAATGGTTCTAATATCAGCAATGATTAACTTAAGAAAGATAAAAAACGATTAAGAGATAAAAAAGAAATAAGAGATAATAGAATATAAAAAAAAAATACATCTGTTGTAAAGATGCTCATTGATTTGGAAAAAACAACAACATATTGTAAGGAAAATGAAGTTATTCCTCAACATATACTTGAAAATGACACCACCAAGAAGAAGAATTATCATGGTGGACAACCTTTTTGTAGTTCTTTTGCGAGAGATTTTGCCATTTTTCTTAGCTTACCTTATAGAAATAATGTTTTTGATTAATATTTCTTCAACCTAGAAAAATATTTGGCTTTCGCCTCAGAGTTCTGGAATTGCCACGGGAGATACTTCATCCACACCCTTGCAAGATGTTGACCCTAAAATTCGTACAAGGTACAAAAAAGATGCGTACTTACATTCAAACTTTATGTATGTCTATTATAAAATGATAGCTGTTGACCCTAACATTGTTAGTAGATACTAACATTGTAGTGGATACAGAAAAATCGACCCAAGCACTGTTACTGGTTATAAAAAAAATACTTACTTGTTTTCAAACATCATGCATCTAGGGAATACTTTTTTGCTGCAAGTTACAAATAATTTTTTAGACTTACATTCAGAATTCACGTACATTAATATTATTATCATAGGATCTTTTCTCACATTCATAATATATGTACATTGATCACTTTTCTATAAATTCTTAATTTTTTTTTGGCACATTTTGCTGGAAGAATCATACTTCTATGGAGAGGTTTCTCAAAGGCCGGTGTCTATGCACTGTAGTAATTAATGTTTCATAAGTAAGATCATTTTTTCATACATTTCAAAATTAATTGTAATTGCTCTTTCGATTTTTTTGTCCCTTTTGATCGACATAATCCCACTTATACTAATGATGTTGGCCAGTCACACATCAGCTTACTCAATTTTGATTTAAATACTGGATATCTAACTTGAACATCTTCATTTGTTTGTTGGAAAGTGCACATCCTTTTAGTCAAGTAAAGCAAGAAATCCCGTTTTTTCTGCAATCTTTGGTGTTTTTGTATTAGTGATCGTCTTCCTTCTGTCTCGGAGCCTATATCTCCGTTGCCGGTATCGTCAACGGCAATTTCTCCAAGTGAACCGGGAACACCAAAGAATCCACCTCTTGGCATTTTGAGCAGTCTCCCAGGTTTGATTCACTGAGAAAAATTTCAGGTCCTACGCATGAGTATTTTTTTTTGTTTATTTTGCGTCTGCACACTTAGAGCAATCTCGCGGGTTTGTTTCACAAATAAGATTTCCGATTTGTTTTGCATTGAGCATTTCCTATTGTTTATATCAACTATAGGACATTTAGAGCAGTCTCACGGGTTTGTTTCACCAAGAAATTTCAAAATTATTATGCATTGGGAAACTTCCAATCACCTAATTTTCAAGCCTCGTTTCTTATTTTCAGAAATTGCACTGATGCAACCCTGCGACATTTTTTAAGGTTTTGAAATCATCACATAGATTTATTATTTTTGATGTAGGAAACTTATCGACGATCATGGTAGGAGGATTATCGCGACAGAATTCATCAGTAGTCTCAGGGAGAAAGGCGTCAATAGATACACTTGAGGTATGCTTGGTTTTGATTCTTCTTTTTTTGGGCTAAATAACGGTTTTGATGTTTTTTGCATTGCTTTGATGTACATATATGTTGCTATTTGATTTTTAGAAGCCGGATAAAATGCATGAGGTATCAATATAAATTGCAACTTGCATTCATATCTACATTGATGTATAAATAGCATGATTATTTACATTACTATGTATATGTACTATTTACATTACTATGTACATACTAATGTGTGCATATATGGATTCACTAAAAGAAACGTTTACAGAAGAATGTTTATATGATTCTTATGACTTTTTCTAGTATTGTCATCTGATTGGACAGGCACTTGGAGGGCGCCTTCCTCCGGTTTTAACAAGGGAAATGAGATTATCCGCAACCGATTCGTCTCCAAAACCTCCTTCTCCCTATTCTCATAGAGTGAGACGAACCCGTTTGAAACGCCAAAACCTTTAAACCAAAACCTTTTTTCATGTCAAAAATCAGCAGAAATTGAGAGTAGATCGCGAATTCTTATTAGAGTAAGGAAATTATTAGCATGGGGTTTACGTTTATGTTTTTGATTCTGATTCAGTTCTGAATGATGTGGCAGTTTATTAACCGTTTAAAGAATCGGCATTAAGAAAAATTCAATTGGTGTTATTCACGCTGATTTGTGTTCAGAGGGCAAAGAAAAACCTCCGCCGACTTCTTTTTTTTTTACTTCTTCATTGTTTTTGTATTAAAATGTGTTTTAGACACGGAAAAACAGTGGAGCTAAATTGGAGAAGAGCAAGCTTGATAGTATCCTCGCGACTGGTGATCATAATAATTTCAATGTTGCAAAAGCAAAAAGTAATCATGTGGAGGTAAGGAGATTCTCGAAAGTATTTTTCCAAAACCGACAGGCCTTTCAGACTTAGCTGAAATAGTAATATAGTATGTTATCGAAATGAACACATTGCAGTAAATGGCATTTTATAAGTGTGACAACGCAAAAGGCTTGTAGAGGTTAAATATTCAAATGTGTAAAAACAACTGGAAACATTATATGCCGTTAGCCCATTTTATATCCACCCGTATAATACTAAATAATGCACCTTTTGGACGGGGAAACCACATATTTTGTTTCCAATTGTTGTCACACATTTGAACTATGGGGGAAAGTATTCAACAAAGTCTTCTAACTCTGTTTAAAATTAATCGCTAATAGAATGAAAAATTTAAGTTTGGTATCATCAACAGAGATAAGCAAAATTTCTTTTGCATCTTCCGATCCCTGAGAGGAAGGGAGAGGGAGAGGGAAAGGGGGAGAGAGAAAGGGAAATTGAATACTTAAAATCGTTTTCCTCAAATGTGATACACCAAAAAACATAAAAACGGTTTGCTGATTAATGAAAAGAACGTGAAAACAAAAAACACAAATGTGATCATAAAAACTTTGTCTTCCTGGAAATTGCAGGAAAAATATAGCAACAACAATCTCCGGAGTAAATGTAGCATGTGTAGTGATGAACTTGAAGGAGATGATGACGACAATTCTCCATGTGAATGTGGTTTTCTCCTCTGTCCTCTTTGTTTTGACCACGTGAGGCGATTTGAAAAAAATCGATGCCCTGGTTGTAACGTAGACATTTTCAACAAAGATCAATGTAAGACCAGACCTCTCTCTCTCGCTCTCTTTCTCTCTCTCTCTCTGTGTCTCCCTCTCCCCACCTCTCTCTCGCTTTATCTCCGTTTTTCTTTGTATGACCTTTTTTTTTTGTAAGAATACAAATTTTCAGTAATGAAACTTCTACCATTAACAACCTGAATTATCGTTTTTTTTTTGTATCGAAACTTCCTTTTATTTTCTTTTGTAAAGAATACAATTTCCAGTAATGAAACTTCTACTATTAACAATTTTTTTTTTACTTCGCTGTAGTGTTTTTCAACAAAGAACAATATGACCAGATATTTGTTCCCGTTTTTTTGGTATAGAACCATTCTTTTCTTGTTAGAGTACAAATTCCAGTAGTGAAACTTCTACCGTCATCAACAAACTTGAATTTTCTTCTCTATTACTGTTTTGTGGTGTCTTCTTCTTTACCTGTTAGCAAGTCAATTAATATTGTAGTATTTGGAAAATAATAGTTAAACCTGTTCGAATCCATTAATTTCCTATGTAAAAAGTACACAGTTTTTTTTTGTGTAACAATGTTCATACGAATATTTAAATTTGTACATGTTTACAATATGTTTTTTGATGCCTAAATGTTTTTCAGGGCTCACCCAAATGAGCTTAATGCGAGATGATGACACGCCTCGAGACACAGAGAATCCGACATTCTCTCCTGTAAATGGAAATTCAAATGACTCAAATTTACAGGTAAAATTCCACCTGTATATAAAACTATGGCATAGCTTCTTACAAAATGATACCGGAGATTCGAGTCTCTCTGTATCCAATAACCGCCTTTTAGAAATGATCATATATGACTTTTAGGGTGTGTTTTTCTGCGTTAAACATGTGAATGTAAAAGGTCACCCTATGAATTTTCCAGTATAAACTATTATTACAGATCAACAGTACTGTTAGTTTGTTTTTCTCTTATTTATTTACATTTATGCTATTCTGTAATGCATGTATTAAAAGTTGCAGTTATGCTATTTTCTGTTTTTGCAGAACTTGTATTAACATAACATAATCATTACTTATTTATTTGTTATTCTGTTATTTACTTGCATTTATGTTTTTCTTTAATGATCAATCAATAGTAACAGTTACAACTATTATTATTACTATATTATTACTATTTTCTGTTTTTGCAGATGGTCACCACTGGTGCAAAAGGAGAACTTGTTCCTGTAAACCTTTCAGAATATGGATATGGGAGTGTTTCATGGAAAAGTCCTCCAGAAAAGGCAAAAGAAAGATCTGTTCCTACGTAAGAAAATTTTACGAATCTCATAAAACAACAGATTTCTGTTCTGTTGTTATTGTTTCCTTTTAAAGTAACATTTCAGCGACGCAATTCAAAGTGAGATGAAATAGCTTCCTGAAACAGTTCCATCATTATGTTGAATTGTTAAGCTCAAAATTTGGAGAAAAAACGAGTACTTAAATGTCAATATTAGCTTCAACAGAATAAATGTGAGACAGGTAATCAAACAATTTGATAGTTTTGATATAATTTTGATTTTGATATGATTTTGGTTTAGTTTTGAAATGAGTTTGATATGATTTTTATATGATTTTTATATGATTTTGCAGACTGGACACTAAAAAACGAAGCTTGTTTCGCACTCTTAGTGTTGGAAGTGGAAAAATTGGGGCATACAGGTGAAGAGTTTCTTTCTGCAATTTAAATTTTATACTTAAACTTTCTTTATTTTCAACTTATCTTTTTCTCTTCTGAATGCCTAAGCAGGCACGTTATGCAGCTTTAGTTGAAAAACAATATTTGGGCTTTCTTAGATGACTCTGATTTTCATTCAAAGGCTTGAAAGTTGTCCACTTTTCTTTTAAGTTTTTTTACTTAAGGTGAATGGAAAACATGTTACTTTTAGAGAGTTGCTTAGTTCCAAAAAGTAGATTTCAACTGATTTAATAAGGATATGAACATGCATGAGGCGATACTTTTAAAGCTAAAATCTAGTCTTGGTAGAGGTGGTGTAATCAAACTATAAGAGAAACATTGCCCACTAAAACCACTCAGAAAACTTTTTTTAATTCGATGACTATAGTAAGCCCATAGGAATATACAATTTTTGTTCACACTTTGACATTTGGAGGTTTTTATGTAGAAGGAGAAGGGATATTGTACTCCGTACAATTCATAACCATCATAATAAATTCGTAACTTTCATATGTAACGTAACTATCATAACCAACAATCATAATCAATTCATAACCGCCATAGCTGATAATCATATTCAATTTCATAACTACACCCTGTATCGCTATCAGTGTTAATAAATCAAATAAAACAAAAAAAACATTAACACTAATAGCGATTCGCGGTGTACTGTATCTGACAAGCAATAATCATCATCACGATTTTTGCAGAGCTTTTGTCTTTTTCCGTTTGGTGGCGATCGTTGGTTTTTTGGAGTGGCGTATCGCGACTCCGACTGCCGACGGATATTGGCTGTGGCTCATGTCAGTCATTTGTGAAGCTTGGTGAGTAATTTTTGCTTTTCGTTTTTTGTTTTTTGCTTTTCGTTTTTCGTTTTTTGCTTTTCGTTTTTTGCTTTTTTTAGCTTTTTGATTTTTGTTTTTTGCTTTTCGTTTTTCGTTTTTCACTTTTCGCTTTTTGCTTTTTTTAGCTTTATGCTTTTTGCATTTTTTAGCTTTTTGCTTTGTCGTTTTCGACACGCTTCCTCGTTCTTCGTTTTGTCATTTTCGATAAGCTTTCACCTTGTTTGTCGTTTTCGACAAGCTTTCACGTATTCGCTTTGTCGTTTTTGACAAGTTTTCACCTTCATTTGGTGCCGTTCATGGTTCAAAGGGTGTGAAAGCAATTGGAAACGCTATATCTTGTACTTTCGTACTTTTCACGTCTTAAACGATTTTTGAGAGTAATACGCGTATTGTACGGCTGTTCAAGATATAGACAAATTTTGAACTACACCGCGAATCGTAATTACTAATTAGAGTTATGTACGCTAATTCCATCACCCCAAATTTTGACTCTATCATATAAATAGAGTACATTATTCTAAATTATTCTTTATGTTATTTAAGGTACTTTTTGAATGAGCGTTAATAACTCTAATACAGTGCCGTTTTAAATAGTGTGGCGTACGGTCTGTGTCTGACCGTGCAAAACTGTACTTTATAAGTAAAAAAGTACAAATATAAGTAAAAAGTACAAATAATGATTTAGTACAGGCCGTTTTCATGTAACTGCGTTTTAACAAACTGCGTAATGAAAACGTCATAATGACGTGAGACTGTACGTTTTGTCAGATTCTGTAATTGTACATAATTTACAGTGGATACATTCAGCGCCCAAATTTACGCCCAAATTTACGCCCAAATTAGAGTTAGGGCATGGTTACATCAGACGAAAACTGAGGTTTATTACAGAATTTTGTACTTGGCCGTACCATGCCGTACTATGTCATCGTGAATTTTTTGAAAAGAACATTACAGAAAACAAGATTACG
This sequence comes from Zygnema cylindricum, assembly GCA_037447655.1. NCBI lineage: Eukaryota > Viridiplantae > Streptophyta > Zygnematophyceae > Zygnematales > Zygnemataceae > Zygnema > Zygnema cylindricum. The sequence goes on from JBBHKE010002926.1 coordinate 360,235, forward strand.
ATTCTCCAAAGCTCCGGGAGAAAACATCGATCGTCCGATTCTAATCTGGTCTTCATCCGCGAAGCAAACGCTCCATCCGCCTCTGTACTGGCCAACCCACCTCGCGGAGGTGGGTTCACCAATACAGAACCTGTAAAATCGCTACACGTGGACTATAAACACGTGCGAAGAAGAAAAAATAAAATTTTCACACGTCCCCAAAGTTACGTGCCCTCTGACAAGGTGACCGTAAAAACTTTGACGGAATGAAGTACGGTTTTTCAGAAACCGTACTTCTTTTGGAAGCCAAAAACCATTTTTGCCTTCCAAAAAAAGAAGGCAAAAACCGTTTTTGCCTTCCAAAAAAAAGAAGGCAAAAACCGTTTTTGCCTTCCAAAAAAAGTACGGTTTTTGTCCTGCTTCCAGCTCCATGGTTTCGCGCGCTATTTTTTGTCGCTTTTGGTTTGAAATATAAATTCAAATGGTAATGTAAATTAAAATCGGAATAGAATCTTCCAACCTAATTTTAAATTTCATAAAAAAAAGGAAAGATGGAGTTCCCGCCTTCCTCTCAAAATTTTATGTATCACATCAATTTTTTAGAAAGGAAAACAGATATAAAAAGGACCTTTGATGCTTATTTAAGCGTGGCTATCCAGGCTGTGGTCTACCGTGTAAGTTATCCTCATCATCTACTCATCAGGATGTCGTTCATAGGGGGCGGTTTCAACCCGTTTGCTTTTCCACCAAGAACATTACCATCATCTATTCCAAAAAAAATTGGCACTTCTACCATCCACGGAGCTGGCAACCAATCGCAGAACTCCGGACCTGGGGGAAATTGTGAGAACCCCATCAACTTAGAAGGAGAAGGCAACTTTGACCAAGAAAAAGTTGCAACAGGTGAGGTATAAATATATTTACTTCGAAGATCTTTTCTTTTTCAGCTTCATTTTCTTCATTTTGTTTTTTTTTTCCTTTTTAGTCATTTTTTTTGATACAAAAAAATCTGACTTCAATAGAGTGAAATAAAAAAAAAGAGATAAAGGAAAAAGGTTGATTTTCAGAGAGGGAGACGGTAAAATTCTGATAGATGAAGATTTTTTTGAGCAAGAGAGGGAGAGTGGGGGAACGAAGGTGAGGTAGAGGAAATGGACAGATTTTTAAGGGATGTTTTTTGTCTCCTTCACTCTCCTTCTTCTCTTCTATTTTTTTTGTGTGTATATTTTTGAGAGGAGGTGAGGGTGATGGCATTTTTTTTTTATTCCCTCTTTTTATTCCTGTTTATATTTTCCATTCCTCCTACTTGCTCTTCTTCACCTCCTTCCTCTTTTTCCTCCTTTTGTCGAAACATGTTTTCACTTTCTTCTCCGCTCTCTTAACTCTCTCCTTCCTCCCTTATCCCTTTTTTTATCTTCTTTTAAGAGAGAGGTAGAGGAATAGGCAGGCTTTTAAAGTGTATATTTTTTAGAGGAGGAGAGGGTGATGGCAGAATTGTTTTTTATTCCCTCATTTTATTCCTTTTTTTATTTTTCATTTCTCTTCCTTGCTCGTCTTCACCACCTTCTTCTTCTTCCTCCTTCTGTTGAAATCCTTCCCAATCCACAATATGACCTAATTTAATAAAGTGAGGTTTATTTTTCTAAACGAATAACTTTTTTTTAAAACATGTACAGTGTTGATTGACTTATATAACCGTTTTAAGTATGGAGTAATGAGCTCCGTCTGTAATGAAATGGAATCTAAAATGGCAGTTTGAAATCAATGTGAGTTATGTCAAAAAATATATTTTTTTATGAAAGATTTTTAGTGTTGAGAAAGATGTTGACCGTTTTGTATACTTTAGGGATGACTTGTTGGAAGATGTTTTTAATTAAACAGTATGAACATAATGGTGCAGTGATTTTCCAGTCAGTGTAAAGGAAGAAGACAATGAATTTGCAGTCAATGTAAAGGAAAATGAGGACAGATGACAGTCAGCAGGGGGAAAGGGATCTTTGAGGTACATTGACACGGTACACCTGGAAGTACACGCTCGTCGTACGGAATTACGGATTTTCAAAAGAACATGGTCGGTCATAAAATCTTTGACGATTTTCGAGATTTGATCGTCAACTTACGTGGAGCCACTCAAATCGAAACACGTATACGAAAACTTGTTTACAGACGCTACGCGATGTAACCGAGGCCTCTGTAATACAGAAATTTTGTTGTCCGTACTATTACAGAGACCTCCTGATGTAACCATGCCCTTAGAGTAAAAAAAGTAAAAAAAACAATTAGAGTTATTTACTCTAATTTGTGTGATAGAACTTTTTAAAAACGGAATTTAACTCTAATTTATCAATAAGGGCATGGTTACATCAGGAGGTCTCTGTAATAGTACGGACAACAAAATTTCTGTATTACAGAGGCCTCGGTTACATCGCGTAGCGTCTGTAAACAAGTTTTCGTATACGTGTTTCGATTTGAGTGGCTCCACGTAAGTTGACGATCAAATCTCGAAAATCGTCAAAGATTTTATGACCGACCATGTTCTTTTGAAAATCCGTAATTCCGTACGACGAGCGTGTACTTCCAGGTGTACCGTGTCAATGTACCTCAAAGATCCCTTTCCCCCTGCTGACTGTCATCTGTCCTCATTTTCCTTTACATTGACTGCAAATTCATTGTCTTCTTCCTTTACACTGACTGGAAAATCACTGCACCATTATGTTCATACTGTTTAATTAAAAACATCTTCCAACAAGTCATCCCTAAAGTATACAAAACGGTCAACATCTTTCTCAACACTAAAAATCTTTCATAAAAAAATATATTTTTTGACATAACTCACATTGATTTCAAACTGCCATTTTAGATTCCATTTCATTACAGACGGAGCTCATTACTCCATACTTAAAACGGTTATATAAGTCAATCAACACTGTACATGTTTTAAAAAAAAGTTATTCGTTTAGAAAAATAAACCTCACTTTATTAAATTAGGTCATATTGTGGATTGGGAAGGATTTCAACAGAAGGAGGAAGAAGAAGAAGGTGGTGAAGACGAGCAAGGAAGAGAAATGAAAAATAAAAAAAGGAATAAAATGAGGGAATAAAAAACAATTCTGCCATCACCCTCTCCTCCTCTAAAAAATATACACTTTAAAAGCCTGCCTATTCCTCTACCTCTCTCTTAAAAGAAGATAAAAAAAGGGATAAGGGAGGAAGGAGAGAGTTAAGAGAGCGGAGAAGAAAGTGAAAACATGTTTCGACAAAAGGAGGAAAAAGAGGAAGGAGGTGAAGAAGAGCAAGTAGGAGGAATGGAAAATATAAACAGGAATAAAAAGAGGGAATAAAAAAAAAATGCCATCACCCTCACCTCCTCTCAAAAATATACACACAAAAAAAATAGAAGAGAAGAAGGAGAGTGAAGGAGACAAAAAACATCCCTTAAAAATCTGTCCATTTCCTCTACCTCACCTTCGTTCCCCCACTCTCCCTCTCTTGCTCAAAAAAATCTTCATCTATCAGAATTTTACCGTCTCCCTCTCTGAAAATCAACCTTTTTCCTTTATCTCTTTTTTTTTATTTCACTCTATTGAAGTCAGATTTTTTTGTATCAAAAAAAATGACTAAAAAGGAAAAAAAAAACAAAATGAAGAAAATGAAGCTGAAAAAGAAAAGATCTTCGAAGTAAATATATTTATACCTCACCTGTTGCAACTTTTTCTTGGTCAAAGTTGCCTTCTCCTTCTAAGTTGATGGGGTTCTCACAATTTCCCCCAGGTCCGGAGTTCTGCGATTGGTTGCCAGCTCCGTGGATGGTAGAAGTGCCAATTTTTTTTGGAATAGATGATGGTAATGTTCTTGGTGGAAAAGCAAACGGGTTGAAACCGCCCCCTATGAACGACATCCTGATGAGTAGATGATGAGGATAACTTACACGGTAGACCACAGCCTGGATAGCCACGCTTAAATAAGCATCAAAGGTCCTTTTTATATCTGTTTTCCTTTCTAAAAAATTGATGTGATACATAAAATTTTGAGAGGAAGGCGGGAACTCCATCTTTCCTTTTTTTTATGAAATTTAAAATTAGGTTGGAAGATTCTATTCCGATTTTAATTTACATTACCATTTGAATTTATATTTCAAACCAAAAGCGACAAAAAATAGCGCGCGAAACCATGGAGCTGGAAGCAGGACAAAAACCGTACTTTTTTTGGAAGGCAAAAACGGTTTTTGCCTTCTTTTTTTTGGAAGGCAAAAACGGTTTTTGCCTTCTTTTTTTGGAAGGCAAAAATGGTTTTTGGCTTCCAAAAGAAGTACGGTTTCTGAAAAACCGTACTTCATTCCGTCAAAGTTTTTACGGTCACCTTGTCAGAGGGCACGTAACTTTGGGGACGTGTGAAAATTTTATTTTTTCTTCTTCGCACGTGTTTATAGTCCACGTGTAGCGATTTTACAGGTTCTGTATTGGTGAACCCACCTCCGCGAGGTGGGTTGGCCAGTACAGAGGCGGATGGAAAATTGTACTTTATTAAGTAAAAAAGTACAAATAATGATTTAGTACAGGCCGTTTTCATGTAACTGCGTTTTAACAAACCGCGTAATGCAAACGTCATAATGACGTAAAACTGTACGTTTTGTCAGATTCTGTACGTGTACATAATTTACAGTGGATATATTCAGTGCCCAAATTTACGCCCAAATTAGAGTTATTGATAAATTAGAGTAAAATTCCGTTTTGAAAATGTTCTATCACACTTATTTTATTTACTTTTTTTACTCTAATTACGATTCGCGGTGTACCCTCCACCGTGAATCGTAATTAGCGTTAATGTTTTTTTCGTCTCTTAAAACATTTTTTTTCCGTACACACATGTCGGAATGTGGATCTGACGGTTGCGATGTTAGGTAAGATTTTCAGCTTGAGAATGGCGGTCTTGAATTGAAAATTGGACAAATGTGTACCGAGAAAAGATGATTTCTGTGACGAAAAAATTACTAACGCTAATTACGATTCACGGTTGTAATGATTTTAATCTTTGTTGCTCCACTTTGGGCATTTCTTCATTAAATCCAGAACAAATCGGTGTATACTAATCTATATATAAGTCATTCGTTTGTCGCTCATTTGTAAAATTTGGTGAGTATTTTTACTTATCTATATATATGATTTCCCACTCTTCAGTTTTTCCTGAATATATTTCCATCCATAAATCAGACATTTGTGAACATGATGACGTCAACTAAATTCTTGGTCTTCATTTTCTATTATTTATGTCATGACTGAGTCGTTCATAGAAATTTGGAGCTGAAATTTTGATTTTTTTAATTCCATTTTCATTTTAAGTCAGCTATGTGTAAAATTTGGTACATTTGGTTTGCGGAAAATTTTCAAACCTTCCAATTCTATTTTCGGCATATTACGAAAGTCCGTACATGATTTACTTTTGAAGTTTTCTTTCCTATTTTCAGTATAAAATTAAATACAGGTTCATAGCCCCGTTTTCATTTAACTTTTCACCACCATTAGTGTGGTCTTTTTTAACAAAGCTGTTGAACTCTTTGTCCTCTTTCAGTATTAAAATTTAAAAACTAAACATAGTTCTTAGACCGGTTTTTAGTATAGGTCATCACCATTTAGTGTGGTCCTTTTTAACAAAATTATTGAATAACATTAAATTGTAATGGTGTTCTTAATGCCAATTCACACTATGATAATTCATTTTTTTCAGATTAGTTGCATTCCAAACTATATCATATTGTATTAAAAAAAATCAGAAATTGTGACATTTTTAGATTGTGTAATATAAGATGGAGAAAAATGACTCTATCCTATTGTAACAACTCTCTTTATCACATGTCATATTCTTAACTGCTCTGAAAATGTTCAACTTCTAAAATGTTAGTACTTTAAAATGTTGATATTTTAAAATGTTAATTTTTTGTATGCAGGTTTGCGGCTTCTTGGGTATTGGATACTATTCCAAAACTTTCTCCAGTTGAACAGCAAGTGTACCCCGACCGTTTGCGGGCACTGTGAGTATTCTACCACTTATTTAATTTTCTAGCGGTTTAATTTTCTAGTTTTCAATCAGCCCTGTTTTTAAATGAAGGTTTTTCCCTAGATCCTTTTTTGGATGAGAATCTGCCGCATAGTCTGAATGAAACCGCCCCATTTTGCAAACCAAAATTCTCTCCCGACTGCTTGATAAATGTTTTGACCGTTTATGGATATTAATCTGCATATTCTGGATAAAAAACTGCCGGGAAACCGCATATTCTGGACAAACAACTGCTGATTCTGGATGACAACTACTGTTTCCAGATCGAAACCTGCATTTTCTGGATGAAAACCTGCATATTCTGGATAGAAACTACACATTTTGGATTAAAAACTGCATATTTGGATAAAACACTGCACATTCTTGATGTTAATATGCATATTCTGGATGGAAACTACTAGTTCTGGATGAAAATCTGCATATTCTGTATAGAAACTACTTTTTTTGGGTAAATTTTTTGGATAAGGAACTGCATACCTTGATGAAAATCTGCATCTTCTGGACGGAAACTACATATTCTGGAAGAAAATTTGCTTTTGATGCATATTCTAGATGAATATTTAATTCCATCAAATCACTGTTTGCATAAAACTAATTGGTGAATCTTTTTTTTCGACAGATATGATGAAGGGGACGAGACTTTGCCTCAAGTGGATGTTTTCATTACCACAGCTGATGCCTCAAAAGAACCTCCCCTTATCACAGCCTGTACTATTCTCTCCGTACTTGCTGGAGATTATCCTCCTGACCGGTATGTTTTTTTCTTTTTTTCTTTCTCCTCTGATTAACAAAGAGTTTGAGTTGTTATATGAGATATACTGAGAATTTTGATTTTTTTTTCAAATCGCTACACCGAATACCGGATTCGAGTTTTTCCCGAATGCTATTGCTCAACTATATGAATTGAAATTTATTTAAAGATCAGTCCTTAAATACTAACCGTGGACATTAACAGTTGGAAATGAGAGGTGGGAGGCTTTATTATTGCATTGAAATTATATACTCTTTCGCGAATATAAAGCAAATAAATCAAAGAATCGTTTGTGAATATAAAAAAAAATAAAAATCCATGGGATATTGATTCGGTACTGAAGATTTTCCTTCTGCGGTTCATTTATTGTGCTGGATTTTTAATTTATGTAGAAACTTTAGCTTCTTGTTTTGGAACAAATAGTCAGATACTTTTAAAGTCACTTTTTATAATCTTTTTGTTACATGTACATCTGGTCTACAGGTTGACATTTTACTTATGATGGATTCTCAATTGATTTGAAAACTTAAAAAGACATTATTGATTTCAACTCTTAACCTTTTTAATGAAATAAAAAGTCACTTTGAAATTTTTTCTGTCACATTTTCATTGGTCCTACAGACTGGCATGTTATTTAACCTTTTTAATGAAATAAAAAGTCACTGTTGCAATTTTTTCTGGTAAAAAGTCACTTTTGTAATTTTTTCTGTCACATTTCATTTTTATTGGTCCTACAAACTGGTAAAAGTGACTATTGTAATTTTTTCTGTCACATTTTTGGTCCTACAGACTGGCATGTTATTTATCCGATGATGGGGCGTCAAAACTTATGTTCGATTCTTTGGCCGAAACCGCGGGTTTTGCGAGACTTTGGATCCCATTTTGCAAAAAATATGCGATAGAACCACGAAATCCCGAATCTTATTTTTCGCAAAAAATCGATTTTCTCAAAAACAAAGTCCAACCTGATTTTGTGAAATCTCGTCGTCGAGTGAAGGTGATCGACTTTCACTGGTTTTAATTTTCAGAGTACTTTTATATGGTTTTTTGGTTTTTTTTGGCTTTTTAGTTTTTTTATAAGGTTTTTACTGTTATCAGAAATGAGGATTTTGATGGGCTCTAATTATAGAAGAATCCTTATGAATATTTATCTTATTAAATTCTTATGATCGTGTATGCTTGTGATAATATAACATATTTCTATTCTTATGAGTTGAGGTTAGTTTGCAATGCCATCTAAGTGAAGTTATACTTTGAATTACTTTTTCTGAATATATTTTAAAGTTTTCCCTCTGTTTTTTCAAACTTTGGAGTATAGATTATGCTGGTATTTTACTATATTTACTATGTTTTTCCTTTCAAATTTTTGCTGCATAGAGAATTTTGCTTTCTTTTACTATATTTACTATGTTTTCCCACGCTTTTTCCCAGGAAAAGTGTGTAATAATTGTCATTTACTACTTTCTCTGACTACACTCATTATGTTTTTCCTCACTGTTTTTCATTTTTTTTGTATATATAGAGAATGTTTGAGGAATTCAAAGTGCGAGTAAACGCTTTAGTAGCAGAGAGTGAATATATGCCACAAGATGGTTGGACTATGGAGGATGGAAGTCTATGGCCCGGAAACAACCGACGAGATCACGAAGGTATTATTCAGGTAATTTACTTCTCTCTCTCCCTCTCTTCTTCTCTTCCTCTCTCCCTTTCTACTTCTCTTCCTCACTCTCTTGTCCTCTCTCCCTCTCTCCTTTTCTTCCTCACCTCTCTCCCTGTCTCCTTCTCTCCCTCTCGCTCTTCCTCTCTCTCCTTTCTTTTAGATCTGATCCTGATCTCGATTTCCTTGCTCAGGTTTTTCTGCATCCAGACGGAGACATGCGCGATATTGACGGAGGAATCTTACCTCTCTTAGTTTATGTTTCCCGAGAAAAACGCCCGGGACATGACCATAATAAGAAGGCAGGAGCCATGAATGCCCTTTTGAGAGCGAGTGCTCTCATTACAAATGGATCGTTTATGCTCAATCTCGACTGCGATCATTATGTGAACAATTCACAAGCTTTAAGAAATGTAAGAAATTGTTGACTTGAGTCAGAAGTTTTCACTCAAATTTTGATTCATGTTTGTCTCATTTATGGTCTCTTGACTGCAATCATTATGAGAACATTTCACGGTGCTAAGAAATGTAAGCAAATTGGTAAGAAATTTAGAAAAGACTGGAAAGTTATTGACTCGAGTCAGAAAGTTTTCGCACACATTTTGGTTCATTTTTGTGTCATTTGCGGTCATTCTCGACTGCAATCATTATGTGAACAATTTACAGGTGCTAAGAAATGTGACAGTTTTAAAAGTAATAGGTCATGATTTATGACTTTTGAAGTCATGACGCAAAATATATTCAGTTTAGTCCGTGGAAGTTTTCTTTTGCAAAGGAATTAATTCTAGTAATGTCATTTTAAGTCGTTAACAAGTTCTAATAGTTCTAAAAGCATTATTTTAGTTATGCGATTTTTTCTCGCCTAACATCTTTTAATAGGTTCTAATAGGTTTTTATAACTTTTAATAAGCTTTAACAGAGGGGAATCATATTTTTGCATGCAGGCACTTTGTTTCTTTCTAGGTTCTTTTTTATAACCTTTAATAAGCTTTAACAGAGAGAAATCGTATTTTTGAATGCAGGCTCTTTGTTTCTTTCTTGATCCTGTAAAGGGACACAAAGTTGGTTACGTTCAATTCCCACAACGTTTTGAAGGAGTGGACTCCAGTGATCGGTATGCGAACCATAACACAGTTTTCTTTGATATCAATATGAAAGGACTAGATGGGCAACAGGGCCCTGTCTACGTGGGAACAGGTTGCATTTTCCGCCGTCGGGTAGGTCTTCCTCCCTCTCTTCCCTTCTGTCCCTCTCCCCCCCTCTCCCTCTCCCCCTCCCTCCCTCCCTCTCTCCCTGCTTCTCTCCCTCCCTGACTCCCTCTTCCCATGCTTCAATTGCCTAAACCAAATCATTTAGGAGTTTACAAAAGTAGTCAATGATGGAAAAACCACTTCACAATGGAGGGGCGAAATGATATTTTTTTGTAATGTTTGTTAGACTACATACCTTTTTGATATTGATATGTAAGGGAGGTCGCTTTGTAAATAAATATTTGTAAGAAACTATGTTAAAAGCATATCAGAACGCGTACCCAAATTTGAATTGTTGAAACCAAAGTTTTGCAAGCTGCAAATGCGAATCATTCAATTAAAATTTGACATTTACCCCATTCTTATTACATATAATTCATACATATCATCCAAACATATTATAAATAACATATTCTATCCGTCCGATTAAAGACTATTAATGGGATAATGATTTCATACAATAATTTTAGTCAAATTATGTCCTCATTTTAAGAAAACACAGACACAAATTGTTGCATGAAAGTTTTTGATTTGAAAATAATCTTGATGAATCAAAGTTTGTTAATTGCGAATTCGAATTTATCAAACATCATTTGCAAATATCAAGTTCAAATTGTTGAATCAAATTTTACAAATTGCAAATTAGATCTTTTCTATCAAAATTTACAAATTCGATTTGTCGAATTAAAATTTTGAATCGCAAATTCAGATTGTTATATCACTATTTGCAATTCCCAAATTTTCTCGCTCTTTGTAACTCTCTCGCTCTCTGTCTCTCTCCTCTGAAAAACCCTGAAAACCCCGAAAACCCTGAAAACCTTAAAAAACAAAAGAACTTAAATCAAAGTTTGTGAATTACAGGCTCTATATGGTTACTACCCTCCCTCGGACCCTGCTTCAAATGAGGCACTGCTGGAGGACACCGGGAAGAGGAGTTGTTGGCACGGATTATGTTGTTGCTGTTGTCGTCCTCAAAAGAAAAAGTTTCGAGCAAATCATCTCGCTCCGGGCGCTCGAGAAACCATTCACGAAGGTGTGAAAATATGTAAAACGACTCGTGTCTATCAATTTTTGCATCACTTTTGTCATTTTTTACATCGTGTCTGTCAGTTTTTACATTGTATCTTTTTTACGTCATGTCCATCAGTTTCTCTAGTGTAAATGGAGTATGTAAACTAAATATTTTCTTTGCATCAAGTTTATATATATATATGTTAGTCATTTTTCTTCGCAGTACGCTCAAAATTAGTTGTGTGGATGTAAGCTGTCTGAAAATGAAACTATTGGTTTTACCAATCTGCATAAGAAAATCGACTAATCTAGTTCAAATCTTATTTTCTTGAAAGTTTCCTTAATTTTACAATGGGTTGAAAACTCACTGTGGATTTGCAATAAGCGTTTAAGTGTGTTACTGTTTATTCAAAAAACAGATTTCTTGATTTATTGTCAACTAACCTGTAATTTTTTTTCCTGATAGTTTTTCAGAGATATCTTGCTAGTAATTAGAAACTATGAGCAGTAGAGTGGATTGAAACCAAAATCAGAATATTGCTGGTGAAGTTAGCAGTAATTAGGATGTAATAATGGTAATAATATACTTGTTTACCTGATCTTTTTGCATTTAAATGTATTTCAGATTAAGATTAACTACTAACGATAAAACAATCAGAAGCAAACCCAATGCACTGACGTCAACCGGTTTTTTTGCTTTCAAATAACAATTCTTAAAAAAAAACGGTTATAATTCTTTAAGAAAAAGATTTAGCAACGGGCACTCAAAATTCCCGCAATTTGGGAATTATATGACAATCCACAATAATGCATACACTGAAGTTTTGTCTGCCTTTTTGCATTCAAATAATAATTCTTTGAGAAAGTCGATTAATTAGCAAATGGCAAAACAATCATAAGCTCCCGCAAGTTCACGAATTTTGCGAGTAAATCCACACTAATGCTGTAATGATAACAATACACTGAAGTTCATCTGCCCTTTTGGCATTCGAATGTGTTTCAGAAGAAGATAAACTAGTAACGGGAGTCCAATCACAAGCTCCGGCAAATCTGGGAATGTGTGTCCAATTTGTTCACACCGCGACAATGAATGAAAATGCAATTTACTCAGAGGAACCAAAAACCCCAAAATCGATGCTTAGCAATGTTGTTTTGGCAATAAGTTGCGATTACGAAGATAATACGGATTGGGGAAGAGACGTAGGATGGATGTACGGATCTGTTACAGAAGATATTCTCACAGGAATGAAAATTCATACTCGAGGATGGCGATCATATTATTGTGACCTCGAGAAACCTGCCTTTAAGGTATTTTTTTGTCTAAGGCATTTTGAAGAGGTTTTTATAAGTTCTATGAAAGGCAGTGATTGCTTTTTTTTTGTGCAAGTAGACGGGGAAATTACCTTTGATTTCCGCTTTTTTTTTTGTAGTTTTTCATTTTTGAGGAAGCTACCTCTCTCTTCTCTTCTCTCTCTCTCCCTCCTCTCCCCCTCCCTCCCTCTCTCCCTCCCTCACTCCCTCCCTCTCCCCCTTCCTCCCCCCCACACACTTACCTCCTTGGGTTTCTACTATCCAGGGCTCCGCCCCTCTCAACATGACCGACCGCCTCCATCAGGTGGAGAGATGGGCCACCGGGGCCGTGGAAATTTTCTTTAGCGCCAAAAATCCACTTTGGGCACAATGGGGGACTCACCTCCAACTCCGGCAGCGAATCGCGTACGTTTTTCATAATATTCTTACCGCTCACCGTAATTAGTGTGGATTGTGATTTGTCTTTTGGTTCTCACCACTCACTGTTATCAGTTCGGGTTTGTAATTTTTGTCCGCTCTTACAGCTCACCTTAATTCGTGTGGAATGTTTTAGTTATTACCATGATTGTTTGAGTTAGTTTTTATATTCTTGTTAAGGGTTTCTCTGTCCATTTACCTCTTCTCTGTACTTGGTGTGGGTTGTAGTTTAATTTCTATCAGCTATTTGAGCACGTATTTTTTTTTTGGATTCTCTAAATTTCTGAGTCTTGAAACGGCATAGGATTTTTTTATTATTTTGCTTTCCAGATATGCCAATAATGCTTTGTACCCCTTTACCAGTGTTGCCATATTTTCTTACTGTCTACTGGCACCCCTGTCCCTCCTCACCGACTATTTTTTTGTGCCTACGGTGAGCTCTCTCCCTCACCCCCCCCCTCTCTCTCTCTCTCTCTCTCTCTCTCCC
>JBBHKE010002926.1:375508-409074 GCA_037447655.1 Zygnema cylindricum
TCTCCCCCCCCTCCCTCCCTCCCTCCCTCCCTCCCCCTCCCCTTGGACGGACTTGCTCTGTAAAATGTAAGTTTTCCCTGCTGCTCTATGGCCTTCCCTGGTTGTGTTCAGTTGGACCGTTACGCCGTGTGCTGGTTCGCGGCGGTGATCCTGACGTTCCTGACAACGTCCATTCTGGAGCTGCGCTGGAGCCGAGTCTCCTTCGAGGCGTGGTGGAGGAACGAGCAGTTTTGGGTCATCGCCGGAATAAGCTCCCACTTCGCAGCCGTCGTGCAGGTGGGGGTGGCATTTCTGGAATTTCTTCTTTTTGGAAAGTATTCTGAGGGAGAGGGAGAGGAGGAGGGAGAAGGGGAAGGCACACGACAGGGGGATGCCGAGGGAGAGGGGGCTGGTGAGGGAGAGGGGGATGGCGAGGGAGAGGGCACTTTTTGGTCATCGCGGGAATCTGTTCGCAGTTTGCAGCTGTCTTTCAGGTTTATTGGTCATCTCTCATTTTTTATTTTTTTTTGAAGTATTCCGAGGGAGAGGGAGAGGAGGGAGAGGGGGATGGTGAGGAGAGGGATAGCACTTTTGAGTCATCGCGGAATCAGTTTGCATTTCTCAGCCGTTATTCAGGATAGTTTCACTTGTGGTTATTTTAGTATACAGAGGGAGGGAAGATGGAGAGGGAGAGGGAGAGGGAGAGGGCCATCATACAAGTTAATCTCATTTATCCATATTGTAGTTTCTTTATTTTGAACTAAAGCAAATAGCCCTAAAAAGCCTGAAACCTTTGAAACCCTGAAAATACCATAAAATACTTTAAAAGCTCCAAGAGATCATAAAACATTTATTAGTAGGGAAAACATATGCTGTCCTTTCCGCCCGCCTCCCTTATCCCCATGTACATGCTCCCTAAAACGCAGTCAAGAAAATGAGAAAGAAATTAAGCGACATCCCATCAACTGTATCAATGTTTCCCCTTGTTTTGGTTTCCTTCCTTTTCTTTCCTTCTTTCTTTCCCCTTCTTCCCTCTTGACCTGAATCGTCAATTTGACTGCAGGAAGACCAAGATGAACTCCATACTTTCAAATTTACATGGCTTTTATTGCCCGGTAGTTTTATCGGTCTTTTCAATATTGTTGGAGTGATTGTCGGTTTCGGTCGAGCCCTTTCCTCGACCGACAGTGACGAATGGAGTAAGTTTTTTTTATACACTTGTTTGCACCACTTTCAGTCATAATAATGAGTAGGACAAGGGTTAAAATGTTTGTTGTGCTATTATTTATTAATATTCCTGTCAGTGGAGCGATTAGACGACATTGCAGAATGGATAACTTATATTATTTCGATTATTTATATCAACTCTCAATCATAATAGTGGTTTGGAAAATCGCTAAAACAACTATTATTATAATTATTAAAAACTTTCTGGGATTGATTGTTGGATTCGGCCAAGCAATTTCCTTGGACAATACTGTAAGTTTTATTTGACTATTTACACCGCTTCAGACATTTACACCACTTGCTTATCATCCTTATCAAATAATGATAAGAATGATTGTTAAAGCAAGTGTTGACATTACTGTTAAGCACCCCCAACTTCTGAATTGACTTTTTTATTTAGTAAAGGTTGTCGTTGAAATATTTGTATTATGTGTATGTATGTATGTATTTATGTATGTGTGTGTGTGTGTGTGTGTGTGTGTATGTGTGTATATATATATATATATATATTACACATATTTCAACGACAACCTTTACTAAACAAAAAAGTCAACTCAGAAGTTGGTCAACACTTGCTTTAACAATCATTCTTATCGTGTGTATAATATAGATAGGGAGAGGAAGAGAGAGAGAGAGAGCTCTTTTGAGAACAATATGTTCACATCGGCATTCGATGTAACTCTCAATGTTTAACGAACAACTTAAATGTCGGAGGACTACCTGAGAGGAATTTTTATTCTAGTTTCCGTTTCTCATGTTTTTTGTTAATATTGTTACTAATCGTTTTTTTCTCGGGTGATAACAATTTGCAGGCAAATTGCTTGGAAAATTGGCTTTCAGTTTTTGGGTTCTTATTCATCTCTACCCTTTTGCGAAGGGTCTACTCGGTCGACGAAGTAAAACTCCAACAATTGTACTCGTTTGGTCGATTCTACTTGTTATCGTGGTTGCTCTCGTTTGGAGTAAATTTGTGGGAGGTACTTCATTTTTTTGATCAAAGTATATTTACTTTTGTACTTTATTCACAGATTGAGGGTTTTACAAATTGAGGATTTCACAAAAAGAGGATTTCACAAAAAGAAGATTTCAAAAATCGAGTAAATCGAGGGAAGGCTGTTTCAAAAGTTTCAGAAAGTTTTGAGAAATTTGACGGTATTTGAAAGATTAGTCGATAGAAACAAAAGCGAACAGTTCTTAGATCTTCTGGAAACTTTTGTTCAATTATGTGTTTTGTGACCAATGTCACATACAAAAATTTGCACGTGTCCAAAGGTTTATTCTTGTTCCATGCTAGACAAAAGACAAAACAACAATAGAAAAAGACAAAAGTTGTAGATAGGAAACTTAGGTATTTAAACGTCAGGCAGCGTTTCTGTTGAATGGGCAAGGATTATGGGATATGTTGGCGTGCATTACAATATTATGTTAGTTACGGTATTATGTTAGTTGTTTTTATATATATCTTCAAGTTTATGTAATACATCTATTTATTAAATTATCGAAACAGAAGTCGTAGGAATCTTTAGTGAACTCTTTGGTCTAGAAAATGTTGCTAGAAAAAATCAGTTTTTGATTTGAACCTATAGCTTTCGAGACATTGACGTTCAATTACTAAATTAGAGTATTGCAAATATTTTTTTGTGGAGTTTGTCACGGATATTGTCGAGTCTAATGATCGATGATTGTTTATTGGAATACAAATTGATGAATTTTGAATGTATGTATATGTTTTTTATGGTCTACTGTGTACTTTAAATGTCATTATTATAATCATTATGATTTTTCAATATCGATGACTTTCAAAAAGGAATTTCAAGAGGAGTGCCTAACATCAATGAACGAGAACAAGCCATGGGTTTTTGCACGGATACTATTGCTGCCCCTAGCCTTTTCCTCGACACCCGTTGCCGTTTGATTGGTGAAGCCATGGATTTGCATGCATTACGGTGGTTAGTTGGTCTTACACTCTCTTATGGCCTTTTTGCATTCTCACCAACATCGAGCTTAATTTTTAAAACCTACAGCTTGCCTGGCTATGCAGGTTAAATAGCGCTTGGAGGGTGAGAGATGGAAAATTTTATCAAAAAATCCCACAGAAAGCTGGTGGGGGGAGACAAATAAAACTAGAAAAGGAAGTGTATCGCGTAGTAGATGTCGTGTGGGTGTCTAGCAAGGTGCTACAAGAAGGAGATAGACTAGAGGGGTTGGGGGGGGATGAGTTTGATTCGTCCTAATGGACGAGGCCACCGGAGAGTGTTTTGCAGCTGTGGAACCGGAAAAACTGGGAAAAAGAGATTGGGTTATTGGGGAGCAGTTAGAAGAGAGCTAGAGGTCTAAAATTGTGGATCTATAGGGAAGGAACCGGGTTGTGTTTTCATGGGTTGATACAAATGTTGGAATTTACAAGGGCACACCATTTAGGATTGACTTAGTGGATGTATCGGCAACGGATTGGCAAAAACAATATCCGTTGAGCCACTCGAAGAAGTAATTTGTGAAAGAGAAAGTCCAAAGTTTGGTTGATGTTGGATTAGTACAGGAGAGTACTAGTCTTCATGGGGTTGCGTTACCAACCGTAATTTCTCGGTAGAAGGATTCTGCCGGTATACTACACCGCGAATCGTAATTAGCGTAATGAAAAAATTAGAGTACAAAAACTAAAAAAAAATATTAGAGTAATGAACGCTAATTTATATGATAGAGCTATTTCAACTATGAAGTTTACTCTAATTTATTTAAGTACTTTAATTTGGCACGCTAATATCCTCTACTGTAAATAAGGTATTCGTACAGAATTTGGCAAAACGTACAGTTTATCGTCACTATTGACGTTTACACTACGCGGTTTGTTAAAACGCAGTTACATGATAACGGCCTGTATTAAATCATTATTTGTACTTTTTTACTTAATAAAGTACAATTTTGCACGGTATGAGGTCGTCTGTACTCCACACTATTTAAAACGAACCTATATTAGAATTAAAAACGCTAATTAAACTTTAACTTAAATAGAATAATGAAAAAAATAAAATCATTTACTCTACTTCATGTGATAGAGTCGAAATTTCGAGCGACCGAATAAGAGTAATTTACTCTAATTACGATTCGCAGTGTAGTAGATTTCCGATTGGGTGGAGATTATCGAATGTTGAATGCAACCACTATATCAGATAAGTATGCAACCACTATATCAGATAAGTATCATATGCCCACTGTTGAAGAAATATTTGATGCCTTGGCTGGAGCGATCATGTAGTCAACCTTGGATTTGAAGCACAGATTTCACCAAGTGCTTATGGAACCGAAGCATCGAGAGAGGATTGTATTTTAATCAGCTAACAGGTTGTATGAGTGGCTTTATATGCGTTTTGGATTGAAAAATACATCCACAAAGATCGAACGAGTAATGGATGAAGCTTTACGAGGGATTGAATGTGCTTGATGCTACATTGACGACGTGATCATTTTTTCTAACAATTTTGAGGATCACCGCTTTCATTTACAAATAGTGGTTGATGCATTGAGAAAGGCAGGCTTGAAGTGTCATCTAGGTAAAGGTATATTCGGGGTTTTACAAGATTTTGCATTTGGGACATAAGGTTACCCCAAGAACCGTAGGTCCACATATGGTCAAGGTCGCTGCCTTGGATGCATTGCCAGCTCTCACACATGTTTAAACATTTTGAACGTTCTTCGGGCTAGCCAACTATTATCGACAATATGTTCCAAGGTTTAGCGCCCAAGCTCAGGCCATCAATTTACTCCTAAGGAAATATTAAGGGTGGTAGTGAAAGGAAAAGCAAGAGGAGGCATTCCGGATTTTTGAAGAATACTCTTAAGGAACGTCTGGTTCTTCGTATGCTTTACCATTCTCGACCCTTTATTCTTTACAGCGATTGGGGTAGATTTGGATTGGGGGGGGCTTGAACTGAACTTGACAATTTAGGAGCCGAATACGTGGTAGCTTATGCGAGGCGGAACAATAATAAGGATGTGGCCTTGTATAGTAGCTATCATGGGGAGCTCCTTCCATCCATTCGGGCCATTGAACACTTCCAACCATACCTTTATGGTGTTTGATTGACACTTATCACAGATCACCAACCTTTGAAATGGATAATGGAGATTGCAAGCTTACATGAAAGCTCGCTCGAAGGGCTTTGATATTGCAATAGTATGATTTTGAGATTATTCACCGAGCGGGAGAGACACATGGTAATGCCGATGATCTTAGCAAAAATATGGATCCAGCGAGGTATGATGAGGATTCAATTTTAGGCGTTGGAATGGTTAACGCAACCACTATTTTTTCTTTGCTTCCTAGGAAAGTGGGGGGTTTTATCCTTTTGGGGGCAGATGTGGAAAGACATGCTCCATTGTCAACTGGTAGGGTTGAGGTTATAATGATGTAGACACAGTGAAATCCATTCAGCTCTAAATTACTGGATGTTGGCTCGAAAACAGTCCGAAATGCTAGAAATTCAAATTTTGCACACTGAAAATTCCATGGCTTCACGCTGGGCAGCACTCGTGTGCAGCCGCACGAAATATCCATTTACATTATTGTTTTGTAATAATAGCTGCAGTGAATCGTACGTTAACAACCGCGAATAGGGCGGAAACCTGAAATCCCAAATTCCCTCGTGAAAAATTCGTGCTGGGACTCGCGTGAAACCGCACGAAATGTCTTCGGCAATGCTTTTCGCGCTTTTTGTCCGTTGCTTTACGCACGTTTTGCACCGCCACTAACTTAACTTTAACAGTAACGCAAGAATAATCTCTAAATTTTATTGGTTGTACCCTTTTTATCATTGTTGTATATTTCTTTAACCAATTTCTTACGGGGAGACTGTTCATGTCTTTTCTCCGTCTTTTCGTTTTTCTTTTTTTTACTCTTTGCATTTTTTGTTTTCCTCTTCCTCCCTCTTTCCTCCCTCTTTCCTCCTTGCTTCCTCCCCTCCCCCCCCTCCTCTTCCCTTTCCCTCTCTAGTCGACTCTTAACAGTCTCGACCTTTTAGTTGATGACATGCAACAAAAGTCACACTTTTGAGGCCACATGGCAACCTCTTATTGGTCAGTTTTTTTGTCATCGGGATCGATTTTACCACATTTGGGGATGTCAGCTTACAGTTGGGATAGAGGGGTCTTCTTAAGGGTCTGGCCGGATGGCGTCAAAAAGGTAGTTCCACCCCTAGCTGATCGAGAAACATTGGTCACTAAACTTCATGAGCAATGTGAACATTTTTGTTTGAAGAGTGTTGTTTCTTTGGTTGCATAATCTTACTGGTGGTATGATATTTGAGCACAAGTGGTTCAAGCATGCCTAACATGCGATCGAGTGAAAGCCGCATTTGACAAGAAAGGGGGTATCGTATTATATTACATTCCCAATCGGGGAAAATTTTATTGTTGGTATTTAGACTTGCTAAGGCCTCTCATGACTAGCCATCGAGGAAACCGCTTTGTGCTTGTGATGATAGAGCATTTTTTTTAGTGGATTCAGTTTGTGGTGTTACCTCGGAAGGAGTCCAAGTCAATGGCCAAAGCATTTTTATAGAGAGTTCTTGCTCAGTTTGAGGCCCCAGCGTAAGTTTTGACTGATCACGTTTTCAAATTTGTTCAATATATTTCCACTTTGATGGAGCAATGTTTGATTGATCACCAGCTTACTAGTAGAGATCATCGGCAAGCTGATGGGCTAGGCGAACGTTGTGTCCAAATCGTCAAGAGAGCACTGTGAAAGTATGCCCAAGTGGAGGATGTGGGGGGTTGGGATTGAAGGGTGCCTTAGATTGCTATGGGCTACAAGTTTAGTAGACACGCTTCGCGTCACAGTCACAGTCTTTATTTTATGTTGTTTGGCAGGCATTTTATTCCTCTAGGATCCGCTTTGGCCAAAGCCAACGTCTTCCACGAGATGGACAATAAAGGACGCTGGAATGACTAATTATTGCTCGAGATCAAGTTTTCTATCGGAAGATTTGAATAGCTTAGGGCAATTTGCAAGCGGCCTAATATAGAAATCAACTTTGGTTTTCTCACAGTAGGAGTAGCAATGATATTTCTAGCCCGGGGATTTGGTTTATCGGATGCGGCAGAAAAAGGATACTTTGCATATTTGTGCAGGCCATATTATTTTGAAGGTGGTTGAGGTTTCCCCTAAAGGAGTGTTGACTTTGGAGGAGGCCGATGGCAAGAGAGTTAGGCATAAAAAATTTAATGTGGCTCCTTTCAACCTTCGAGGGCTCGAAGACGAATCAACATTACATTTCACCTACTTTCCCTCTCCTCCCATTTGTTTTAAATCTCCGTTGTGTGCCCTCGGTTACGTAACTACAAACTTTTTATCATGTGAGATATGCCCTCCAGCTTGGCATTCTTCTTGCTTGCCTAAGGAGTGAACTAGCGGGGACCAATTAGTTTTGTGAAGATTGTGAGATGGGGAATTGAGCCTTGGTTTTGAGGACTTCTTAGGGTATGGGCCTAAGAAAGGAGGGGGGGGATGATCTAGGGGTCCACACAACGGTCCCTGCATTTGGGACGGGGGTGGTAACTTTTCTGACTTTTTTTATTGTTTTTTCAGCTATATAGCCACACCGATATTGTTCCGATGATTTTTCTATTTTGACGTTGGGAAAGGGGTGGTAGCTTTTTTGAATTTTCGTTTTTTTTATCATCTATATTGCCACTTTGATGTTGTTCGGAAGATTATCGTTTTTTCACATATGTGATTCCGTCACATGAAGTGTTATTTGTCGCCAAGTTGATGTATTATTCTTCTTGCATAAAGCATCACAGTCACGCTAATTGTCACGCACGATTATATTTATGGCCTAAAGAGCATTTGCGACCCTATTACTACTTCATTGGATGTGTTCGGATAAAGTTTCAAACCAATTTTGGAGTTGGTCGTAATTGTGTCGGTAGAGCATTAAAAGCTATTTTTGAAAAGCGATTATAATCACACAAATTATTGTTTTGTTTTTTAATAACAAAACGAGGCAAGTTAAATTGTTTATAGCTTAGTTAATAGAACTCTATGTCATTTCATTTGAATAATTAGGTTAGGAGATAGGACGGGTCAAAGTAGTCACTAACTTTGACTTACGATATCTTTACAAAGCATTATTCAAATATGTTGTATTTTACATTGGGAAATATAAATTTGTAATACCTTTCAAATGAGAGTTTTTGTGTATAAATAGGTTGTGTTTTGAAATAGATGTGGTAGTTCACGTTAACTACATATAATTGGTTAATTATTGACTTTTCAAAGCAATGATTGTTTATGCCAATTGGAAATCGTTGTCCACCGACGTTTTGTAAGTCAATGGTTTTTACGTTTTCGACAATTATAAATATGTCGTGCATGAGAGCGAAGCAAGCAAACATGCATCAAAACTAGCAAAGTCATGCTCACAAACATATATAGCAACAAAAATAAATAAGAAATGCCGAAATATATATACACCATGAGAAGGTATAAAGATGAAAATGACCCAAAGAGAGAAGGGAAAGAATACTCCCCTAGAGTGAAGTGAACCCAATAATTCCCCCCCCCAGCTCCTTAGCCTGTGGAGGAGCTGGTCAAAACAGCTGAGGGCCTGGAAGAGATACGGAGGTAGCAATGGTCAGCCGGGTTGAAAGATAATGGAGAAGAAAGGCACTCCATGTGGAACCCTTGATCACCACCTTTACATGCATAAACACTTTGCAAACTGAACATCCCCTTAGTATGGCTATCCACCACATTGAGAATGTGTGGGAAGACCTCGGTGTCGACGTTATGGAGCCTTTCCGAGAAAAACGAGTCGCCATTGTCTTCTCGAAGTTTGATACTCGAAAATGCAGGGAGAGCGGAAGCCAAATATGCGAGGGTGGGCAACGGCTTGCGAGCAGAGACAAGAGGGAGGCAGATTTTGCGACCGGGAAAATTAGAGGGACGGTAGGAGAAGGTCTGATCATGCATATCTACTCCTCCACCGATTCGGAAGATAACATCCTGTCCCACTAAGCATTCGTAGTCGTTTGATTTGGTGACCAATGCTCGGACAGAAACTTCTACGGACTCATTCTTGGTTCCGTTGTGAAACCGAAAGACAAGCGGGTCCTTAGTAATTCCAAGCACCGACTCCGTGGTACCGGCTGAAGTAAGAAGCCGAGTAGACGTGGCTTGGAGCTTGTCTGCTGTCAGACCAAGCTTGAGCGCAAATCCGGATCCAAGGATCACGGGTTTGGCTCCAGTGTCCATGAGAGGGAGAGAAGGAGAAACACCATTAACAGAGAAGGACATTCGAGAATTGTCCAGGAAACTGATGTGAGGATCAAGGTCACGGCGCTCATCCGTGGTAACCGGCTGAATAACGGAAAGACTACGGTTCAGTTGCAACGCCCTCAAAGCGGCGGCTGCAGTGAACTCATCAACAACGGGAGAGGCTTTGGGAACCTCATTAGGAAAGGGAGAGGCCCTAGGGACTTCATCAATCATGGCAGACAGGATGCTTAGCCGTTCTTTGACTCGATGTGCCTCATGTATAGTACTATCCAGAATGGTGAGAGCTTCAGCCACAATGGAGGAAGATGTGTCTGGTAGAGGAGAGAGAGATTCTTTCTCGAAAGAAAGTGGAATACGGGAATTCTGTAATTTACCGTCCTGATTATGATCAGGGGATCCCTTATCGAAAGTGGCTGCCCGTTGTTGGACCGTGGAATCCCGAAGGATTCGACTAACCAACGATGGCGTGTGGACGGCTGTCCTTGCCATCCCCGTGAATTGGGGTTTCATTTCGGCCATGAAGGCAACGAATTGCTCCTTCATCATGGCGGCCATCATGACTTGTAACTCGGCCTTTTCCCTCTCTCTTCGAGAGATCTTAGGCGGAGTCGCCTCTTTCTCTGTCTCGGTAGGAGGAGTGACCGGCTTGGCAAAACGGGCGGGAATTCCACCGTTCTGAATTTGATTCTGATAGGAAAAATTAGGATCCTTAACTTGGCAACGGTGGACATAATGTCCCTTCTGGTTGCAATGGGTGCATGTGGCCGACTTATCCGGGCACATGCGGGCATCGTGCCCCGTGTTTCCACATCGGAAACACAATCAGTCTCCTGAATTAAATGGTGGATTTCCCATGGCTGGTGTCTTTGGAGGCCTATTAGAAGGCCACGGGTTCCTCGGAGGAGAAAGTCGGGAAGCGACTTCCGAACGATCATGAGCTTCCCACCAACATGATTACATCTCATATTCTACCGCATATGGAGCGGCTTCATCAAATGTAAATTTCAGACCGTAAGTCTGAGTGAGATGACTTTGTATAAAACGTTTCGATTGATCTGGAAACCGTCCAACAAATTTTTGAACAACTTCCGCATCGAATATTAGGTCCGGTAAAGCTTCTCGCAAAGTCTCCATGCGAGCACGTAAAGCAGGGGCAGTTTCTCCTAGTTTACGCGTGAAATTCATAAATTCTTTTACCTGATCGGGGTTTTGCATCCGATACTCGGCTTCTAAGAAATCGAACATAACAGATAGTGGACCCCGCAACGGAATTATCATCCCTGGTCATGCTGGGACAGCAGCACGAGCGGCCACAGCATATTGGCGCGGAATTTCTGGGAGTGCGGGAATAAGGACAACACCTTGAGGATCTAAGACCTCGGGAAAAGCGGCTTGGAATGGAATATCCACTTGACCTATGACCTCGGGTGTACCATCAAAAGGAGGGGAAAATTCTGTCATCGCGAGTATAGCATCATACTTGCGAGAATATAATATAAGGGCCAAACCTCTGAGGAACCACCCAAGAAGAGAAAATGCCACACGAAGATCAAATCGATCTTGATATCGAAATTCCAAATCACGCATTTCGGTATCATAAAGCATACGGAAACGGGATAAAGACATGGTATCCTTCATCCCTAAAAAGCAAAATTGCATTTTCCCCATGCCCCCCTCTGAAGAGGAAGCCATGTCGTCAAAGGAAGAATGCACTAGTGGTTCCAAATTTGGACCGACCGAAAACGGAAATGATGTGAGAGGATGGAAAAAGATTTCCTCTGAAAAGTCTCTTTCGGTTCTATCTAGGGATGACCTAGAGGAAACTGAGGATAATGATGAGACTGTGGTCAATATTGACTGAACAGACGGAGATCTAGGGGCCGCAACCGAAACAGGTGCGTCTGTAGACTTGGAGAAACTGGAAAGGTCTAACTGCGGTGGACGGAAAACTGTCCCGCCGCGGGTAGATCCGGATTGATAACGTAAGTTATCCCAATCCGTGGGCATAAACGAAGAGAAAACCCTCGATTACGACTAGGAAAGAACGGAACGACCTAATCAAGATGCGTCAAATGGAAGGCCAAACCACAATAGACAAGCTAACACACAAAGTCTCTATCAAGACCCGGTGGTCAGATCTAGCAAGAAGCTGTAATACCAAAACCTCTACCCTGCAAACAATGGGCAAGGCCGAAAGGCCAGATCTATAAAAACAAACACAGAACTATCCAGACACCTTTCGGTGCAGATCTATAAAAACAAACACTGAACTATCCAGGCACCTTTCAGTGCAGATCTACAGCGGCACAGACAGAAAATTGTCTAAACAGTGCCACCCACGACAAAATCTATAAAAATAAACACCAATCCAGATAATCACAGGGAAACTCAAGGCCACTCACGGCCAGATAGCATGCAAAGAAAGCAAGGAGAATGCAAATGCTCATAAAGAAAGGTTCGTAATAGAACCAATCCACATCGATCCCCTACACGAGTGTCGACAGTATATCGTAACGCTCCTGCACCCAAAAGGCATCGTAATACTTACAAACACCTTTAATACTCTGGTGAGTATTAAAAGTGAACCGGACTTGGTTGAAGCAAGTCGGATTTTGCAGAGTCCTCAGGATCGTGATCCGCCTCGGTTCCGAATAGTCGTACCCAGGACCACCACTAAACACCCAGGCAATTAGTATCCTGCTAGGGTATGCGTATCAGCGCTATGCCACGCTATACCCAACTATAAAACAATGATAATTATATGTTATAATTCGTGCAAATTTAATATATATGAATATATATTTTTACTTTGCTAGGTTTTATGAATGATTAGAATTGGCAAAGGATAAAGAAAGAGAATATAAAATCCACCACAAACCAAACATCAACTAGACAGCAAAGGAAGTTGCACTAAAGGAAAGAAAGATAATAAATATTCAGAAAAGTTCAAAATAAAACACAAAATAAGGTAAAATTGGGCAAAAAGGTTTCTCAAACCCTAATACCACGCTGCAAAAATCAAAAATCTGCGACCAAGGGATGGTAATATGCTGACCTAGGGTTAAGAATTCCAAAAAATAAACCCTAAATCCGCCCAAACCCTAAATCTGCGGCCAAAACCCTAAATCTGCGGCCAAACCCTAATTCCGCAGATTAACCCTAAAAATCTGACACAAAATCAGACCTAAATCTGCAGACTAGAAAGAGAGTGGCAACAAGATAGAAAGAAAAGATTGCAAGAAAGAAAGAAAAAGAACAAAACAAAATGTTTTTTTTTTTTTTTTTTTATAAAATAAAATTAATAAATTTATTTATTTTTATAATATTTTCTTCAAAGGCAAAACTGAAAGCAAAAGCAATAATAAAGAGATAGTAGAATGAAGCTTGTAGAAAAATAAAGCAAAGTCAAAAGGAAAAAACAAACTCAAAAATAGGTGGAAGAAAATCTAGAAATGAAAAAAATAGATTTTCTATTGAAAATAATTTAAGTTTTATATTTGATTTATTTTATCACACAAAATTGAGAAGTAAAACTGAAAATGAAAGGTAAATAGGCAGGAAAATAGAATGCTAAAACAAGAATAAAAACCGTATATGAAAGGTAATATTTTTGTAATGAAATAAAATTTATATTTTTAATAATTTAATATTAAAACAAATAGACTTTTAGAAAATGTGATTTTAAAAAGTGTAGCTTTTGGAAAAGAATGCTAAGCTAGGAGGTAGCCACTAGGCTCTGTGGTCTTTATCACATTCTCTACAAAAGTTATCCCGTTACGACAGCAAAGCAAGAAATATTCCGACCGGAACAAGGGAAAATCCAAATCCGATAAAAAATACACTCCTTTCAAGCCAACCGAAATACAAACAAGACACAAACACACAACCAAACCGTCAAGCTGCCCGAGGAAGGCACAACAAGGTCCAGATGTGCTCCCCCACGATCTCCAATTCCACACTTCCACCAAAAGACCAAGTTTGGAGGGATATCTTCCGGACGTGGCCTTAGGCCGTGTGGATTAAAAACGTGGGCAGAAATAAAAGGGGAAATATTCTTAACCTATCTAGCCTCTACAGCTAGCAAGCAAGGAAAAGAAAGACACGTGGGCAATCCGTGAGAGAGAGAGCAAGAGAAAAGCTCCGCTGCCAAGGGAAAATTCTTGTCCAAAAGCTAAATTCTCTAAGTCTGAGAATTAGGCTAAGTAAGAGCTACGCTAGGCCTAAGCAAAATTAGCCTACCTCTAGTCTACTTTACATGCATGAAACTACTTTAGATTTTGGCCAATAGGCGGCCAACATCGTCTGCCGTACGTCTGACAAAATCCACTGTCCGAGGGTAAAAACCCTCCCTAACTACATGTGCGCGCGAACCTACATGGGTTCGCGACTTAAATAAATAGATAGTGTATCGAAGTGTCGCCCGGAAATCGCGATGCGCCTCCAAACGATACTCCGCGTACATACTTCGAAATCGCGTGCATACGCACGAATCGAAGCATACCGCACGAAATAAAAGGTCTAGCACGAAATACTCGAAATCGCGTCACGTCGCCCAAACGATGTTTCGCATCCAACTTTGAAAATCGTGTACCTACGCACGAAGTAAAACATATCGCACGAAATCAGTACCTTTCAACGAAAAACCGAAAATATGAATCGGAATTAAATAGCACGTGCGAACGAAAATGGAGGCGCGTGCCAAAACCGTGCCTGCGTACATAAAACCGCGCGTGCATGCATAAAATCGCAAGCGCATGCCTTAAACTGCGTGTGGATACAAAATACCGCGCGTGCGTGCAGAATACCGCGCGTGCGTGAGAAATACTGCGCGTGCGTGAGAAATGTTGCGCGTGCGTGAGAAATACCGCGCGTGCGTGCGAAATACCGCGCCTGCGTGCATGAAAACGTGCGCGCGAGCCGCCGACACGATGCGGCATGACAATTTTATTCTCAACTTTTTCTCTTACAAAACTTAATCTTATGTCTATATGTTTAGCCTTAAAATGATGTTTTGGATTAGCTGCAATTGCAATGGCAACTTGATTATCACAAAACACTTCATACACTCCCTCCTTCATATACCCCAGTTCTTGCGTCAAGTACTTGACCCACATCAACTATTTCACAGCAGAGCAAGAGGCCATGTACTCAGCCTCTATAGTAGACTGAGCAACCACCTTTTGTTGCTTACTGCTCCAACAGCAAGCCCCTTCCCCAACATACAACATATACCCAGAAGTGCATCTTCTCATAGGTGCATCCCCATAACTGGCATCACTCCAAGTAGTGATATTACCGTGCTCCCCTCCCAAATGCAACCATAACTCTATAGTTCCCACCAGATATCTCATGACTCTTTTGGCTGCCTTCAGTCTCTCTTCGTAGGATCATTAAGACTCCTATTGAGTACTCCAACTGCTGCCGCTATGTCTGGCCTGGTACAATTCATGAAATAGATTAAACTTCCTACAACCTGTCTATAATGGATAGACTTCATAAACTCTCTCTCCTATGGTCTCATCTGATCATCTAAGATCATCACTCCTCCTTCTACACTCCCATCACTTACTTTTTTCAAGTCCATGGGAGTGGTACAACTGCTAGCATTTTCCATTTGAAATTTCTCAAGTATATTACCTATTGCTTCTTTTTGAGTAAGTATGATAATCTTCTTCCCCCTATCCCTTTCCATTTGGATCCCCAAAATATATCTTGCCTCCCCTAAATCCTTCATATCAAATCTGCTTCTAAGATCTTTCTTCAACTTATCGATTTTTTCCAAAGATTTACTCAATACAAACAGATCATCCACATAAATTGCAATAAAAATGACACCATTCTCATCTTCAAACATATAGATAGAATGGTCCTAGCTGATCCGGATATATTCCAGACCTGTGAGAAACTCATCTAGTGTCTTATTCCACTGTCGGGGAGTTTGCTTCAGTCCATATAAGGACTTTATGAGCCTGCATACTTTGCTCTCTTCTCCTTCTTCCACGAACCCCTCGAGTTGCCTCATGAAAATCTCTTCCTCTAACTCAGCGTTAAGAAAAGTAGTCTTAATGTCCATCTGGTGTATTTCCATGTCTTCCGCTGCTGCCTGACACAAAAGAATTCTTACTGATGGGAATCGAACAACTGGAGCAAAGGTCTCCTCATAGTCAATCCCCTCTTTTTGGGTGAACCTTTTCGCTACCAATCGAGCCTTATATCTCTCAATGGTATTATCTGGGTTCAGTTTTAATTTAAATACCCATTTACATCTAATAGGTTTTCTGTTTGGAGGACAATCCGCTAGTTCCCAAGTGTTTGCTTCCATGATAGAGACCATCTCATCATTTATGGCTGTAATCCATCTTTCTCTTTCTCGACTATTTACTGCTTCTGAGTAAGACTTAGGCTCATCTGGGTGAGACAGCTTAGTTACCTTATGAGCGGCATGTTTTTCTTGTATCCTTTTGCTGCTCCTTCTTCCTCCCTCAAACTCTGAAGCTGGAATGGATGGTAGTCTTGGATTTCTCCTCACTGTCTATCTGCTCCCCTGTCCATGGGAGCCGTTTTTGGTCCCATGTCTTCTATGTCTTCGAAGTCCATATGTGTATGTGAGATTTCTGGTGAGTCTCTTGTATCTCAGATCTCCTCTGAATCTGCAATCACGGTTTCACTTATGTCTCTTT
The DNA here is from genome assembly GCA_037447655.1 of Zygnema cylindricum. Lineage (NCBI taxonomy): Eukaryota > Viridiplantae > Streptophyta > Zygnematophyceae > Zygnematales > Zygnemataceae > Zygnema > Zygnema cylindricum. Next base: position 391,670 of record JBBHKE010002926.1, read on the forward strand.
CGGGAACAATTGAGTTCTCCTCACTTTCAGACTCAAATCTGACTCTTATCTTCTTGGTATATTTGAAGGGGTCAAATGACTTCCCTTCATCCATGACAACTAATTGTTTGACCAGAATGATATCTTTCTCTGCTAAGTCATAGACTCTATATCCCTTAACATCCTCATCATATCCCACAAAGTATCCAGGCTTTCCCTTAGCATCTAATTTCCAGTTTTTCCTATCCCTGTCAAGACTCTATACTTGGCTACCGAATACTTTAAGGTATGAGATATCTCTTTTCCTTTCAACCCATCTCTCATAAGGTGTCGGTCCCTTTACAGCTGAGGTAAGGACTCTATTCTTAATGTAGTTGGCACAGTTCATTTCTTTTGCCCAAAATCTCTTTCCTATTTTCTTGTCGGAAAACATACTATGTACACTATCTTCTAGTGTTCGATTCAATTTCTCAGCTACCCCATTTTGTTCCAGGTTATATGGTACAGTTTTTTGGTGCTGCACTCCCTCATCTCTCAGATATTCCTTAAACTGGTTTGAGGTATATTCCCCCCCATTATCACTCCTTATCCTCTTAATGGGGGTTTCATGCAACTTCTCACTCCAGGCTTTATATTATTCGAAGTAAGTGTTGATTTGAGGCAGCTGGTGCCACTGAAGAAGATGAAGAAGCACCGGCAGTTGCCATGATAATCAATTGTGCAAAGAGGAAACTCTCACAAAATCCCACAAACAACAAAATTCACAATGAAGCCCCAAGCAAACCAGAAACACCCTAGGTCTGCAAATTTGCCACAATATAAAATATACACTAAAGAAACCACATGCAAATTTTCACAAAGTTCTGCCAAAAGATCACAATGATCTTATAATTCAAACACACCCAAAAACTGCTTCGCAATTTTTCCTACACAACAATCCTACTTTTTCTAAAGTAATCTAAGTCCTATATATATATATATACAAGTGAGCCTACGGTTGATCACAATGTACTACAACTAGCGTGGTCAGTTGGTACACTACTCTTCATTAACAAAATCCCACCGTCGAATGCACATAATTATTTCCACCAATCACACTGCAGCTAGAAATGAAATAGTACGCGGTTAAAGTTCGTCCGCTGAAATGACGGTATAGTCAATACTTCTCTTTCAAAAATGACGGCGGACTCCGTCCGCTTTCCACGTATTATTTTATCACCGAAGATGAACCTCCACGTGTAACTTTGGTCCTCAAATGTAACCATACCTTTTCTTCTAGAACAACCAAACTTGACTTTCTAACGGACCGACACGTGTGCCTAGAGTGCACCAAATTTGTGTACTCCCTTTCGAGTTTACATACTCACTAAATCATGTCCTCGTTAATTTATCTTCACACAAACTGACTTATATTCAGAACACCTTTCTTGCGCAGACTGCTATAGCTTCTATGACTCTGCTACGACTGCTATGACTGCTAAGACTGCTATGATCTGTCAGCGCAGCTGTGATATTAGAGCAGCGCAGCTGCGATGTCAGATCAAAAGCAACATAGCAACATAGCAACAAGTGTAGAGTGCTCAAGAATTCTAGCTGCGATGTCAGACTTAGCGCAGCATGGAAGCATAGCAGCAAGATATAGAGAGAACTCAAGGTTTCCAAAACAACACTCCCCTAAACCTTTAGACTCTCTCAGCCACTGAGTCCACATTCCTCTCTACAAAACTTTAACTTAGGTGCAGCTAAAGACTTAGTCATCATATCTGCTACCATCTTCTCATCCGGAAGATAACTTAGCTTTAAATTCTGTTCATCACCTTCTCTCTTACAAAATGCAGCTTAATGTCAATGTGTTTGCTTTTGAAGTGATGACTCGGGTTGGATGCAATCCCAATAGCTGCTTGGTTGTCACATCACACTATTTGAGGTCCGGATTGCATAAAATGAAGTTCTTGAAGGAGCGACTTCACCCATAGTAACTCCTTGACAGCTGAGCTTGCTGCCATATATTCAGCCTCCATTGTAGACTGAGTTGTTACCTTTTGAAGCTTGCTGCTCGAGCAGCATGTTCCAGTTCCAATCTTCAAAATGAATCCAGTGGTGGAACGGCGGCTTGGCATGTCTCCATAGCTTGCATGGCTCCATGTCTGGATTTTGACTTCATCTCCACCGAGAGCAAGTCTAAGATCCGTGTTCCTGCAAGGTACCGAAGAACCCTCTTTGCGGCCTCCCAATCTGTTTTTCTTGGATTCTGGAAACTTCGACTCAAAGCGCCAATTGCTGCCGCAATATCCGGCCTTCTGCAGTTTATGAAGTAAATTAGGCTACCAACAATCTGTCGGTATGGAATGGTGGCCATAAAATCAGCCTCCCCTGACTCCAAGGTATCGTCAAAAATGATTCCTCCATCGGTCTCCATGCCTTCCACTTTCTGCTTAAATTCCATGGGAGTGGCACTTCCGTTTGCCTCTGCCATGCCAAACTTTTCAAGCACATTTCCTATCGCTTCACGCTGCGTTAGATGGATTGTTCTCCTAACTATCCTTTTCTACTTGAATTCCAAGAATATACTTTGCCTCACCTAAGTCTTTCATCTCAAATCTTGAATTCAAGGTTGCTTTTATTTTGTTAATCTCATTTAATGACTTGCTTAACAGCAGCAAATCATCTACATATACCGCAATGTACATAATCCCATCTTTTCCTTCGATAGCATAGACTGAGTGATCTGAGCTAATCCTAACGAATCCTAGACCGGTTAGAAGTTCATCTAGTTTTAGGTTCCACTGACGTGGAGCTTGCTTCAAACCATACAAGGATTTCTATAGCTTACAGACCAGATTTTCTTTTCCAGTCTCTTCATACATTTCAGAATGCTTCATATAAATTACTTCCTCTAAATCTCCATGCAAGAAAGCTGTCTTAACATCCATTTGATGTAGTTCCATAATCTCAATGGCCGCTAAGGATAATAAAATTCTAAAAGTTGGAAACCGGATAACCGGAGAGAAAGTCTCTTCATAGTCAATTCCCTCCTTCTGACTATAGCCTTTAGCAAAAAGCCTAGCCTTATATCTTCTAATATAGTTATTTGGATTCAACTTTACTTTAAAAACCCACTTACAGCCGATGGCTTTTCGGTCTGGTGGAAGCTCCACAAGCTCCCAAGTTTGAGCCTCTATTATGGATCGCATTTCATCGTTAGCCGCAGCGATCCATTGATCTTTTTCGGGAGCTGAAAAGGCTTCCTGTATTGTGACTGGTTCCATCATGCTGGCAGATAATAGAGCAGTTTCGCAGCTTCGCAATTTCGCAGCGTCGCAGCTTTGCAGCTTCGCAGCATCGCAGCTTTGCAGCTTCGCAGCATCGCAGCTTCGCTGTTTCGCAACGTCGTAGTTTTCATTCAGATCCAACGTACCGACAGAAAATAGAGCAGCTTCGTAGTTTCGCAGCCTGCTGCTTTGCCTTATCCCCCCTGGAAAATCTGAACCGGGAACTGTTGGATTTGTAGGTTGCCGCTGAAGAGGAAGTGGAGGAGGAGGAGGAGGAGGAGGATTCTCCACACGTGGACCAGCCGGAGTGTCCAAAGTGGGACTAGATAAAGTGAGAGGAACACTTTCAAAAATATCATATTCTGTGATTTTGGAATCTTTTTCAAAATCTGTTATACCAATCTGCTCTCTTCTTTAACCTTAATATTTCTAGCAGTCTGAAGAGTATTCCTATCCTTATTAAATACTCTATAGCCCACGGATTCATCATCATACACCATAAAAATTCCTGGAATCGATTTCGTACTAAACTTAGGAATAGGGAGATTATCCAAAATAAAACATTTACTCCCAAAAATCCGGAAGTGACTAACATTCGGTTTTCTTCCGGTCCACACTTCATATGGTGTTTTCCCTTTTAGTGCTCTACTCTCTTTTCTATTCCTAATATACGACGCACACGAGAACGCCTCAACCCAAAATTTGAAATTTATTCCTTTATCTAGTAACATAGACTTTGCACTTTCCGTTAGAGTTCGGTTGAGTCTTTCGGATACTCCATTCTGTTCCGGAGTATAAGGAACTGTAAATTGCCGAGAAATGCCATTGTCTTTTAAATATTCAGAGAATGTATGAGAAATATATTCCCCTCCGTTGTCGGACCGAAGGGAAAGGATCGGTTTCCTATGAAGTTTTTCGGCCCATACCCGAAAATGCTTGAAGTGAGTGAGCACTTCACTCTTTTCTTTCATAAAGTAAACCTTGCTATATCTTGAGAAGTCATCCGTAAAAGTGACCAAAACCGGTTGCCACTGAGTGAAGGAACATTTGATGGCCCCCACACATCCGAATGAATAATTTGCAGCAAATCTGTTGCCCGATTATCCGCTGTTTGAGGTAGTGGCAGCTTATGAAGTTTTCCCAAAGCGCATCCATCACATATATGGGAATCTGTTTGTCCTATTTGACACCATCTATCATATTTTGCTTTACCATTTTATCAAGCCTTTCATGATGAACATGAGCGAGCCTCTTATGCCACAATACATTTTCCGGAAGGACACTAGAGTATGCAAAGTCAATTTCATTAGCCAAGTCCATCCGGTACAACAAGTTTGGGCCTCTAATTCCTACCAAAACTACCTTCCCATCTTTGCTTACTACCTTTTTCCCATTCTTTTGTAAAATTTCAAAACCTTTCATTTCTGCTACCGAAGTGGAAAACAAATTTTTTGTAAATTTTGGGATATAGAGATCATCATGCAGGGTTCTCTTTACAATCTGACCATTGATGTCACATGCTAACTCCACGCTTCCCTTTGCCGTAGCCTCCACACCGCTGTCATCCGCGTAATAAATCCGACGAGTGGGAATTGGAGTAAGCGTTTTGAAGTAAGCACGGTTGCCGCACATGTGGGAGGAGCATCCGGAGTCCATAATCCATCCGTTCTCTCGAGGTCCCTCCATGAGATCTTTTGCAAGAGCAAAGAACTCGTCATCATCCGATTGCGGAAATCTGACCACGTCTTCTTTTCGTTCTGGTCGTTCATCTTGTGACGTCTCATCAAATGCAAGGAACGCCGCATTTTTAATCGGCAGTTTTGATGTCAGAAATTTATGTGATGAATCCTCCGATCGCACCCTCCATCCCGCACGATAAATTCTTGTTTCACACGCTTTTATAAATGCCGGATACAGCCGGAAAACATGAGTTTGACTAAAGCAATAGACACACCTATCATATTGCCTATAATTCGGATTGGGGGTAAAGTTTTTGTTTCCAGAAAAACCAGCCGGCTTATATGTCTGTGCATTGTAAGCAACCACTGATTGACCACCATTTAATGCTATCTGAGTTGCCTCTTCGTCTAGGATATAAGCCTGAGCTACTGCTATATTCTATTTACTCTTCTCTAACCGTCTTAGCTGCTCCGCTGCTCCTCTATATTCAGTAGGAAGCCATCTCATTAGAATCATAGCTTGATGATAAGGAGGAAAACTCCCCCCGGAACATGCATTCTCCGATAATAGAAGTTTCAAGCCATTACAATATAAGTTCATGTCACCCCCAGTATATTTACAGTCCCAAATTTTTCCAGCAGTAACAACCTCATTCTGCTCACTAGCTAAGACATAAGATTCACTCAAGGCCTTCCATATTTCAAATGCCGTAGAGATATTGATATATGTCATGTTAAGATCTTCTGAGAAAAAGTAACTTCAACACATGCAATGCATCTTTATTTTTCTTTCCAAACTCCGGATCCGTATCCGGAAGAATACCAGAAATCACATCATATAATTTCACTTGTTTCAAATAAGACTTAGTCAAATCCACCCAATAAAGATACTTTTGCCCATTAAACACCGGGATCCGTGAAGGAGGGCCCGTGAACTATTGATTTGAGGCAGCTGGTGCCACTGAAGAAGATGAAGAAGCACCGACAGTTGCCATGATAATCAATTGTGCAAAGAGGAAACTCTCACGAAATCCCACAAACAACGAACTTCACAATGAAGCCCCAAGCAAACCAGACATACCCTATGTCTTAAAATTTGCCACAATATAAAATATACACCAAAGAAACCACATGCAAAATTTCACAAAGTTCTGCCAAAATATCACAATGATTTAATAATTCAAACACACCCAAAAACTGCTTCGCAATTTTTCCTACACAACAATCCTACTTTTTCTAAAGTAATCTAAGTCCTATATATATATACAAGTGAGCCTACGGTTGATCACACCGTACTACAACTAGCGTGGTCAATTGGTACACTACTCTTCATTAACAAAATCCCACCGTCGAATGCACATAATTATTTCCACCAATCAGACTGCAGCTAGAAATGAAATAGTACGCCGTTAAAGTTCGTCCGCTGAAATGACGATAAAGTCAATACTTCTCTTCCAAATATGACGGCGGACTCCGTCCGCTTTCCACGTATTCTTACATCACCAAAGATGAACCTCCACGTGTAACTTTGGTCCTCAAATGTAACTGTACCTTTTCTTCTAGAACAACCAAACATAACTTTCTCACGGACCGACACGTGTGCCTGGAGTGCACCAAATCTGTGTACTCCCTTTCGAGTTTACATACTCACTAAATCATGTCCTTGTTAATTTATCTTCACAAAAACTGACTTATATTCAGAACACCTTTCTTGCGCAGACTGCTATAGCTTCTATGACTCTGCTACGACTGCTATGACTGCTAAGACTGCTATGATCTGTCAGCGCAGCTGTGATATTAGAGCAGCGCAGCTGCGATGTCAGATCAAAGCAGCATAGCAACACAGCAACAAGTGTAGAGTGCTCAAGGTTTCTAGCTGCTATGTCAAACTTGGCGCAGCATGGCAGCATAGCAGCAAGATATAGAGAGAACTCAAGGTTTCCAAAACACCAGTAAGTTGATGCTTCTTACTTTGTTTTTAGAAAGTAGACTCTAGAGTATCTAGACCAGTCATCGGTTATTGTCATCATAAACATCTTTCCTCCAACCGAAGGAACTTTTGCAGGTCCCCAAATATCTGTGTGGACCAAATCTAAAACTTTCTCACCTCTATATGTGGCGGCTTTGGGAAAGGGAAGTCTGTGGGCTTTACCTTCAGCACAGCCACTACAATCATCCATCATTTCATTATCCCCAAACTGAATGCCTTCTACTACCTTGCTTTTTCATTTTCCTCAACCTATCAAAATGCATATGTCCCAACAGCTTATGCCAAATTATCAACTTATGAACACCAACATAGTAAGCATTCTTCTTTTCATTACTCAAGATAAGCCTAAACATTCTTTGGCTACCCTTATCTGCCGTGAAGTAAACTTCATCCCCATACTTAGCTCTAAAGACTCCCTTTCTAGTGAAGATATCAAACTCTTTGTCATCTAACACAGACGTAGAGACAAGATTTTTACTCAACTGAGGAATGTAGAGTACATCTGAGAATGTAAGTATAGAAGTCTTACCCTCCACTAAGACTTTCAGATCTACTGAGCCCACTAGATCTGTAGTAACCACTCTCCCATCCCCATACACTATCTCTACAGTAGAGATCTTTCTTAGCTTAGTGAAGAGATCCTTATCACGACACATATGCATGGATGCACCTGAGTCGATGATCCATTCTTCCTGTGGAGCTTCCCGAATTGCTCCAAAGGCACAATTTTGTCTCCGAGTGATCTCCTTCTCCTCCAGACCCTCGTCAAGAAGAAGCTCCCCATCCTCATCAGAAGACTCATCCTCAGTTTCTCCTTTCACTTTTGTAACCACAAATGCCTTTTTCTTCCCTCTGGAAAAACTCCCTCCACGGTTCCCTTGGAGCCTCAGCTCAGACAACTTGACACAATCTGCAATGAAGTGTCCCGCCTTTTTGCAAAAATGACAAAGACCCTTTGGGGGCCTCGGTCCTCCAGAATGATCTCTTTCCCCTTTGTACGGTTTCTTTGAGTCCTTCCCCCATCGGTCCCCTCCTCTTGCTAGAGCTTGAATGCTCTTTCCTCCTCTCCTAATCTCCATTGTGTTTTCCTCCACAAGTATCATCCTGACCACTGTGTCCCATTTCCATGAACTATCAGGCATTTCTTTTATTCGATATACTATGATCTCGAATTCATCTGGTAACTTTATGATAAGAGTGTTAACTTTTATTTTCATTGTACCTGTCCATCCGGCACTTTCCATCTCCATATACAAACAAGAAAGATCATTACAGTAATCTAGCATCTTTCCTCCTTTGTAAGTGTAACTCACTAGCTTTTGCTCAGCAAACTGGAGCTCCTGAATAGTTCTAGCTCTATAAATCTACACCAAACTCATCCACAACTCCTCGGCCTTGTAAATGTGAAGATGAGGAGTGGCCAAAGCTTGAGTGAGGTGCCTCAGAATGAAGTTTTTGTCAGCCATGTTTACATCCTCCCACATTTGAGTATCGTTCTCCGCGGTCTTCACGGTCGCTGCTCCAGGAACTGTGGCAATAGAAGTGAGGGGTGTTTCCTTCCCTTTTCCCTTTTTGGACACACTAGTGTCCCCATCATCTGCCTCCTCCGTTGAGGCAGCCGTTGCTGCAAGAAACCTTACTCCTCCAAATCCTGGTGGAGTTCTCGAAGGTGATCGTTTCACTTGTCCACTGACGATACCCTAATATCGTTGTTCGCACAAAGCTTCCATCATCATGGCTTCCCAATAGATTAACCCAAATCGATTCAAGGTGGGCACCCTAGAGGGTGGGCCCATAACCTGCAATTCTGTGTCCTCCATTGGACCACAGAATACAAGAAGCCTCTAGATATTATTTAACTAACCCACTTCAAGCCACAACCGTTGCTGTCAAAAAAGGCAAAATGACAGTTTGACTGCACGTCTATGCAACCTAGACTCCCCTGAGTCTGTAGCAAAAAGAATCACTGATAACGGCCAACTATCCGATAAGTTATGAGTCGGCAAAAATGCCAAGTTTTATACAAACTCTCAAAGGGAGAGAGGTTCCTATCTACCAAATTCTCTTAGTCCTAAATCCCTCTCACAACCCCTATCTATTGAAGTACGAACCAATTAGATGAATGTGGGGTACAGAAAAGTACTATGGCCGATGTACTTTTTGTACGGCCTTTGTACGACAACGCCATTGAGTGGACGTGTGTCCACTTTTCACTTGTCCTCATGTTCGCCGGAATTCCTGCGACCAAATCTCATCCCTCTGCGTGGCGCCACGTCATGACACGTCCATAAATGCCAAAAGTGACCATTCCGGGATCTCGACATTGATATATGCCGTCGGATTAGATTCGACATTAAATGTCCGCCGTTAAAAACAAATGTCTGATTCATTTGTTTTCGTGCGAGATAATGTCCGCACTTTATATAATACTTGGTTTCATGTTCTTTCGTTTGTAATCCCGTAATCGAATTCATGGTCGTAACATTGTTTAAATAAATATCAAATCTAATGTATTCAAACGGACTTCTACGACAGACTGGTTAGAGCTAATGGCTAAGCCGCGCTCCACCGATCGGAGGTTCGAGTCCTGCCGGACTCAACCTTTTGTTGAGAGTGACATAAGTCACTCTTTAGCCCTGCATGCTTAAGCTAGGAGAGCCATGGCTCATCCACCTTCTCTATCTCTTAGTGACTACGACAAGTATGGTGGGTAGAGAGAGGAGGCGGAAGCAGGTTGTCCGCCTTTTTCCTTTTTCTATTTTGTACTAAATTCAGACCTAGAAAATACCATGTAAAACTAATAATTTCAACAAGTTCAATGTTAAAGGCAATCGTTGGTTGACGCTCCTAAGGGTGTGTCCCCATGTAATCGTAGCGCATCGAATTACTTTGTATTAGGGTACAGGCCCATGTAATCGTAACGTATCGAATTACTTTCTATTAGTGTACGGGCCCATGTAATCGTAACTTATCAAATTACTTTGTATTAGGGTACAGGCCCATGTAATTGTAAGGTAGTGGATTATTTTGTATTAGGGTACGGGCCCATGTAATCGTAACTTAGCAAACTTATTAACCGAAGGAAAAAAAATCACGACTAAAGGGTACGGCCCCATGTTGCTAAGGAAGGGTTTTCTTTCTGTCTTTTTCCTCAAAAACTTAGCGCCAAACTGCTAAAGTTACAACCGTACAAAGAAATCAAAAAAAAAATTATAGTACAATTTGGGTCATCTTTGAAATTAGGATGTATGACAAGTTGTCATTCTTTGTATTTTCCACCCAGTGCAACGTCATCTTCAAACTTATCTTAAAGCACATCGCTGATGTGTTTTAAAATAGAGTAACACCGCTTCACTAATACAAAAACAGATTCACATGTGTCAAAATTTTTAATTTTTTTTTGACGAAAATAAAAACTACACGGTTGTTTTTGTGTGTCCGCTTGCATCTTGCGCTGTTATTTTTTCCAAGGGTCTTAAGGATGCAATACCAATTCAAGGAAAGATGAAAAATATGCAAAGGCGCCACTTTAGCTCGCACTCACTACTCCCTCACCATACGCCCCATTCACCCCTTTGAATTTCACCATTTCGCATTCTCTCACAAGGTGGCTCTAAAGCCAAGTTTTTTAGCCACAGAAGGTATGTAAGCACTTCTTCCTCCATTTGAGAATCATAGAAGAATTTGTCCATGCAAGGCCACCGACAAGAGAGGCAAACGAAAAAGCAACTTGTTCAACCATGGCTAAAAGGTTGTACGACTACGATGTCACACAAAGACATGCGACTTATCAAAACGTCTCAAAAAATACGATGTGTCTTCCGACTTTTCAAAAAGTTTCAACAAATAAGGTACGCCAAGACATATTATAAACGTTTACAGTCGTCATGGGCATTGTCAACGTATACAATCGTCACATCCTTGAGTAATAATGTCATTGTTACGCATTAGGACACTTTGAAAACCCTGTTCTAAGGGGGTATCCCCATATAATCGGTACTTTGATAAAGTATTTTGGACTGTAGTGAAGATTCTCCGTACTACTTTGAAAAGCGACCCAATGTGCAAAAATGAAATCAGAACTTTGACATGTGGCGGTTGTAGACGTAGGTACAACTTTTTGACGGTAGAAGACAACTACGAAACTTTCGACGGTTGGTGACGCCAAGAAAAACAACGACAGTTGTAGCCGGCTAGATTTTTTTAAGTTTGTGACATTATAGATGTTTAGGGTTTTATGGCATTGTGACGCTTTAACAGTAATACTGGATCAAACTTGTTTGTAATTGGGTATTTAAGTGTTATGAATACAGAGTTATGAATTTGGTAGATGTCCGCGAAAGAATCGTACGATTTAGGGTGACGTTCCATCAGGCGAAAAGTGGAGAAGTTTACAGAAATCCGCGACTCTCCGTACCAAATCGTACCGCCTATTTTGTTTTTATATGAAAAACAATATTATAAAGAATCTTGCCAATACTCTCCGGAGGTCTAGGAGGTAATATTGGCCGTCGGATGTTCATCTACGACGAGTTAACTTCATTTTTCTCTATAACTGTCAACCCACCTCGAGGAAGTGGGTTGGTAGATACAGAAAAAAAAATCGTGACATGTTTGATGATTAAGCTACGTGTCATCATGGAAAACCAATTAAAAATCTTAAAATTTGCACATGACACGCGCTTTCTAAAATACAACCGAAAATAAAAACGAAATTTCGTAACATTCCTTCAACACGTTATGTTCCGTAGCTTTTTTTCATCACATTATTTCTCTCAAAGGACTTTCGTTATGGTCGAAAACATAAACCCTAAAAAATGAGTTGGCGTACAGACTGGCGTATGCAGATAGTATAAAAGTTTTGTTGTATGATTACTTTGTACGCAGGTACATGGGTACGAAAGTGAAGATTTGAAGTTAAGTTTGTCATTGCTAAAAATATGAAAGATATTCAATATCAGATCGTAGCTTGCGTGGCGCCATCCAATTTAAAACACAAGGCTTAGAGACTCTTCGTGATAGAACATCGACTGAATCGACCCGGTTTGTAAAGTCGGCCGTACGATTACAAAAACGTCTGATGAAACTTCACCCTTAGAGTTGTATTTTAAAAGATACAGTGATTGGTGTATTTAGGCGACAACGCGAGGTCAAAATAACAAGTGGGTGTTTATTGTAACAGGTTAAAGGTAAAAAAGCCGCAGAATTTCAAGCGCACGTTTAAAAAGTACTAAATGAATCAATATTTCTTTTAGTACGCACGATGGTTCGTGTAACTGTAGTAGTGGATCAAACTTGTTCGTAAATGGGTATTTAAGTATTACGAAAATAGAGTTTTAAATTTGATAAACATTTGCGAAAGAATCGCACGATTTGGGGTTGTGATTGGTGTATTTCGGCGACAACGCGAGGTCAAAATAAAGATTGGGTGTTCATTGTTACAGGTTAAGGGTCAAACTATCCGCGGAATTTAAGGCATTTGTTTATAAAGTACCAAACGAAATCAATATTTCGTTTGGTACGCACGATGGTTCGTTTCGTACAATTTTTAGTGCGAAACGTCACTTTCAATTTATGGAATTTCGTAAGAAGTTTCGCGTGCGAAATTTGCGTTGACGTTCGTGCGAAGTCGCATTTCGTTTGGCGCACACTTTGGCATGTAAATGTTACGTAGTGAAATGTAGCGTTTGATTGGTTAGAAATGCTATGTAGTTAGTAAGAGATTTCACACGTTTTTGCAATGGTCAGTTTGAGTCCTTGCTGATCAATGATTGGCCCAAGTAAAACTTATTCAACGGAGCGTTTACTTTGGCCTGGCGAGTCTAGAGCGATGATGGATAAATAGTGAAGTCTAAGAGGAGAGTAAACATCTTTTTTTTTAGAAAATTTTGTGGAAATTCTGATTGATCTTGGTCTTGAGCAATTAAAACCAAATCGGAGCATTGACATTTTGGCATTGAAATCTCTTACAAACTAAGTAGTGTTTTAGTAGTTAAGAGAGAGAATTATTAAGAGTGGAGAGTTTAGGAAACCACTTTAATAAGAAGGGTTGAGCCACGAGGGCAAGAGACTAAGCTAATGTTATGTGGACAAAAGCTTTTTTTAATATAAAGTTTATCCGTATGTGAGTGCTTTCCATTGTGGATGTGTATTTTCCAATGTGTGGAATGTGTGGTTGAAATTGATTAAGTAATGGGATTTTGTGAGACGTTACGCATCCTATTACATGGCGTGTACGGGTCATCTCGATAAATCGAGTTTCGGTTAACCTTTATATTCGTAAACGTGTTTCGGGTAACAGTTAACGATTTTATAACGTGATATAACTCGGTCGGGCGTCAAGTACTTAGATTTTGAAAAAAAAAATGGCCGGATCGATTATCTAAAATTTTGAATTTTGCCACCTCATACGCTAAGGGTAACCTTCCATCAGGCGTTCCCAATAATCGCACGGTCACGTTTACTGGCAGTAATATTTGTAACACCTTTCCATCAGGTCGTGCCACTGGAGCAAAAGTTGCTTACGTGTTAGATTGCGATTGGTACCACGGAGGATCTTGTTGAGCCGCCCGGGAATAATGAAAGTTTTGATAAGGACAAAACCGCAATTGCGTATTTGTACGGGCGTATGCAGATTAATATATCTAGTAGCGTCACGCTAATGTACAATCGATACGTCCTTGTATTTGTCGCTGTACCAACGGTTACGAAAACTGTTGCATAATGAAAATTTGTACAAATGTCTATGAATGTACCATTTGTATGTTCATGTATTATCGCTGTACCAGCTGAGGCGTGACAAGATGTCCAAAACCAAGATTTTGTCGTCGAGCAGGGTGGCTTTAATATCAGAAGGTACACGCCATTTGCCACATGTAAGCTTATAACTTCACGTCCGTCGTGGATCGACTTTGACTTTTACAAGTGGACCAATACACATGTCCAGTAAGCACAAAGTGTCATCCGGAGGACAGTCGGAGGAGACTAGCCAGACATTGCATACAAGGGGCGTTTGCGTCGAAAATTCGAAATCGGACGGTGGAAGTTTTCGCCAAAAAGTTTGGAGAATCTTTAAGAATTTATAGTAAACATCTTTTGTAACAAAAAAAAAAAAAAACACTAGGGCTTAGTACGGAGGATGGTTCGTGTAACTGTAGTAGTGGATCAAACTTGTTCGTAAATGGGTATTTAAGTATTACGAAAATAGAGTTTTGAATTTGATAGACGTCCACGAAAGAATCGCACGGTTTGGGGTTGTATTTTAAAAGATATAGTGATTGGTGTTTTTAGGCAACAACGCGACCTCAAAATAACGATTAGGTGTTCATTGTTACGGTTTAGGGTCAAACTGTTGATATTTGTGTATTTTCTAGGTCTGTAAATAGGATAGAAAAAGGCAGAGGCAGTCTGCCTCTAACTCCCGTCTCCAAGCCCCCACACTTGTTGTAGTCACTGAAGGCTGGATAGGGAGCTAGAGCCATGGCTGCCTAAGCTCTCTAGAGAAGACAACGGGTAATTTAGGTACTCTTACCAAAAGTTAGATGACGGACCCAAGAATTGATCCTGGTACTTGACGTCTGACAGTCAATCATAGCCGGTAGCTTTAACCGTTTAGTCTAGCGCTAGTATTAAAACATATGAGGTTTAATAATTATTTAATTTGTTACACGTAGACTTTATCATTTAACTCGAAATATATACGTAGTGCATAGATACAGTTATATAAAGTACGAAGTACGATACGGTTACGAAATTAATACCGCGCATTTTGTTTGACATCAAAAAGAATACCGCGCAAGTATTTATGACGGCTACGATTGAAATCCGGATTTGATCGAACGGCCGCGAAGGATGCCGAGATCGCGGAATAGGATTTTGGCGGTTTGCGATCACCGCCACATCGAATGACACGTGGCAAAACCACATTGTAGGATAGAAAAAGGCAGAGGCAGTCTGCCTCTAACTCCCCTCTCCAAGCCCCCACACTTGTTGTAGTCACTGAAGGCTGGATAGGGAGCTAGAGCCATGGCTGCCTAAGCTCTCTAGAGAAGACAACGGGTAATTTAGGTACTCTTACCAAAAGTTAGATGACGGACCCAAGAATTGATCCTGGTACTTGACGTCTGACAGTCAATCATAGCCGGTAGCTTTAACCGTTTAGTCTAGCGCTAGTATTAAAACATATGAGGTTTAATAATTATTTAATTTGTTACACGTAGACTTTATCATTTAACTCGAAATATATACGTAGTGCATAGATACAGTTATATAAAGTACGAAGTACGATACGGTTACGAAATTAATACCGCGCATTTTGTTTGACATCAAAAAGAATACCGCGCAAGTATTTATGACGGCTACGATTGAAATCCGGATTTGATCGAACGGCCGCGAAGGATGCCGAGATCGCGGAATAGGATTTTGGCGGTTTGCGATCACCGCCACATCAAATGACACGTGGCAAAACCACATTGGATTGCGGAAACTCCGGGGATTACGGAAACGAATCCCAATATGACATGTGTCGACAATTTAGCCATGTCGTATGATGGCCGTACACAAAGTACACCGGCACATGTACTTTTCTGTACGACAAAGTATTTTAATTGGTGCCGTACTTTAGTAGATAGAGTTTTAGAGGGGGAATAGGACTTAGAAAATTTTGGGTAGGTAGTTGCCTCTCCCAGAGAGCACCTTGTATAAATGGCAAACTTTGGCTAGCCATAACTATCAATTTACTTGACCTTTTTCAGTGATTCTTTTTGTTGCGGACTCATGGGAGTCCAGGCTACATAGGGGTATAGATGGTAGGAGTTTTTCCCTACCAGGGTGGCTGCATTTCTAAGGGAAAGTTAAAGTAGGTGAATGTGTCCAAAACTCATATTCTAACTTTGCATTCTGTGGTGGAACCAAGCACACATAAAGTCTTATTTCACAGGGGTGAAGCTATAATGGGTTTGTGGTTGTCAAGGGGTCAGTCATTTGGGTTTATATCAACTTGGAGTCGGCACTATCTAGATAAGCTTCTTTTGGATCTGCGTACTCTTAGGGCCAATGGAGGTCTCAAATTTTCAGGTTATGGGCCCACCATCTAGGGTGCCTTTGTTCGATGGAACACACTTCACTTATTGGGAGTTTACTATGGAGGGATTGCTTTTCGAGAAGCACTTATGGGGAATTGTTTCGGGACAAGTGAGATGTCCACCACCTGGCTTTGGAGGAGCTTACTATGGAGAATCATCTGAGGCTGCCCAGAATATCAACCGGAGTTCAGATGCAACGGAAGGTGAAGGGAAAAACCGTTCCGTGGATAGGGGAAAAATGGGAGAAGGGAAAAGGAACACTGATGGTGAGGGGAGCTAAGCTCTCGACTATGGTTCCATTTGTAGGGATTAAAACTGAAGAAAATGACATAAAAATATGGGAATACAAAAACACTATAGCAAAGCATCTCATACTTAGAAACGTGTCTAAGTCCATAGCTATCACTCTTATAAACTTAATGAAGTCTTCAGAGATATGGGAAGCACTAAGTCAGATTTATAAGAGTAAGACTATTCAGAGGCAGCAATTAGTAAACCAAGAAATAGATGCCTATGTTTATAAAGGCGGTAGCATGATAGAGTTTTGCAATGATATTGCTGCGCTATATGTTGAGCTTGCTAGTGCGGGATATGTAGAATCTGAGGAGAGGAAGATTAATACACTACTGATGAAACTCCCAGATGAGTACGAAAACATCATTTGTCGTATGCAGGCAATGGATGGCTCCTCATGGACTTGGAGCTTTACCATGGGGATAATTCTTGTGAAGGAAAGCACTTTGGAGCTTCGTAGGGGAAAGGACATGGTCAATGCATTTTCAGCTGGTGGTGATTGGCGGAAGCGTGATGAGAGGAACGGCGGTGACGAGCGGAAGCGTGATGAGAGGAACGGTGGTGACGAGCGGAAGCGTGATGAGAGAAAGAAAGACAAAGGTAAACCTTATCGGAACTTTGGTGGAAAGAGAGGGAGAGGAAAAGAAAGTGGAGCTTTGAAAAAGGGGGTTTCCTTCTTTTGTAGGGAACCGGGTCATTATATGGAGGAATGCCCTTGTTTGGAAAAATTTAGAAGTTGGAATGTGGATGAGGAGGAAGAAGGGGAAGAGGAGAAAGAGGATGAAGATATTGTAGAGCTTCTCCGAATTAGTAGTATGGGGAAGAGAGAAAAGCACACAGAAATTCCACGAAAGCAACAGTGTGCTTTTGGAGGTATAAGGGAAGTAAAGAGAGAGGAGATACTTGAGGGAGTTTAAAATATTGAGGATAGTTTCATAGATATTTTGGAAACAGAAAACTGATCGGAAAGGGAGACTTCAACAGATTCCGAGGAGAGGGGAGAATTAATTCTAGAGGGGGTTTTAAAGGATAGGGGAGAAGAAAAATATTTGACTAAAGGTTTAGGGGAGAAAAAATATTTATTGGGAATTAAAATAGAAAGTGATAG
>JBBHKE010002926.1:412543-522334 GCA_037447655.1 Zygnema cylindricum
GTTAAGTCATGTTATATACAATGCCCTGTAAATCGCATCCTATAAAAACAGAACAGGCATGCAAAAGAATGCAGCCAGTTCAGAACAACTGGCTGAATAGGCCTGCAGAGTGAAAACCAGGACAGGCATGAAGGTATGCAGCCAGGTCAACCGACGTATGGAAGTACGGACAGGACCAAAAGTGAGACGTCCGGATAAGTCGGTCAACAAGACTTGACCGACGTAAGAAAACGTACGGACAAGACAAAAATATCCTACGCTAAATGTCCCGTAACATATATTGTACTGAATTGCATTATGCTATTATTGTTGGTAATTGCATATGATATTATTGTCCGTAATAATATATTTTTATTGTTGGTATTTAATTGCATATGACCTTATTGCTCGTAACTGTCAAGTTGTTCTCACCAAGAATGCCCAAAAATGGTGCCATTAAGCTAAAAACCTAAAGAAACAGCCAACAAAACCTTAAGAACCATAAAAATCTCCTAAGAGAGGCTATATATATGTATATATATATTATATATATATATATGAGTGAATATGAGTATATATTTATATATGTATGTCTATATACATTATAACATAAATCGTGAGTAATTAAGTGTATGGTTTTTGGGTTTGCACAAATTTTTGGTTTACAGATTTTTGCATTTTGGATTCTTTTTCACTTCCATTTTTTATAATTGCGTGCTGCTCTTTGGGTGGTTGATAGAATTGTCGGTAGATTGCTAAAATGTTGCCCAATATCCGAAGACGACACATGATTGTATCGTATCAATAATATTCAGATATAATGCTAAGGCACATCTTATTTGTTATTATCTTCTTTAGAGAGTATTTGTCAGATTTAGCAGAAGTACATTGCAACTTTGATTGTGATAGTTTTTCTATTTTAAGATATACCATGAATCGCTATTAGCGTCAATAAAAAAAAAAAAATCAATGTCGGTTTTATTTTGGCCCCATAACACTACATGAAAGAGTCTTTCCAACATTGCAGTATATATTTTTTAATGCTAATAGCGGTCACAGTGTATTGGTGAGACAAAAATTTCATTGTAAAGCTTTTCACAAAGTTATGGAATTTTAGGTACATGAAATTCCTCCTTTCGACAGACTTTGCATCCAACCATTGTGCAAAAGGAGGGAGAGAAAGAGAGAAAACAGTTGCTATCGAAAAAAAAATGCTGTAATTTTGTCTTACTCCATTTGTAATGACTCCATGAGTACTCCATTAGTGTAATCACTCCATGAGTACTCCATTAGTGGGTTAATGTTGAAAAAACTAAAACTATACTACTACACTAACGAGCTAACTAACTAACAACTAATGAACGAACGATACTAAGGGTGTGTTCCCATGTGTTAGAGTAAGGGTTTTTTTTGTCTTTTTCGTCCAATACCGACCCTGCAGCGAGAAAATCTTCTGCCGTACAAAAAAATTGTGAAAACCTTAGTACAATTTGCGCCGTCTTGAAACTTAAAATGTACAACAGCTTGTCGTCTTGCTCTTTTTGACCCACTGCCATGTCATTCCAGCTCACCTTCAAACTTTATCTGAAAATGACTCGCGAGTCGATTTTATTCAAAGTAACGGTTGAACAACGAATAGGATTATGTTTTTGCACGTGTTATAAAATTTCAGAACATTTTTGCAAAACGCGAAAAAGACAAGGAAAAAAAACATTGTCTGTACCCAGCCTCTACGGACTCTTTTCCGTGTAGGGGCCGTGGAGGGGTTTCGAGCAACGGATGCCATTTCGCAAAAGCGAAGTCCGTGAAGGCGCCTCTCTCCCTCTCCTTCTCACACTATTAGTTTTATCTCACACTTTTTGGAATGAAACGACAATATTGGTATGCTATGAAAGAGCTTTGGAAAATGATTCTTTTGACTACCTTTGGGCATATTTTGATGGCAAGTCGAGTGAGAAAAGTAGAAAAAACGAAATGGGAAAGCCATGGCCGAAAGTTCTTGAATGAGAGTGACGTCGACGTTTTCACAAGTGAGCATGATGTCACAATGTCACAAAACCCTAGGCATCTACAATGTCACAAAAAACTAGACGCCTATAACCGTCGCTATTTTGTAAACGTCAAAAATTGTCGAGAGCCGTCAAAAATTGTACCCACGTCTACAACCGTCACAATTTAAAGTAACAACCTGGTTTTCAACATAGAAAGCCACTGAAATTTAGTACGGAGAATCTTCACTAAAAACAAAGTAACAAGACTAAGTTACGGTTACATGGGAACACACCCTAACTAACTAACCACTAACTATACTATACTACTACCATACTAACTATTTAGAATTGGTTGTCAGAAATGATGTTTTTACCATGTGTAGTCATGCAGATAAGGGCGTTTAACTTTATCTCCAACTGTTATTTTTTTTTTGTTTTCAAGTAACAAAAAACCCCTATTTTTTATTTTTTTAAAGTAAGCAAACGAAAGGTAACGGTTTTACCTTTCGATAGTGATGTGACGTTCAAACATCGCAAAAACCGTGGAAGGAAAAATCATACTTTTCTTGCCCAAAAATGTTTAACACTTATAGTGATGGGTAGTGTATCTTTGTTAGAGAAATACAAGGAAGGGATATTTTTATGAGACTTTTATGGGGTCTTTTGTGAAGGAATTTCTTATCATACAAAGAGAAACTATTTCTTATCATACAAAGAAAAACTATTTCTTATCATATAAAGAAAAACTTTGTTAGAGGATTACAAGGAAGTGATATTTTTATGAGACTTTTATGGGTTTTGTGTAAAGGAATTTCTTATCATACGAAGAAAAACTTTGTTAGAGTAAGTGGAAGTGATTTTTTTAGAGGCCTTGTGGAAATTTCAAGAGGTTTGTAAGCAAGCTTTGTAGAGCCAATATATTTACATCATAAAAAGGTATCGTTGTTAGAGAAATATAAAGAAGTAAAGAAATTTTTGTGGTATCTTGTGTAAATTTCAGGACTTTTGAAGCAAATTTCGTAGAACCAGTATATTTTATATCGTAAAGAGTGTATTTGTCCGAGAAATACAGGGAAGTGCTCTTTTATTTTGGTGTCAGACGTTTTTTCAAGCAAGTGGCATAGAACCATTAAAAGTTAATGTAATAAAAAGTATCTATGTTAGACAAATACAGGGAAGCGAAAAAAAATTTGTGGGGCCTTTGAGTAAATTTTAGGAGTTCTGTAAGCAAGCTTTGTAGAATTGTTACAAGGAAGTCACATAATTTTTTGGGGTATTGTTTAAATTTCAGGAGTTTTAGAAGCAACTTTCGTAGAACCAATAAATCTCATATCATTAAACCTATCGTTGTTGAAAAAATACAAGGAAGTAATGTTTTCTTTTCGGTGTCTTGTGTAAATTTTAGGAGTTTTGGAAGCAAATCTTGTAGAACCAAAGAAATCTTATATCATTATAAGTATCTTTGTTAGAGAAATGTAAGGAAGTACGATATCTTTTTTCGAGAGAAGGGAAGTGATATGTTTTTTTTGGGTCTTTCGTAAATTTCAGGAGTTTTAGAAGCAAATTTCGTAGAACCGGCCCATGACAAACAAGGATTTGAGAAGACAGAGGTTTTGAGACGATTGGAAGAACGGCTTTTAAGAATGCAAAAAAATTACTGGTGAGATATTTTTGTGATTGTGAATGTTGATGAAAAATACGAAGAAGTCACAAGACGTGTTTTAACCGACGGTTTCTTTTTGGTTGTTATAAAGTCCCTCCCTCTCTCTCTCTCTCTCTCTCTCTCTCTCTCTCTCTCTCTCTTTTTTTAAGACGTCTATCGCCAGCTTCTGTGAAAATTTTGAGTTGCCGCCGAAACAAAACTGCAAGGAAATTACGCTATCGTTTGCAGTTTGTACAGTCTGTACAGATCGTACTATTTTCTGGGTAGATTTAAGTACGTCTTTTACAGATCGTTCGGTTTCCTGGGTTGGTATACGTACGGATGCCGGAAAATTGTACCGTTTCCGGCAATTTCTTCAATGCATTTTTTTGTACCCATCGTACGTACGCTCAATTTTAGTCTTCCAAACGCTATTTTCTGTATCATTTTCGAAGTACTAAAAGACATAGCTGTCCAATTCGTACGGATTTGACTTTTTTACGAAAACTACGTAGCATTCGGTTACATCATGGTTTTCGTAAATTCCGTACAATTTTTGCTGTACTAAGACTGTACGGACATTATAAAAAACTGATCATTACCCGTACATCATTTACGCGCGCTAAAATTTTGAACTTAAGTTTAGGACGGTCCTCCTTCACAAGGAGCTGCTTGGGAATAACAAAATATGCATTTGTAAATACTGCAATTTTGAATACAATGGTCAAGCGGTCGAGCCAATAGGATTAGAAACCATTTGCTTGGAAATGTGAAAAGTAGGGATATTAGAGCTAGCATTTCATGTCTGGATAAGGTGGGCCCGCCCCTAGATAGGGAGGAATGGAATCAAGCCATGGATAGGTATGCACCGAAGATATAAGCGGTCAAAATGGGCCTTAGGCATCTTCGACGGGTCTCTTTGGCCTAATATATCTTCGAGTAGGAATGACCGATGATCATGCTTGATAACGCGTTGGAAAGGGTAAATCATGACCTATTTATAATTTTCTAGATGGTTGATGTTGAACCTGTATGTACAGAGTTATAGTGAGTCAAAGTGATCTTTTAGAAAAGGTGTGATTTGGTCAATATGGCTCGGAAAAACTTGGGAATTTGGCACGCTATCGAATCGCGAGACGGGATGGTTAAATGGTTTGGAATGCTTGTATGACACACTAGTGAAATGACTCCGATCCACCCTTGATCCTCAATTGTTGGATTCAACATAGGATTGAGCTTGGACCAAGAGTCCTCCTTTAGAAAGTTATTGTAACATATAGGGAGGAAATGTACAAGACAACAACATTGTCTTTGAGGCTCTGTTTCCTATAAGAGGACTTTCAATTCGATTTCTTCTTTTTTGTGTCTTTTACGTCATTGCTTTATAATGATTGTTACACATGCTTTTTGGATGTATTGTTGAAGTGTGTATGTTTTTAGATCAACCTTCACTTAGAGTAAGATATTCAAAGTAATAGGGAAACAAGAACATTAGCAAACACCTTTACTTCTAGCTCAGTTGAAAGGATGCCTTGGGGCTGAGGGAAAGAAGGTTTTTAGCATATAAGAAGAAAAAGGTTTCAGTTTGAGGAGCCATAAATCTTCAAAAACTTTGCCTACCGTGACAAATTCTATTTGGGACCCGTGCTTTGGTGTCTAAATCCGGGCAGCCAGGCAACCCTTTATTTCTCCTTTGATAAAAGAGAGTGCGCCCTTAAAGTGCATGCACAAATTTGGGGTCTTGCCCATAGGGAATGGTGGAGGTCACCCCAAGGGTTGTGGGTAGGAAATACCAAATTCCACAAGCAAAAATTTACAAAACCTTCATTCTCAAGGGAAGTCAAGGATGGGACAGGAGTTACGAAAGGGAATCGTGAAAGAAGTGCCGCCGAAAATGGGTAGCCAAGGAAACAAGACACTCAATGCTCGGTTGATCGAGTCTACACTATGGCCAATGGAGATTAAGACACACGCCGCTGTGGGCTTGACATTGTGAACCATATATGTATATGTCAAAATATCACTAAATGCTCACGTCTTATAAAGTTATCGCACAGCGGAAGCTTTCACCATTAATCACACACATAAGAACATCCACAGATCACATCGTCCAATTTTTCTGTACATAATTTCTCACCCAATTTTCTTACAACCTTTTACCCAAACTGACTACTATATTAGTCTACAGAACACACAACAAACTTTAAAATACACGGCACGGGAAACCTGCCTCTCAAACACCTCTCCACAATTCAACATCTGGCAGCAAGACTGAAAACAGTGTGCAAGTCAGCACACCCGGTACCACGCAACACAACGAACCAAAACAAACGTACAACAAACATACTACCGTACGCAACAAACAAATATACGCGACGCGAACCAACATACAAGACTTAGACGAGAAATCGAACAAAAGACTGTATCGCCTAACACCCGATTCCCCAAGTGTCCTAACATTCCCCCTCTCATTGTGGAATACTCTCTGAGCAAGCCTAGCTTAGGCCTACCTCTCACAAAAACATCTTGCATTGCTAACTTAGTAAGCATGTTAGCTGCTTCCTCTACAGTAGGAATAAAGACAAATCCAAGTTCATTTTCTCTCACTAAATCTCGAATAAAATGCCACTGAATTCTTATATGTTTAGTCCTTTTAGGAAATACAGGATTTCTGATCAGTGCCATAGATCTCATGCTATCAGAAAATACTTTCAGACATCCAACTGAAATGCCTAACTCTCCAAGTATTTCTTTCACCCAAACTGCAGCCTTCGACGCATGACAGGCTGACATATATTCGGCCTCTGTAGAACTTAAGGCCACAGTTGGTTGGAGCCTAGAACTCCATGAAATAGTAGCTCCACCGAATATAAATGCATATCCGGAAGTTGATTATCCGGAATCATAATCTCCTCCCCAATCTGCATCGCAGTATCCAAAACATTCCAAATCTCCATCCGATTGAAACACCAATCCGAGGTTATCGTGCCAACCAAATATCGGAAGATCCGTTTCACCGCCTCCCAATGCGGTTTCTTTGGTGCCTGGCAACCTGCTGACAACAGAAACTGCAGCAGAAATATCTGGACGCGTTCCCACACTCAAATACATCAGACTGCCGATTGCTTCTCGATACGGCACCATAACAGTCTCCAAATTTTCCGGCTTAGAATATTGCACTTTCTGATCCAAGGGAGTCGAAAGCGGTTTAGCATCAGTCATAGAAAACCGTGCTAAAACCTCCTTGCAATATTGTTCCTGACTGAGTTTGATGCATCCAGATGCATCCCGAATAACTTCAATTCCTAAAATATATTTCACATCTCCCAAATCCGTCACTTTAAAATGTTGCCGCATAAATGCTTTTAAATCCATAATCACAATCAAGCTATCCGAAGTTATGATAAAATCATCAACATAAACTGAAAATATCACTTGATTCTCACCTTCACCCTTCACATAAACACCGGAATCCGACGTAGTCATAACAAAACCGAAATCAATTAACACCTTATGGAGTCTTTAATGCCACGTTCTCGGGGCTTGCTTCAGCGCATATAAAGACTTCCGAAGTCTCCACACAATACCGGGTTGAGAAGTCACCCCCTCCGGAACTTTCATATACACTTCCTCTTCAAGCTCACCATTCAAAAAAGCCGTCTCCACATCCATTTGATGGATGTGTTTCTTACCAGCCGCTGCCAAGGCCACAATCATTCTCAAAGAATCAAACTTAACAACGGGAGCATACGTTTCAGTATAATCAACCCCCTCTCGCTGTTGAAAACCTTTACACACTAATCTCGCTTTATACTTTATCACCTCACCAGACGCACCTGTCTTTGTCTTAAATACCCATTTGGCGTCAATAGCTTTCTTACCCGATGGTAATTCAACCTCTTCAAAAGTCCGATTATCAACAATTGACTTGTATTCCTTTTCCCAAGCCGCCTTCCACTTAGTTTCCCACTCACCCAAATTCCGAGCCTCCGAATAAGATTGAGGATCTCCGAAACCGGAAATTGTGTCATTCACTAGTTGCTATAAGAGGAAGTCATCCTCTTTAGCCTCTGAAATAAAGTAATTAGAGTTCGAAACATCTCCACCAAGCCGATCAAACGATAATCTGGCCGGTTTCTTCCCCTTCGTCTCACGGGTACTTCGCCGAACCACATTCACATCTTCTTCTTTATCATTCTCTTCCCTCACTGATGGTAAGCTACCTTTTGATTTTAATGTAGACTGAGTTCTTACTGAAGACCGAGAACTCAAAATCCCATCGCTTCGGACATCGGAATCTGATTTTCGAATTGGAACAAACCGATCGAACTTCACTTTGGTAAGAGGAACTTCTTCCTCATCGGAATCCGATTCCTGCAAATCCGAATTCTCTTCCACTTCATGTTTCTCCTCAAAATCTAAATCCTTCTGTACTTTCCCAGCTGATTCCATTACGGATTTAAGATCCTCGTGGAAATCAACATTTCGAGATTCAAACACCACTCTCCTACTCGGGTCATACACACGGTACAGGCTCCCTTTGGTGCTATACCCAACAAATATTCCTGTCCAACTCCTCGCAGAAAATTTCCCCATCCTTTGTGTACGTTCAACATAGACGGTTGCCTTACATCCCCAAATGCGTAAATGTCGGACGGACGGCACAACCCCACTCCACAACTCATCCGGGGTCTTATCACCCGAAATTGAAGTCAACCGCCGGTTGCAAATGTAATTGGCGGTGAGAATGGCATCTCCCCACAAAAAGAAATTTTGCCCACTACTATGTATCATGGCACGGACCATTTCTTGGAGAGTTCGATTCTTTCTCTCCGCAATCCCATTCGATTCGGGAGAATAAGGAGCCGTAAATTGCTGCCTAATCCCCTTCTCCTTACAAAACTCCGTGAAAGCCACAAATTCACCTCCGTTATCCGACCTCACCGATTTCAATTTGTGGTCCGATTGACGCTCGGCCATCACAACCCACTCTTGAAACTTCTCAAAAGCATCCGATTTATGCTTCAACAAATGAACCCAAGATTTCCGTGAATAGTCATCAACAATAACAAAAATGTAGAGATGCCCACCCAAAGACCTTGGCATAACATGGCCACAAAGATCCACATGAATAAGTTCTAATGGACTTTTGGCCCGATGCTTTACATCTTTAACCGGATGTGGCTTGCGTTTTTGCTTCCCCTTACTACAACCACCACATCCATTCACCTTCTCTCCGGTAGTGAGTTCCATTCCTCGAACCGAAGAATTTCGAATCATCCGCTTAAGGTTCCCCTCGGAGGTATGGCACATACGGTGATGCCATAGACTGAGGTTACCTTTCTGGAGTGAAAACTGATTGGCCAAAGACACGGCCTGACCCTTAACTTTCGGTCTTCTCCAAATCAAGCAACTATGCATGCTATCCGTCACGAATCCAGAAGCCACTTGTGTCCCTTTAGAATTTTCCACTACGATACTGAAATCTGATTTTGAAACCACTTGACCGCCGGCTTTCTGAATCTGTGGTACACTTACAAGATTCACGGCTCCATTCGGAATGTAGAGAGCATTATGAAACCTTGTTGAAGTCACTCTCTCATTTCCGAACACATCTTGAACCGGTAAGTCCAACCGAACGGTTCCGATTGTATCAACTGGGATCACATGGCCACTAGCAACCTTAATGTTCTTTGGAACTGTCAACGTGATCATCTCCTCAAAGAGTGTCTTATCCGTACACACATGATGAGTTGCACCGGAGTCAATAATCCACTCCGTAGTAGCATCCTCATCAAAAACCGAATCCAAATCCATGTCAAGTGAAATCGAGAAATTTTGAAATCCATCTCCGGACTTGTCACCAAACTCCGTGTAATACCCATGACTTCCTCCACGACTGGGCCCACGACCTCGGCCTCCACCACGGCCACGGCCACGGCCACGGTCACCTTGTCCACCTCCTCTTTCCGAACCACCATCAACTCTATCATAACATTGTGTACTCACATGCCCCCAACGCTTACAAATGTAACACTGTTTTTCCTTGTCTGGACATTCAGCCGCAAAGTGTCCTTGTTTTTGGCACTTGTAGCACGTAACGTTCGAGGCATTAGAATCAGCCTGAACCTTACTGCCATTCGGTCTCTCTCTTCCACCTCCTCTACCGCCGCCACCTCGACCTCGGGGTGTTCCCCTTGGAGCCCCTCCACGAAGTAGATTGAGATCTGGGGTTTCAAGTGCGGCAGCAACATTGAGCGAGGCTGTTTTTCCGGCCCCTTTGCTCGAACCTTCCCTTGCTTTATCTACTTTCTTTAAATAGCTCACGGCATATTCATACGTTGCCCGCTTCTTGGACTGGAGAATATCACAAGGATTCCGAAGATACTCCGGAAGGCCGTTTAGAAAAACTTGAAGTTTGTGCTCCTCATCCAACATTCTACCAAGATTGGTAAGTTGTTCGACAAGAATATTAAACCTCTTAACAGCATCATCAATTGATTCATTCGGCTTAAACTTGAATTGAATTAATTCTTTGAAGACATATTGCCCCTTATCCTGTACTCCTTTCTCAAACTGACCCTCAAGGCCCACCCAACACTCATGTGCAGTGCCGTAGGCCAAAAAGAAGTCTAAAGCCGAACCCGTACAACTTTGCATTAATCCAGTGTAGGCGGAAATATCCTTTCGCAACCACAACTGTCGACCTTTCAAATCCTTGGGCCTCTTTTCTTCACCTGTAACTATCCTCCACAAATTTTTAAGGACCAACTGTCCTCTGATGTATTTCTTCCACACCATATAATTCGAACCATTAAACAATATGGCTTTTCCGGGCATCCGGAAAGAATCATCTTTCTCAACGTCATCTCCAACATCCAGGTCTTCATCCACCATTTTTGCCTTTCCTTTCCGTATCCTATTTTTCTTAGCTTTTTCATCTTCACTGCTTTCTGAATTTTCTGAACTTTTCGAGCTTTTCGAACTCTCACTGTCACTGGAGCTGGGACTCGGCCCCTTCATTTTCTTCTTTCCTTTACTGACTTTCTTTTCTACCTTACTCCTCTCTTTCATTGCCCGCATCCACAGTCTTTCATTTTCTTCTTTCCTTTACTAACTTTCTTTTCTACCTTACTCCTCTCTTTCATTGCCCGCATCCACTCATCAAAAGTAAAACGAGGACTGGGCTCAAAACAGGTACCACTGCCACTGTTCCTATTCTGACTGAAGGGATCCGGAGGAAGGGATTCTTCAGATTTCGGAATAAAACCGGTTTTGTCCCCTCCAAAGCCCCCTCCAAAGCTGAGTTCCCTTTCACTAGGCTCACGGGAAGGAACTTCGGGGGATCGCAAGTCCTCCGAAGGCTTCGGTGTAAGCCTTTGACCGACATCTGAAGATGAAGTGCCTTTCTTCTTCTTTCCCATCCTGCCGGACCTCACACACTCCTCACTGGGAGTAAAGCCTGCTTTGATACCAAATGTAAAAAGATCACTAAATGCTCACGTCTTATAAAGTGATCACATCACTAAATGCTCACGTCTTATAAAGTGATCACACAGCGGATGCTTTCACCATTAATCACACACATAAGAACATTCACAGATCACATCGACCAATACACATTTATATTATACCGAAGCTTTTCTGTACATAATTTCTCTCCCAATTTTCTTACTTAACCTTTTACCCAATCTGACTACTATATTAGTGTACAGAACACACAACAAACTTTAAAATACACGGCACGGAAAACGTGCATCTCAAACACCTCTCCACAATTCAACATCTGGCAGCAAGACTGAAAACAGTGTGCAAGTCAGCACACTCGGTACCACGCAACACAACGAACCAAAACAAACGTACAACAAACATACTACCGTACGGAACAAACAAATATACGTGACGCGAACCGACATACAAGACTTAGACGAGAAATCGAACAAAAGACTGTATCGCCTAACACCCGATTCCACAAATGTCCTAACAGTATATAGAAATAAAGAATATAATAAAACCTACAGAGTGCCATAATCATATGATGTCTATTAGAACTATGTTAACCCCAAACCGTAAACAAAATCTTGACTTTTCAACTTTCTCAACTCGAGAAATGGTAGGTGTAAATGCTTTATAACTTATCACCAAGTTTAATATTCTTTTATTCCCTTTTTCTCGCTTTGTTTTGTCTTTCCATACTCTGTGCTCTCTATCCCTGCACATCACCCACTCATGAATCTCAACCACTTCTCTCCAACTCTCACCTTCTCAGTATTCCCATAAATGTATAAGTTGGAAAACTTGCCATAAGTTTTACATGGAACATTGCATTAAGTTTTACAAAAAACAAATAACAAATTAAATGTGGATCACATGAGTTTTGTTATCGATGTCTCTAAGCGATAAGGGTATGTCTTCAAGTGCCAAAGTAAGGGTATTTTGATGTCATTTTCCTCTAAAACGTAGCGTAGTACCGTTTAAGTTACATACGTACAAAGAAATATAAAATATTAGAAATACATTTCCGTCATCGTCGAACTTAGAATGCACTACACCGCGAACGGTAATTAGCGTAAAGAAATAATTAGTGTAAAAAAATGTAAAAAAAATAATTAGTGTTATTAACTCTAATTTGGGTTTCGTTTTTTTTTTTTTATTATTTACTATAATTTATCAATAACTATAATTTGGGTTTCTTTTTGTACTAATTATCCGCGCTGCATATCTTTACCGTAAATTAGGTACACGTACATAATTTGACAAAATGTACAGTTTCACGTCATTATGACGTTTTCACTAAATGGTTTGTGAAAACCGAGTTACATGATAACGGCATGTATTAAATAATTTTTTGTACTTTTTTAGTTAATAAAGTACAATTTTGCACAATCATGCACCGACCGTACACCACACTATTTAAAACGACACTACATTAGAGTTGTTAACGCTGATTCAAAAAGTGTCTTAAATAATATAAAGAATAATTTATAATTATGTTCTCTATTTAGGGTGATAGAGTCAAAATTTGGGGCGACGAAATAAGCGTAAATAACACTAATTACGATTCGCGGTGTATATGTTATCGTCTTGTGTTTTTCCACCCAGGGCCACGTGAAGAAATCTCAACTTCAAACAGTATTTTAAAACACATCGGCTATCTGTTTCAAATTAAAGTATCACCTATTTTAAACTAAAGTATCGCCGCTAAACAAATAGGAACACCTATTCGCAAGTGTCAAAAAAAATTTTAATTTTTAAACGATTTCAAGAGACGAGGGAAAGTACACAATTGGTTTTGTTTTCTTCGTCTTTGTCCGGTACGGATTTTATTTTCAGGGGTCTTAGATTCCGATGCCATTTCCCGTCGACCGGACAGAAGACATAATGGCAAAGTGCACCTTTTTCAATCATGAAACGGCACAGGCTGTAAGGCGGTACGGCTACAATGTCATGGAAAGACATGCGACTATTACAAAAAATAACGCGCGTCATCACAAACTGTAGATGTTGATAGCAATCACGGGCATTGTCGACGTATACAATAGTCACACCATTTAGTAACAATTTCGTCGTTACACATTAGGACACTTTGAAAACCGTGTACGGATAATCTGCGCTAAAATACAAAGTAACTTTGCTAGGTTAGAAGTACATGGAGACATACCCTAAGATACCACAACACACCATGAACGGGACATTGTCCGACAAAAAACATAAGTGAAATCACACATTAGAGAAAACAACAAAAATTCCACCAAGGAAACAAAACTCTTGAAATACCCTTAAAAAACCCTTAAAACCCTTTAGAGAAAACTCAAACGACCCTAAAAAACAAAAGAAATGGTCCAACCATCATACACACACTCATGAGAAGATTAATGAACATTTTCACAAATTTGTTTCAATAAATAAGAAATAGAGTATAAATAGATGTTTGCATCCCTTTAAATTGTCAAATCCTTACCTTACCTCCAATAAGAACACAAAAATAGATACATACTCAAAAAAAGAAAAGGATAAAATGGGACAAAAAAACAAGAGAGAGGCACTACACGGAAAAAGACTCTAGAGAATTCTCAATTAAGATTTAAAAAAAAAAAAGTTACCTTAAAACTAAAAAAACTGTAAAAGAAAAGGGAAAGAAAATTAAGAATATCTCTTTGAATCTGAAGTTAAAAGAAGACTAAAATGGCTTACTACACTTTCAACAGAAAAAATAACAAATCAAACAAAACAAACAAAAAAACAAACAATCAAAGAACTTCTATTTATGGCGGTAAAAAGGAAAAGACTTTCTTTCAATTCCTTAACGGTTTCCCGTCATAATTCTCCAAACAAAACATGTCGAGAGTGACTTCTTGTCGTGTTTTTCCCTTCTCTTTTGAACAACAATTCTTTTTCAACCACTTTACGACAATTTCCATTCTCTTACTAATGACCGCCGTATTATATCGACTACCACTACACAACTTTTCAAAAAAGACAAATTCCCAATCAACGCCCCAATAATGTCGAAGCTCGACAAACTTATACGGTGTTTGACTACGATCCCAACCAGTGCATTTTTTTTTATCAGGACAAGCTGCAGTTTTTCCATTATTGTAATTTAAAAAATATGGATGTGAAAATTGCTCGGCATATTTTGGTTGTACAATCGATTTTCCTTCAGAAAAACCCATCATCTGCCCACAAATATTGTTCCAAAAAAGTTTTGCTGAAATTGTGCTGAACCACACCCCTAGGAATAAACATTCTCCACTTTATTTGTAGTCCGAGAAAATCTTGGTAACCGATTAGAAATTCCGGTATACAAGTTGGATTTGGAGGATTGATAACCATATATTCGTCAACGTCGAAAAACGCAATCCAATCGAAAGATGTTCTAGCTTTCTCAAGACAATCGTTATAGGCTTGAGCTTGTAAATAATCTAACGTGATCCAATCTCGAACTTCCACAAATCCGGCTTCGACAAACGGTTTCACATTTTCTCGAAAGCGTACATATTCGGTAGTTTTCTGAAAGGAGTATCGTAAATGTAGATTTTTGATATCCCGTGTACTAAATAATATGACATCCATTCTTGAATGTAGGGAGAATTTCTTTGTTGTAAAGCAAACATCGCTACTTTGGGTAACGAGACATTTGTCGGACATGCTTGATACAGGTCTAAACGTTCTTTGATAACTTTTGCAGATTGAATTTGGATTTTATGTTGATGCTTCTTCTGAAAAACAAGTACTTATTTGAACGTTACACTTTTGGACTTGAAGTTTGATAAGGTCTCTTATGCCGTCCTCGATTTCCATGGATTCCATTGCATTTAAGATGGGATTTACACAATCCAATGGTTTTTCGAGTTCCACCGAATTTAGGGAACGATACAAGATATCGAGTGACTGACTTCGTGGATGTCGAAAAAATCCAACATTGTTTGTGAAAACAAAATGTAAACTCAAGAGAAGAAGAATCCCAACTATAATTCGTGGAAGAATTGAAAGTAAAACATACTTTTTTCGCCAAGAAAGTGGATTCACAGAATACCGTAAGTCTGAATTACGTCCCTGAAATAAAAAAATATAATAATGGAATTCGAAGGAGAGAGAGAGAGAGGGAGAGAGAGATTGAAAAACTGGAGCTACACCACAATCAATATAAACGTTCATAACACTAATTCAGTGCTTGTTTTTTTTGTGGCCCCAAGACATAAAATAACGTTAATATTACTAATTGTTCTTCTCTTAACTCTAGCTTAATAAGCAGTTTATCGTCCATGTCTCTCAAACCTAAATTATAATTAATACCCCTAAAAAAACCCCTCGTTGTATATTTTTCAACGATAAGCCAATAGAAATTCCCGGTGCAGTGTTCCTGGACCCTAAAGTACTGAGGTGTTTTGTTGCTCATGAGATAATTCAGGTCAAGTCTGAAAAATAAATAAATAAAATAAACAAATATAAAAATAACGGATCTGGTGGGAAATAACATGAAACGACGGCATATGACAAGGTTTTCTGGGGTTCGATATGTTTAAGGTTTTTTTTGGAGTTGGGGGGGTGGATAGTTTATTCCGGGTTTATTAGGAAATTTTGAGGGTATTGAGATTATTTTTTATGGCTTGTTCATGAAATCTTAAGGTCTTCAGGGTTTTCGAAGCTTTAAGGTTTTCAAAAGATTTAGGGTTTTCAGAGAAATTACGATATGCATGATTTTTTGGATTTTCAAGGAATTTAAGGTTGTCAAAGATTTTAGAGTTTTCAAGGAGTATATACTTTCTAGGGTTTCCAAATTTTAGGGTTCTCATGGTGGTGGAACGTTTTAGGGTTAAAGCAATCCACTAGTTGTAAACAACTATAACGCCAATTATTCAACATAAGCAACATTTAAGAATTTTATGGGTTTTAATTTATTTATTAATGAGAATAATAAAATAGAAAATAAATATCAATTGGTTTTTCCAGCAAAAAAACCACACTAGAAATGAAAAAAAAAAAAAAAACATCGAACGTACAAATAATTTGCGTAGAATTGTCTTTCAAGTTAAAATAGCATTTACTAAATGTACAATAGTTATTATATCTATTTTTTAACAAGTTTCGGATATTTTCTCCAAGACTATTACATTATTTAAATTTAGTTTTTTTAGACAATTTTATGCTTTATTTTTCATTTATTTTTGTTCTATTTTAATTTTAGTTTTGTTTTATTTTTCTTTTATTTTTGTTTTAATTTTTGTAATATTTTTTGTTTTTTTTGGACATAAAATTCATCTTTTCTAATAGTGGGAAAAGAGTTACAAAACTGGAAAAAAAAAAGAAATAAACAACAAAATCGCGAACAATTATTCAATAAAAATAAATAAACAAATAAAAACTCAGATTAGGATCAGAAGTCAAACTATCCTCCGAACTTCTGCAAACACTTTTTGAAACATCGCCAACTCCCGTTTTTTTCACGGAAGCCATTTTTGGCTAAACAACAAAACAAACAGCAAACAAAAAAATAATAAGAATTAAAATATTTTTCAAACCAAAAAAGAAAAGAAACAAATAGGATTGAAAAGGATATGAGAAAAGAAAATAAAAACTAAGAGGGAGGGAGGGAGGAGGGAGGGAGGGACGGGGGGACAGGGGGAGGGGGGGAGGAGGGGAGAGGGGGAGAGGGGGAGAGAGGGAGACAGAGGGAGACAGAGGGAGGGGGAGAAGGGGAGAGAGAGGGAGGAGGGGGAGAGGGAGGAGGGAGAGAGGGAGGGAGAGAGAGGGAGAGGGAGGGAGAGAGAGGGAGAGGGAGGGAGAGAGAGAGGGAGAGGGAGAGGGAGAGGGAGAGGGAAAGGGAGAGGGAGAGGGAGAGGGAGGGAGAGGGAGAGGGAGAGGGAGAGGGAGAGAGGGGGAGAGAGGGGGAGAGGGGGAGAGGGGAGAGGGGGAGAGGGGGAGAGGGGGAGAGGGGGAGAGGGGGAGAGGGGGAGAGGGGGAGAGGGGGAGAGGGGGAGAGGGGGAGAGAGGGAGAGAGGGAGAGGGGGAGAGAGGGAGGGGGGGAGAGGGAGGGGGAGAGGAAGGGAGGGAGGGGGAGAGGGAGGGAGGGAGGCAGGGAGGGAGGGAGGGAGGGAGGGAGGGAGGGAGGGAGGGAGGGAGGGAGGGAGGGAGGGAGGGGGGGAGGGGGGAGGAGGGAGGGAGGGAGGGAAAGAGGGAGGGAGAGAGAGAGAGAGAGAGAGAGAGGTCTTTATAAATTGTACGGATAAAATATTGTTCCAATAACAAAACAAAAATAAAAAAAAACAACAAGAAAAAAATCAAAAAACATAGATATATATTAAAAACCCTGCAAAAACAAATACCTTAAAAAAAAAAAAATCCCTAAAAAAACCAAAACATTTCAAGAGTCCGCTAAATACAGTATTTAAAAGATACTGTACGGCAAACAGTAGACCCTAAAAAACCCTAAAATACCCTAAAAACCCTATAAAACCCTAAAAAACCCTTAAAACCCCTGAAATTTACTAAAAACCCTAAACTTTCCTTGTAAAACGTTTGCGACCGTACCTCCCCAGTTTTGGAAACCTACCGAACCGTGCAGAAGTCGAAACGTCGCCATCGTTTTTCACCACACTGCTCACGAATTTGTAAAAGAGACGGCGATCGCATAAATGCTCGTATCGCAACCGGAAGACGATTCGATTTTCTCTATTTTTTAAATGTACGCGTATCGCCCGCCTCTTTGAAAAATCCTGTGAAACATTGGCAGACGAAACTGCGAGGAAATTACAGTACAGAACTGTTTGACCCTCGTTTTGAGGTAATACAGTTTGAATCTATCGAACTTTTTTTTTCGCGTAGATTTAAGGGGTGTCCCCATGTAATCTGTACTTTGATAATGTATTTTGGACCGTAGTGAAGATTCGATTTAAGGGGTGTCCCAATGTAATCTGTACTGTGATAATGTATTTTGGACTATAGTGAAGATTCGATTTAAGGGGTGTCCTCATGTAAACTGTACTTTGATAATGTATTTTGGACCGTAGTGAAGATTCGATTTCAGGGGTGTCCCCATGTAATCTATACTTTGAGAATGTATTTTGGACTGTAGTGAAGATTCGATTTAAGGGGTGTCCCCATGTAATCTGTACTTTGAGAATGTATTTTGGACCGTAGTGAAGATTCGATTTAAGGGGGTGTCCCCATGTAATCTATACTTTGAGAATGTATTTTGGACTGTAGTGAAGATTCGATTTAAGGGGTGTCCACATGTAAACTATACTTTGATAATGTATTTTGGACTGTAGTGAAGATTCGATTTAAGGGGTGTCCCCATGTAATCTATACTTTGATAATGTATTTTGGACCGTAGTGAAGATTTGATTTAAGGGGTGTCCCCATGTAAACTGTACTGTGATAACGTATTTTGGAATGTAGTGAAGATTCGATTTAACGGGTGTCCTCATGTAATCTGTACTTTGATAATGTATTTTGGACTGTAGTGAAGATTCGATTTAAGGGGTGTCCCCATGTAATCTATACTTTGATAATGTATATTGGATCGTAGTGAAGATTCGATTTAAGGGGTGTCCCCATGTAATCTATACTTTGATAATGTATTTTGGACCGTAGTGAAGATTCGATTTAAGGGGTGTCCCTATGTAAACTGTACTGTGATAATGTATTTTGGACTGTAGTGAAGATTCGATTTAAGGGGTGTCCCCATGTAAACTGTACTTTGATAATGTATTTTGGACTGTAGTGGAGATTCGATTTAAGGGGTGTCCCCATGTAATCTGTACTTTGAGAATGTATTTTGGACTGTAGTGAAGATTTGATTTAAGAGGTGTCCCTATGTAATCTATACTTTGAGAATGTATTTTGGACTGTAGTGAAGATTCGATTTAAGGGGTGTCCCAATGTAATCTATACTTTGATAATGAATTTTGGACCGTAGTGAAGATTCGATTTAAGGGGTGTCCCCATGTAAACTGTACTGTGATAATGTATTTTGGACTGTAGTGAAGATTCGATTTAAGGGGTGTCCCCATGTAAACTGTACTTTGATAATGTATTTTGGACCGTAGTGAAGATTCGATTTCAATGGTGTCCCCATGTAATCTATACTTTGAGAATGTATTTTGGACTGTAGTGAAGATTCGATTTAAGGGGTGTCCCCATGTAATCTGTACTTTGAGAATCTATTTTGGACTGTAGTGAAGATTCGATTTAAGGGGGTGTCCCCTTGTAATCTATACTTTGAGAATGTATTTTGGAATGTAGTGAAGATTCGATTTAAGGGGTGTCCCCATGTAATCTGTACTTTGAGAATGTATTTTGGACTGTAGTGAAGATTCGATTTAAGGGGTGTCCCAATGTAATCTATACTTTGAGAATGTATTTTGGACCGTAGTGAAGATTCGATTTAAGGGGTGTTCAATGTAATCTATACTTTGATAATGAATTTTGGACCGTAGTGAAGATTCGATTTAAGGGGTGTCCCCATGTAATCTGTACTGTGATAATGTATTTTGGACTGTAGTGAAGATTCGATTTCAGGGGTGTCCCAATGTAATCTATACTTTGATAATGTATTTTGGACTGTAGTGAAGATTCGATTTAAGGGGTGTCCCCATGTAATCTATACTTTGAGAATGTATTTTGGACTGTAGTGAAGATTCGATTTCAGGGGTGTCCCCATGTAATCTATACTTTGAGAATGTATTTTGGATTGTAGTGAAGATTCGATTTCAGGGGTGTCCCCATGTAATCTGTACTTTGAGAATGTATTTTGGACCGTAGTGAAGATTCGATTTAAGGGGGTGTCCCCATGTAATCTGTACTTTGATAATGTATTTTGGACTGTAGTGAAGATTCGATTTAAGGGATGTCCCCATATAAACTGTACTTTGATAATGTATTTTGGACCGTAGTGAAGATTCGATTTCAGGGGTGTCCCCATGTAATCTATACTTTGAGAATGTATTTTGGACTGTAGTGAAGATTCGATTTAAGGGGTGTCCCCATGTAATCTATACTTTGATAATGTATTTTGGACCGTAGTGAAGATTCGATTTAAGGGGTGTCCCCATGTAAACTGTACTGTGATAATGTATTTTGGACTGTAGTGAAGATTCGATATAAGGGGTGTCCCCATGTACTCTGTACTTTGAGAATGTATTTTGGACTGTAGTGAAGATTTGATTTAAGGGGGTGTCCCCATGTAATCTATACTTTGAGAATGTATTTTGGACTGTAGTGAAGATTCGATTTAAAGGGTGTCCCCATGTAAACTGTACTTTGATAATGTATTTTGGACTGTAGTGAAGATTCGATTTAAGGGGTGTCCCCATGTAATCTATACTTTGATAATGTATTTTGGACCGTAGTGAAGATTCGATTTCAGGGGTGTCCCAATGTAATCTATACTTTGATAATGTATTTTGGACTGTAGTGAAGATTCGATTTAAGGGGTGTCCCCATGTAATCTATACTTTGATAATGTATTTTGGACCGTAGTGAAGATTCGATTTAAGGGGTGTCCCCATGTAATCTATACTTTGATAATGTATTTTGGACCGTAGTGAAGATTCGATTTAAGGGGTGTCCCCATGTAATCTATACTTTGATAATGTATTTTGGACCGTAGTGAAGATTCGATTTAACGGGTGTCCCCATGTAAACTGTACTGTGATAATGTATTTTGGACTGTAGTGAAGATTCGATTTAAGGGGTGTCCCCATGTAAACTGTACTTTGATAATGTATTTTGGACCGTAGTGAAGATTCGATTTCAGGGGTGTCCCCAGGTAATCTATACTTTGATAATGTATTTTGGATCGTAGTGAAGATTCGATTTAAGGGGTGTCTCCATGTAAACTATACTTTGATAATGTATTTTGGACCGTAGTGAAGATTCGATTTAAGGGGTGTCCCCATGTAAACTGTAATGTGATAATGTATTTTGGACTGTAGTGAAGATTCGATTTAAGGGGTGTCCCCATGTAATCTGTGCTTTGATAATGTATTTTGGACTGTAGTGAAGATTCAATTTAAGGGGTGTCCCCAGGTAAACTGTACTTGGATAATGTATTTTGGACTGTAGTGAAGATTCGATTTCAGGGGTGTCCCCATGTAATCTATACTTTGATAATGTATTTTGGATCGTAGTGAAGATTCGATTTAAGGGGTGTCCCCATGTAATCTATACTTTGATAATGTATTTTGGACCGTAGTGAAGATTCGATTTAAGGGGTGTCCCCATGTAAATTGTACTGTGATAATGTATTTTGGACTGTAGTGAAGATTCGATTTAAGGGGTGTCCACATGAAATCTGTACTTTGATAATGTATTTTGGACTGTAGTGAAGATTCGATTTAAAGGGTGTCCCCATGTAAACTGTACTTTGATAATGTATTTTGGACCGTAGTGAAGATTCGATTTCAGGGTGTCCCCAAGTAATCTATACTTTGAGAATGTATTTTGGACCGTAGTGAAGATTCGATTTAAGGGGTGTCCCCATGTAATCTGTACTGTGATAATGTATTTTGGACTGTAGTGAAGATTCGATTTCACGGGTGTCCCAATGTAATCTATACTTTGATAATGTATTTTGGACTGTAGTGAAGATTCGATTTAAGGGGTGTCCCCATGTAATATATACTTTGATAATGTATTTTGGACCGTAGTGAAGATTCGATTTAAGGGGTGTCCCCATATAAACTGTACTGTGATAATGTATTTTGGACTGTAGTGAAGATTCGATTTAAGGGGTGTCCCCATGTAATCTGTACTTTGATAATGTATTTTGGACCGTAGTGAAGATTCGATTTCAAGGGTGTCCCCAGGTAATCTATACTTTGATAATGTGTTTTGGATCGTAGTGAAGATTCGATTTAAGGGGTGTCCCTATGTAATCTGTACTTTGATAATGTATTTTGGACTGTAGTGAAGATTCGATTTAAGGGGTGTCCCCATGTTATCTATACTTTGATAATGTATTTTGGACCGTAGTGAAGATTCGATTTAAGGGGTGTCCAAATGCAATCTATACTTTGATAATGTATTTTGGACTGTAGTGAAGATTCGATTTAAGGGGTGTCCCCATGTAATCTGTACTTTGAGAATGTTTTTCGGATTGTAAAGAAGATTCTCCGACCTATTTTGAAGAGCGTCCCAATGAGCGTAAGGGTACTTTCGCATGTGCTAAAGTTAAAGTTATTTTCTGTCGTTTTCCTCCGTAACTTAAAAAAAAAAAAAAAAAACCGCAGCCATACCAAAAAATTGACAGTACCATCGTACAAGTTGCTTTACCTTTAAACTTTATATGTACTGGTTTTCATCGCCTAGCGCTATGCAATTTGTCATCTAGCGCGTTTCGACCCAATTTCGCGTCCTTCCAGCTCATCTTCAAACTTTATATAATATCACCTCGCGAGGTGATTATAAATAAAGTTCCATGAGGTAGGCAGATGTTGTCGCACGTGTCAAAAGTTTTTGACAATTTTTGTGTGCGAAATACCAAAAAAAACCCACTACACGATTCCAACCTGTGCTTGCCTTTTTTTAGCGCGCTTTTTTCCATACAGGGGCCGCAAAGGGGGTTTCGACCAACTGACGCCATTTCGCAAAAGCGAAGTACGTGAAAGCGCCTCTCTCTCACCCTCTCCCACTACCGGGTCTATCCCACATTTTTTGCAATGAAAAACGTCATTACTGGCATCAAATGAAAGATTTATAAAAACGATATCGTTTTACTATCTTTGGGCATATTTTGATGGCAAGTAGAGTGAGAAAATACTAAAAAGCAAAATCGGGAAACCGTGGCGAAAAGTTTTAGAATTTGTGACGTCGATGCTGTCATAATTTGAGCGTGGCGTCAAAATGTCACAAACCCTAAACATCTACAATGTCACAGGTAGTTAAACGTTTACAATCGTCGTTATTTTGTAAACGTCATCAATTGACGCGAGTTTTGTAGTCGTCTACAAACATCACAAATTACACCCACGTCTACATCATCAAAATCACACGTCACAATCTAAAGTAACGATTCCATTTCTTTACATAAGGATGCTCTAAAAGTAGTATAGAGAATCTTCGCTAAAAACAAAGTTACAAAAATAAAGTTTCGGTTACATGCGAAAGTACCCTAAATGAAATCGAAATTTGACATGTGACGGTTGTAGACGTATGTACAACTTTGTGAATGTTGAAGTCGACTATGAAACTTCCGACGATTGGTGACGTCAACTAAAACAAAGACAGTTGTAGACGTCTAGATATTTGCAATTTTGTGACATTGTAGATATTTTGGGTTTTGCGACATTGTGACGCCATGCTCACTTGTGACAACGTTGACGTCATAGATTCAACGATTTCAATTGATTTCCTTTTTTAACAACATTTAAAGTCAATATGATACAATTGCTCAACTGAAATAGAAGAGTATAATGTTTAAACTCCCTTTGCATTATTTTGTTTTTATTGCCCTACATTATTTACCAATGTCACATGCAAGTTTGAATGTACGTAGCTGTATAGAAGACCGTAAATAAATGCTTGTCCCCCTCCCGTGTGAAATGGTAAATGTAGTCGATTAGTCTTCTACTTTTTGAAACTTGGGAGTACTTGTTTATTTTGGGAAAATGGAGAAAAGGGAATGGTCAGTTGTCGAAATAAGAGGCTCTCGATGTAATCTTTTTCCAAAGGTGTCACGAAGGAGAGAAAAAAGGATCATACGAAGATTTTAATGTGGTCCTAACTCTGGTTATTTTTTATTTTTTTTGGAAAAGATTGAGTTTTCTCCCTTTATTGGGCAGAAATGCTATTTCATTACATTATGTTGATATATTTTGTACTTGTTTTTGCAAAATGGGGATGGTGGAAAGTACAAAGACACGACATGGCAGAGAAGAGAGGGGCTATCTGTGGAGGAACTAAGCAAGTACAGCATTGTGGTGAAAGCCTCCACGTCGACAATGTGGCATACAAAAATTACGAAGTCACAAAAAGTGTGTAGCGTGCAGGTGGACCTCTCAAATTGAAGGCGAGTGGAAGTTTCACAACATTTTGTGTACCACTACATATGTCACATATTTCGTACACGTCTACGTAAGTAACTTTTTAAATTAACAAGTTATTTGCGTTTACATCAAAATGCCCTAAAAGTAGTACGGAGAATCTTCGTTAAAAACAAAGTAGCAAGACTAAGTTTCGGTTACATGGGGAAATGCCCTTAGTCTTGTTACTTTGTTTTTTAGCGAAGATTTTCCGTACTACTGTTGTTTTTGAAAAGTTGGTTTCGTGCGAACACGGTGTTCGTGCGTACGCGATGTTTCGTGCGTGCGCGTGCGCGTGTTCGCGTGCGTACGCATTTACGTGATATACTGTGGAGGTTCGAAAGGATTTGCGGATTGGGGGAGTAAGTGTACGAGTGAAATTAAAGTGACGTGGGGAACAA
Source organism: Zygnema cylindricum (assembly GCA_037447655.1). Classification (NCBI taxonomy): domain Eukaryota; kingdom Viridiplantae; phylum Streptophyta; class Zygnematophyceae; order Zygnematales; family Zygnemataceae; genus Zygnema; species Zygnema cylindricum. The sequence continues at coordinate 437,085 of JBBHKE010002926.1, forward strand.
ATTGAGTGGTGCAAAATGCGCTTGGAAATGAACGGCGGATCGCGAAGCGATCCGATATTAAATGCTTCAAATATTTAAATTGTACGCAGGCCGTACGGAACCTAATGTTACGGGCGACAATTATGGAAAGTACGCGATGGTACATAGAATCTATTTTGGACAGGTGTACTATTAAGTGTACTTTATTTGCGACGCATTTATCGAAAATGACGTGTACCTTATATGCAACAAGGCGCATTTATGACGAAGTACGCGGTTTCGGTACGGACAATATTTGGATGGTACCGTATCGTTTCGACAGTGGATTGTGTTGTACTTTGAGGCGTCCGCTGGTTTTTTTTTTAATGATTCACACTATTTTGAGGATGTATGATCAAGTGGGCCGTACGTATGTGATATCGGTTCACTACGTGGACTTATCGACAAGTGACTAAGCAAGTTGTCACTTATGACGCGGATTTGTGGATGCGTCGGTGTAAATATTTGAATAAACATTTTCTTGTCGTATGTGTATTATTAAATTAGAGTTGATTATGATGTTTATATTTAAGTGATCAATTAGGGTTTCGATAGTTTAATTTGTGTGTGTACGATGTCGTACTTGTAGACAAGTGTACGCTTACGATTGCTTGACTCTCAGGTGTACGCTTACGATTAGTTTACTCTTACTAACAGGTTATTATGCGTAAATAGGATTTAGTGACAGTTGCGTAATTTACGTTGGTTATTTTGACACTTAGTGATTCTTTGACAGCTCACAAGTGTATATAGAGGAATGAGCTTTGTTAGGAATAAATAATCAATGCTTGTTAGAAAAGTAGGGACCAAAGATGTAGTATTTTAGGGTTGTCGATTAGGTCATGCACTTTGAATGATATAATGATTATTTGATTATACTTTTGTTTATGTGTGATGCATTTGTTTGTTATTATTTATTTATGTTATTTTATATATGTTTGATATGCATTGTTTATGCATTTGTCCTAGGGTTTGTTTATGTCGATTATTCCATCAAACCATAGATGTCGTCATAGGGTTTATTTATGTTGATTATTCCATGAAACCCTAAATGTTGCTTGTTGCGTCTGTGTACGCATATGGAGGATGCATTTCAAATGATTGTTCATTGGCCTAGCTTTGCTTAGCTTCTTGCAAAATAGTTTGGGTTGCTTCTGCGGTCTATTTTAGATCAAAGAACAACAACTACTTTCAAAGAGTTCCGCTATAATGCCATGAAATCGTTATTTTAAATTGTGACGGTGTAGATGTGGGATTAATTTGTGATGGTTGTAGTCTTGTAGACGACTACAAAACGTGCGACAATCGATAACGTTTACAAAATAGCGACGGTTGTAGGCGTGTGGTTTTCTGTGACATTGTAGATGTTTAGGCTTTGTGACATTTTGACGTCACGCTCACTTATGATAGCGTCGACGTCACTAATAACAAAGTTTCCCCCTATGATTTCCCGATTTTGTTTTTTTGTATTTTGTCACTCTACTTGCGATAAAAATACGACCAATGACAGTCAAAAGAAACATATTATAAACATCTTTCATTTTATACCATTATTGTCGTTTTTCATTGCAAAGATTTTGAGGCGAGAGTGGTAAATACTTTTAACTGTCGATGACGAACATTGTTAAACAGTCCAATCATTGCTTTGGTTGTATTGGGGTACGAAATGGATTTTAAGGAAAATACAAATAGCAAGCTACCTACAAGCTTACGAAAATAGTGTGGACATAAATCATTTTTATTGTGTTTTGGAAGTTGATAGTTGAATCCCAATTTTTACCCCCGTTAAAACGCTACCTCTATTTGTGAAATTTAAAGTATTAACAAGTTAAAAATGGCCGCACAGCCGTACACGTACTTACTATACTTTACAGAGAACATGTACCTTTTTAGTACATAACCGTACATGTACGAACGATCGAAACAAATGAAATACATGTATTTTCTAAAAAAAATGAAATCCAAGTTTTTGGCCCAAAAAAGTAGGAGTAAATGTTAAAAAAAGCGAGAAATATTCCGCAAAACTTTTAACGAGAAAAATAATAAAAATAAAGAAATACAAAAAAAGAAAAAATGACCTTGCCAAAGGCACTAACAAGTACCCGTTTCTGAAAATAAATTTAGGAAAAAACTGAGTTTAACCTTCGACAAAGGTGTAGACTGGGGGTTAAAACGTTTAAACTTCCATCAAACATTCTATGGTTTTGGGCGTTATCAATTTTTAATCGAGAATAACGAACATAACGACAATTCTTTGCCTAAAGTCAAAGCTAAAAGCCAAAAGCAAAGCAAAGAGGGGGAGCTAGTAATAGCGTAGACTACACCGTGAATCGCTATTAGTGTTAATGTTTTTTTTGCCGCTTAAAACATTTTTTCCCGTACACGTTTGTCGGAATGTAGATCTGACGGTTGCGATTGAAATCCAAAATTATCACCTTCCAATTGGCGGCCTCCATGTGAAAATCGGACAATTATGTACGGAGAAAAGATATCTTAAGTGGCGAAAATATTGCTAACCCTAATAGCGATACACGGTGTAGTCTATTTACTTCCATTTTTATGTTGACGTTTGTCACTTGTCAGTTATGTGCATGAATGAATTCCCCAAATGAGTGGTTAAAATTTACTTTATTTTCTAGGTGATAATTTGCGGTCATTGTTTCCTCATTTCCTGGACATAAATAGTGCCTAAATGGCTACACCGTGTATCGCTATTAGTGTTAATGTTTTTTTTGCCTCTTAAAACATCTTTTCTTCGTACACACGTGTCAGATTGTGAGTCTGACGGTTGCGATTGAAATGTAGTATTCTCAGCTTCCGATTGGCGGTCTCAAATTGAAAATCGGGCAAGTGTGTACGGAGAAAATATTTTTAAGCGGCGAAAAAATTGTCAGCACTAATAGCGATACACAGTGTAACGCGCTTCCTCTTTATTCTCGAACACACGACTCGTGCAAACGACGCATTACGCAGCTATCCGTACATATTGTTTTAGTGTAGATTAATACACAAGTACAATTTTTTTTTGCCGTACACTGCTACAGAAATGATTGCGAGCCAAACTACACCGTTTATCGCTATCACTGTTAAAAAAAAATTATACACTTGAACCATCTATTCTCCGTGCACAGCTGTCGAATTCTCAGTGGGAGACCTCGGAAGGTGAGAAATTGAGAATCTTGCCTTTCAATGTCAACCGTCAGGTCATAAATCCGACGTGTGTGCACGGGGAAAAGTTGTTTAATGTGACGAAAAAAAATTAATTTATAATAACTATACACTGTGTTCACCGCCAATCGTTATTTAGACCCATACTTACCTGTACAGTAATGAAAGTTCAGTCGCGACTTCTTCTTGACCGAAGATTATAAAATATTATTAACAGCATCATTTGCAGGAGTGGGTTACAATCAGCCACGTGTCATCTCAAGTATATATTCCAGCTTCATATCAACACTAATAATTCCTCAACACTAACAACGATGAGCGGCGTAGCTTTTTATGGACGAAACGTGTCCACGTAGCTACTCCATTTCCTCCAATAATTGGTCTGCTACACCGCCAATCGTTATTAGCGTGTAAGTTTTTTTAGCGTATAAAAATAATTACCGTTGTGTACGCTATTTAAGAATTTGAAAATTTTGGAAAAAATCATACATTCTAATTGTTTGGTTATGGTAATTTGGATCTTTGAAAAAAAAAATGTCGGTCGCAAACATGCTTATACTAATATAGGTCTCCGTACAAAATCTGACAAATCGTACACAAATCGTACATTCACACGGTCGAAACGCGGCTGTCGGACGAATATGTGCGAGCGGGATTTTTTACGACCTGGTTTTTTCTCCTTTTTTGAACGCACATTCTCATGCGTCCACGGTTACTAAAACTACTATTTATCTTAAAAAGGTACATGTGTGTACGGTCTGACACTGACCTTACACCACTCTATTTAAGAGACAACGTACTGAAAATAACCCTAAATAGAATAAAGAAAAAAATAGAATGAACTACACTAATGGAGAATAAAAAAAAAAAAAAGCGGGACGGAATTAGCGTACACAACGCTAATAACGATTGGCGGTGTACCGTACACCGCCAATCGCTATTAGAGTCAAGGATTAAATAGCGTCAAAAAACAATTAGCGTTATTGATTCTAATTTAGTGCCTGAGACGTGGCAGATTATGGTCCACGTACTTAAATAGCGTTATTAATTGTATTTCAGGTTTTTTTTTTTGAAAAAAGGGCACCGAATTGGCGTTATATACTCTAATAGCGATTGGCGGTGTACTATACTGCAATGTACAGTACAGTACACCGCGCATCGTTATTAGTGTCAAAGTTTAAATAGTGTGTAAGTAAATATACCGTCATTGACGCTAATTAAGAATTTGAAAATTTAAAAAAAAAAGGTTTATTCTAATTTCAGTGTAAACGCTAATTTGGAACAGCAAAAATGGAAAATTTTCTGTACGATTATATACATTATTATATGTATCCGTACAAAATATAAAAAATCGTACACCGTAGTGAAATTTAAATATCCGTACATGTCAGACTTATTTACATGTCAGACCAATCCCGTTTTTTTAGCGCACGTTCCTATGCAAACGCGTCCGATTTAATTCATTTTTTGTAAAATTTTCAACTAAAAAGGTACATTTATGTACGGTCTGACATCGACCGTACACCACACTATTTACATATTAATGTACTTTCGTTCTGTACGCTAATTTGTACGGAACCTCAATTAACGTCAAGGAAAAATTAAAATCACGTATACTATTTTTGGAAAAAAAACAAAATTTTAAGAACCCAAATTAGTGACCGTGACACTAATAACGATGCGCGGTGTAGTCTCCTACCTTTTTACCGTCCTATCGTACAATCGGATAATCCGTACATATTGTACTAGTGCATAGTAACGCAGTTTACACATCAATACTAAATTCGTAGAGTTTTCTTTAAAGGTCAGCTTTTCAGAATCCAGGGTTGTCGCCGAAATTGTCGAATAGATAATATTTGTGGACGATGTACTGCCACGTCATACACTGTGAACCCCTACTGTCTCCGTACTAATTGGACGGAACACTATTTTCTGTCCAAAAAATGGAACTGACGTGGAATAAAATTGTCCGCAAAGAAAATCGCTGTCCGGAATTGGTGTTACTAGATACCACTGGGAATACGTTGTACGTTTACCCGTTTTTACCCGTTTTTACCCGTTTCTATCGCGTTTTTATCGCGTTTTTACCCGTTTTTACCTGTTTTATCCTTTTTTTTCAACGCTCGAACGTTTCTGAACCTTTTTTGTGTGGAGGGCGTTGTATCTGTAGTGGATCCGTGGTATTTTTGGATAAACTCATTTTTTTTTTATTCCATCATAATACCTTTTTGTCCACATCGGAAAAGACATAAAATGTTAAAAATTTTACACTCAGAGGTGTGAATTTTTTGTTAAAGTTTTTTAGTGCATACCTTTTTTTTTTTTTCCGTCAATCTCCTTCGTCAGAGGTAAAATAAAAAAAAACTAATAAAAAAATTATAAAAAATAAAAGGGAGAAGCGGAAGCCTTTTTTCTCTCTCGTTTTCCCGCCGAATTTTTCCGTTTTTTTTCCGTTTTTTTCCCCTTTTTTCCCCTTTTTTCCCCTTTTTTTTGCCCCTTTTCCTGGAGCAATGGTGGAGGGCCATCGCACGTGCGAGAGTGGGAAGCCATGGCGGATGCGGCAAATACGACAAGCGATGAGGAATAAAGGGGATATTGAGGTAACTATTTTGTATTAATACCTTTAAAGTCAATTTAAACTAAATAAAATAAAATTAAGTAAATTTAGGTTAAGGAAAATTAAATTAAGTGAAGTTAAATTCAGTTAATTTAATCTGAAAATTAATTAGAATCAATACTAATTGAAATAAAGGAGAAGTTGAGGTAAATATTCGTTCATACGCCTTTAAATTTTACGCCCTTTTTTTTTTAATGAAAGGATCAAATTTTTCCTCTTTTTTGAAAAACTTAAAAAAAAAAAAACTTTTGACAGTTTTTCACCACATTATATAAAGTAGAAATTGAGGTAAATACTTATAAATACGCATAAAATAAAAAGAATTCAATTTAATGGAAATTAAAGCTAAATAAAATTAAACGAAGAAATAGGAGAAATTTAGGAATTTATTTGTTACCTTTTTTAGTGTGGTGACAAGTTTATCACAAGTTTGTTCATTAGGGTTTGTTTCAAAACCAGGTTTTAGATCAATATTTTTTGTTTTAGGGTTGGTTTTTTTTTTCAGAATGTGCAATGAGAATAACAGTAGAAACTTTATTTATTTTTGTTTTTATTTTATTTTATTTTGTTGATTTTGGATTTTTTTTTATATATATAAATAAATATATTAATAAATATTTAGGTGTTTTAGGCTTGAATAGGTAATTTCATAACTGTTCTTCAGTAATTCCTTATTATTTATTAATTAATTATTATTATTAATTATTATTCCTTAGAAGTTTACCATTTTTTTTAATATTAAGTGAAAGGAAACAAAAAGAAAAAGAAAAACTTTGGAAAAATTGATTATTTTTACAACATAAGAAAAGGATTTACATCATCCTATAAAAAAAAAGGTGCGAAACCTTAAAAACCCTTAAAAACTCTTAAAATCCTCTTTTTGGGTGGTTGGTGGTTAATAGTCTCGTCGATGTTTATGTTTGCTCATTTATGTTTTTATAGTTTGTATTTTCCCTTTTTTTTTTTTTTTAAGATCGATATCCAATGTCACTAAAACGGGTTTTTAGAATTTGGCGATGTTAATATATCTTAAGTATATCTTAAAGTTTGTATGTTTTTTAAGGTTTGTAAAGTATGATGTTAATACATCATTCCAGATTTGATGGTTCGTTTCGGCCATTTTTTAGGTTTTGGAGAGTTCCGATTTTTATTAGCTTTATAAATCTTGTTTTTGATGTTCCATACCTTAAAAGGTTTTGTTGAATTGGTCCACAATTTTTACTATGATCAATATTGCTTTTACTATGGGTAACAGTGTTTTCACCATGGGTAATTTATTTTTACTATGGGTAATAGTGTTTTTTTTTACATTTATGACAAAATAAATTTCCACGTAAAATTTTATTTGTTGATTCTCAAATCGTATGCATAATTTATTCCTATGATTGTGGACTACACCGTGAGTCGCCAGTGAAGTAAAGAAACTTTTTTTATTAGCATGGAGTTTATATAAGTTTTGTTGATACTAATTTAGTTCAAATGGCGTCGCTGGTATTGAACCGTTTTTAAGTAATTAGCGATAAGGAAAAAACAACGAGTAGTGTTAACGTTATTTTGTGTTTAGAGGGCAAAGAAAACGGAAATGAAATTCGTGTTTAAACAACGAAAAATAATGTTGTGTTTTGTTTTAGAATGTTATATCCTTGTTGTTTTTGTGATAAACTACACTCCCCATTGCTTTTAGCGTTAAGGATTTATTAGTGTTTATGTGAAATGAAAATATATAACACTGATTTAGTGCAAAGAGATGTGGTGGATTGTAGTCCACTCCCTTAAATAGTGTTTTTAACACTATTTTATAATTTTCGGCCAAAAAAGTGGCAATCGAATGAGTGTTATTAACTCTAATAATGATGGGCGGTGTACATTATGTTGTGTTACTTTGTGTTATTGGGTCAAGCTATTTGTTACTTGTTGTGTTATTTTGTTTAATTTGTATGTTATTTAATATAGTTTTTCTGTTGCTTCATGTGCATTGTATATTTTCCATTGTATATTTTTGTTGTCTATTGCTGTATGTAGTACATTGTTTTTGAAAATCGTATGTTCTATATTGTATATTGCACATAGTATTGCATTGAATGTCGTATGCTGTATATTGTATATTCTATGTTTTATACTGTGTACTGTACACTATAGATTGCACATACTATATTTTTGTATACTGTACACTATGCTGTCTACCGTACAGTCTTCCGTATATCGTATGTCATGTATTATATCTCGTATTCCGTGTTTTGTATTTCGTATCTAGTATCGCTTATCTTGTACCTTTTCTATTTCAAATATCGTTTATCGGATATTGTACATCGTATTTTGTAGATCGCATATTGTATTTTGTATCTCATATTTTGTAGTATATAATATATTGTATTTTATCTATAATTTAGTACATATTAAATGTTTTACTTTATGATTGTATGTCGTGTATTGTATTTTATATAGTGAATATAGCAAATCATAAATATACAACGCATGATAGATGGTTTTGTGACGTGACATAATGTAATTTGCAGGCTCCAGAGGGCAGTATCAAAATCGGAGGATACACAAAAGACGAAAGGAAATTGAGGATTAGTCGGTATCGTCAGAAACGATCAGAGAGAAATTTTGGTAAAAAAATTAAGGTAATATCTCAATTTTTATTTGTCTTTTCCTAATGTCTCTATGTATGTTCTTGTCCATCCCGTTCTGTTCTTTTGGCATTCAAACTATCTTCTGGTATGAAAATGTTGGCATGTATTTATCAATGTTAAATTATTGGGTTTTTTGTCTTTCAAATCCACATGAATGGTCGAGAAAACAAAAATCTTAAGGAATGTCCACTTTTAAGTTCCGAAACTTTAACAGAACTTTTGTTGACCAGTTTGTTTTGTCTGTCACACAAATTAGTTTAAGGAATTGTGAAGTTTTGCTTTCATTTATTATTATTATTATTATTTTTTATTTTATTTTTGTTTTCTCCTTTTCGGGTTTTAGTATGTTTCTCGGAAGAATTCGGCTGACAATCGACCGAGAGTTCGTGGGAGATTTGCAAAAACTGATGATGTGGAAGATGTAAGTCTCTCTCTCTCTCCTTCTCCCTCTCCCTCCCCCTCGCCCTCTCTCTCTTCCCCTCCCCCTCCCCCTCCCTCTCCATTCTCGCCCTCGACCTCTCCCTCTCCCCCCCCTCTACCTTTTTACCCCCTCTAAATATTCATTTTCCTCTATAAAGTTTATTGTTTTTCTTTTTTAGTTTTTTCATTATTTGTGCTATGTTCATTGACGTTTTATGAAAATGGAATTGTAAGCTTTTGTAAACTTGTAACAAATAAATGCTTCAAACTTCTTCGTCTTTTTTGAAAAGGACAGCACAAAAGAACCTTTTTTAATTTTACTTTTCTGGATTTTACAGAGCGATACAATGGAGGAAGGTGACGAAAGACACGACGAAGAAATGGAAAAGGGAGGGGAAGGAGAGGAAGGAGGAGGAGGAGAAGGAGGAGGAGGAGGAGAGGAAGGAGGAGGACGAGGAAACGAAGCAAAAAGAAACGAAGAAGGAATTGAAATAAGAAATTATAAAGAAATGGAAATAAGAAATAGTGAAGAAATCGAAAGAAGTGATTTTGAAAAAAATGAAAGAATTCGGGAAGGAGACAACGGATTGACCGATGAAATTGGAATTTTTTCTCAAAACGAAATCGAAAAAGAAGTAGAAGAAGGAATTCAAGAATTAATTCACACGACGGAAAATTATCCTCAAAATGAAATCGAAACCGAAGGAATTCAAGAATTGGTTCACACGTCGGAAAATAGAGTGGAAGAGACGAGTATTTAAGAAGAAACGAATTACCCGGTTCAATCATCAAGACCTCACTTTTTTCGCTCTCTTCTTTCTCTCTTCCCTCTCTCTCTTCTCTCTCTCTTTCTCCTGCTCCTCTTTCCATCCCTCGCTCTCACTCCCTCTACCTCCTCTCCCTCTCTTCTCTCTCTCTCCCTCCCGCTCTCTCTCTCTCTCTCCCCTCTCTCACATGCTTGCGCTTCCTCTCTCTCTCTATCTCTCTCTCTTTTTCTCTTCCTGTTTTTGAGGCCACAGCGAAGAACCATTCATTTCAATTCTTGGAATGTTTTTACGGAAAAAACGTATTAACTTCTTAGAGAATAATTTTTTTTTTCCTTCTTCTTTAGACCAATATTAGGGCATTCTGAGAACCTTTTATCAAACTTTTTTAACTAGAAGATGGATTCAAGCTTGGAATTTGGTATTCAAAATGGAGTTTTTGTTTAGAAGAGAGATAGGGAAGAGGAGAGAGTAACAAGAGATAGTGAGAGAGAGAGAGGGCAAAGAAGAGAAAAACAAGAGAGAGGGAGAGAGAGATAGAGGAGAAAAAGAAAAGGAGAGAAAAAGGAGGGAAAAGTAGAGAAAAACAAGGAGAGAAAGAGAGAGAAGGAAGAGGAGACAAAACAAGAAAGAGAGAGGGAAACATGAAGTAAAGTGGATAAACCTCTTACCTGGTCAAGAAGGAAAGTCAGATCTGTTACTCTTTTAGTGCAAACTGTAATTGTTAAAATGACTCCATGGATAAACAAATCGACACTAAGAACATTTTTTTCAATAATTTTTCTTCGGTCGAAAATTTTCAGTTCTTATGGTTGAAAAACTCTTAAAGTTTTTTAGGTCTAAAAAAAGGTTTTCCAGCTTTAAAGTTTACTCGTTAGGATTGTGAAGACAAGTTCATTTTACTTTCCATCCCGCTTTTTTTTTTTTTTTTAAATTCTCTTTTTTTCTCTTTTTTTGTTTTCCCTTTATTCACTTTGTTTTCTGGTTTGGTCTTTTTGTGCTTTAGAGAAGTAGCAACTTTTCACTTGTTGGGAGGGGGGGGAGGGGGGGAGGGGGGGGAGGGGGGGAGGGGGGGGAGGGGGGGGAGGGGGGGAGGGGGGGAACGGGGGGGACGGGGGACGGGGGGACCGGGGGACCGGGTACGGGGGGACCGGGGACAGGGGGGGCCGAGGACGGGGGGACCGGGGACAGGGGGGGCCGAGGACGGGGGAACCGGGGACGGGGGGACCAGGGACGGGGGACGGGGGAGGGGTGTTTATGGCTTTCTTGTTTGTCCTATATATATGTTATACATGTACATACATATAACATATTTGCGGGAACTTATTAAAGAAAGTATGCGGAGGATCCTTCCAATTTTGCATTTTTAACTAATTATGTTTCAATCCAAGATAACTTTTTAGTCATTGTCATTAAACTTCATTGTCATTCTCATTGTTGTTATTACATTAACGATTTTTCTTGATTTCTCAAAATAAACGCTATTTCTTGTTATCGTCACAATGGTAATTTATAAGATGCCAATTTTATTTAGTTATTATTTATTATGAGATTTTCTCTGATAGAAAAAAATTCCGATTTGAAAAGAAAAAATACAAAAAACAAATCAAAAAAGAAAAATAAAAGAACTGTAATATTAAAACATGGTACTAGAAGTGTGTCACTTTGACGTATTGCCCAACTATACTTAAATTTCACCTATGAAAATATCATAGCATTTATGACATTTTCTTTTTTTTCTTGACATTTATGTTATGTGGATTTTAAACTACGTTTATCAACCGAAGAACTATTGGTTAACTTCCAGTTGTTATAACTGATATCACACATTTCTAAGAAAAAAAATCTCTTATTGTTTCCACTAAAACCAGAAACCATGAGATAAATGCAATTGAATAAAGATTTTATATTAATAGGGATATGAAGTAACACTTTCATATCTCAAATAACTTTTTACAAGAAAAGTAAAGAAAAGAAAAGTAAGGAGTTTTTCAAACTCCTCGGGTATCTTGTGGTCATGTGTATAATTAGAAACATTGTATATTGTTACCCCATGTAGTACTATACCGTACTATAAAAAAAAAAAAATGATTTCTTGCCAGAATAAAAAACTGACTGCTTTGCCCGGCAGTCGAGCAACCAATCACAATTATATATATACACACATATATTTTCTTTTTTGAATTTGCCAAATACAATTGATGATGGACAAAACTAAACCATTCATAAACTTCAACCAGATAAACAAAAAGAAAAAGAAACAAAATATTTCGCCGTAAAGACACTCAAAACCCATAAAACCGGTGAACTGAATCAAGTGAAAAAAAAATAGCTTTTTATATTCCAAGTAATAAAAGAAGGCGAATACATCAAAACACTCTTACTCGAACAACGCTTGAATATGAACAAACTCCTAAATCACACTCGCTGCCCAAAAAGCAGGGCAGCTGAAAAAAAATCAACCAGGCAGCTGGAAAAAAACTCACAGAGAGAAAAAAAAAAGGACCTAAAACCTGAGAAATAAAGAAAGAAAAGAAAAGAAAAGGAAAGAAAAAAAAATCCTCTAAAAAATTTGTACAGTTAACTGCACAGATTCTAACTAATACACGGCTTTTTTCTGAACCCTTCTTAAAGCCCTAGAGGACAATTTTTTTCCAATTTTCCACTCTATGTCCAAACTATGTACCTAAGGATTCTACCAAATACTTTATCCTCTTTTAATACAAAGGTACATTTGATACTTTTTTAGGACTCTTTTGGAGCTTTTTTGGAACATTTTGAGAACTTTTTAATCCTCAAAATGTTCAAAGGTCCTGATTGAAAAAAAAAAAAATCCCTAGTTGAGAGTACAGCTAGAATGACAAAAACTACAAGCTTTTTTTTTTTTTAAAGCGAGCTTTCTTCAGTTCTCTAGCGAGATCTTTTTACCCAGTTTTTACTCTTTTCGAATTACATATCAACCCACTTTTCAAGCTTTTAGTAAATTGACAGCCTCATTTTCACCTAGTCGACACAAGAGCTCGAAAAAAGAGAAAAGGGAGATGATACATTTTTTTTCTCCAATAATTCTTCTTCTCCACCGAAAACAATTTCAGAAACATTCGTTTGTAACGTAATTGCCTCTCTCTCTCCCTCTTCCTCTCGTGTTGTCCAAAGAGTGAAAATGGGAGGGGAAGAGAAAGAATCAAGAACAAAAGATAGGGAGAGAGATAGGGAGAGAGACAGTTCCATGTGTCCATGTCACCAAAACCTAACACCACGATCCACACTACTCTCCAAGTCTCTATTTCAAAAGAAAAATATATATATGTTGGAGGATCCCTCCACATTTTTGTGGGGAAAGAATCATTTTTTTTTTTTGTTTTCCATTTTTGGTTTCAATCCAATAATCAACATCGACTTGTCGCTGGTTCCATTTTTATCCCCGAGATACCCGAATTCCCCATAGTGACATATCCCATTCCTCCCATATTTCCTCCATTTCCCGGTCCATATCCCATATTCACCATCCCTCCTCCTCCTCCTCCTATTCCTCCTCCTAATCCTCCTCCGCCACCTCCACCTCCTCCCATTAAGTTCATCCCATTTGGACCCACGGAACAATTTGTCTCTCTCAAATGATTTCCAATGTTTTGCGTCATATTATGAGTCACTCCCATCTCATTACTAAGATATCCGTTACTTAGACAAGTTCCATATCTGTTAGTTAACCCGTTTCCGACCAATCCATTTCCCATTCCAAGTTGCATCGTTCCGTTTCCCATAACTCCTGGCATTCCGGAAAAAGTTAAACCCATTTCTATGTGTCGAAAACTACCTCCAACCAAATCGCTAAACTCTCCGGAAGACTCTTCTTCCAAAAGAAGATCGTCATCTTCAGCAATATCGTCCTCCAAAATATTGTCGCTCTGTCAATTCAAAAGAGAAATTAAAAAGTTAAATTTAAACAGTACAGCTCTCTCAACTAAGAATATAGCATCAAAAACTTTAAATTTCTAAAGTATCGTTCTGTGAATTTTAAGTTTATTCCCAACAAAGTGGATTCACGAACTGTCAAGAAATAAACTGCTTTCAATACCGAGAAGGAGAAAAAACGATTAAAAACTAAACTAATAGAAGAAATTGAGTCTCGATCAGGGGCACATTTAGAAATCATCCGGAGACGTATGAAATCTCAAATCTTAACATTAAGAAACCTTCGACACGTAGAGTTAACAAACACTAACTACCTTCAAAATTAACAAAAACATACAAAGCAGCAAGACACCGACAAGATAACACTAACATCCCTGGAAGAAAAGAAAAGGAAGGCAAAAAAAAAAAAAACAAAGAGAGGTACTCCGCTCATTTCAAGAGACCATTTTCCTTCCGTTCTATTTAATGAAATTAATAAGAATAGTTAATACTAACATCTTCCACTTCATCATTTTTCGCGAATCGTCCACGAACTCTCGGCCGACTATCTGCCAAAGTTTTTCTGCAAGCATACTGCAAAAAACCAAAAAGACCCAAGGAAAAAACGATAAAAAAAAAACATTAAAAAACACAAAATGCAAACTCCCTTTCCAAAACGAAACAAATGAATCCCGATAAACAAAAAACTCAACTAAACGTGGATGAATATTTTACACGATGAAGTTTTAAGTGGGATGGTGTTACAAACAACGGGTCTTCCAACCCCTCATCGTAATTAGTAGTGTTGTATATCGAGCAGGTTTTTGCTAATAATCGATGTGTTCCTCTTTAAGAAAAATCGTGTTGATAAAACCCTAAAAAATCCTAAAAAACCCTAAAACTAAACCCCCCTAAAAACCCTAAACATGGTGATATATCATTGATCATGTAAATCGCGATATCATTGATATTTGTACCGTTATTTCCTCACTCTTCGAACGTTTTTTTTCTAAGCCGTCAAGGCTGAAAAAGGTTTCTCAAAGGTATTTCTGTCAAAAAAAAATAATCACGCAAGCTGGCGAGCTGGTGATGGTATGCAATGTCGCCAGCTTTACAAGTTTTTTAATTGTTTTTTTGAGAGCTTTCCGGTCCCACTTCTGTAAAAAAGCGGGCATTTACAATTGCCCGCATTCTCGTCAACAATGCAACTGTCGACGTCATACAAAAAACCGTTCTTGTTCTACGGTTGTACATTTTGTACAGCCCGAAAAACGAGAGAATAATTCTTAAAAAAAAAAAACATTCCGTTACGCGTTTCAAGAATTTATGCTAAAGTATGGTTTTGTTTGGAAATATTCGCAAAACGGGTCATGTAGATGATTTTCCATTCGAAAACTGTTAATGCAACATAGAACTTTCTTCGTCACCCTTTAGTCAATAATTGGCCAGCTGTGCATCTGTTTTCCAAAAAAAAAAAATGACAGAAATAGTCAATCGGCATCACCCTCAGTATACGGTACACGCTAAACATATCATACCGTGATCAATGTGTACCAAATGTTGGACTTTGTACCTTGATTTTTACTTTTTGTATTTTGAACGCACAATTTCTTCAGCGCCATATGTTTTCTGTTTGGTAAAGATATTTGTGCGAATTACCGTACGCATATTGATCAATTATCCGCAGCAATCAAATTATCGACATTTATCGGCAAACTCAATAAACATTAAATTTCCAAGGTCCCAGTATTGATAAACACCGATATCCCCATATAGCGACCTTGACCTCGTTCGATATAAAATACTAGTAATTACTCTGGATTACAGTAGATCTACGTTATATTTATGGAAGCTTTTACCAGTACAGAGAAATTACGCAGCTTTCAATAAAAAGCAAGCTATGGACATCCACATAGCTCCACCTTCCTATACATGTTTTATTGTGGATTGTAGCATTTCCTCCCATCCGGTACATTGCCCATCGCAATTGGAGTTAACAACACTAATTCTGTTGTGGTTTTCTTTTTACCCAAATCATGAAGTGTGAATAACATCAACAGCATGAGTGAACAGCGATCCACCACATCACTCAGCCCTAAATTAGCCCCAATCATTATACATTTCTCGTTAATCTAAACATCTATTTTACTCAAATTATCATGATGAGTGTGCTAATGTTTCAAAACAGAACGTCAAAAATGTAATAACTAACCTTGATCTTTTTGTTGAAGTTCCTCTCTGATCGTTTCTGACGATATCGACTTATACGGAGCTTTCTCTCATCCACGGTATATCTACCAATTTTAAAGCTTCCCTCTTCAAAAGGACTAGGAGACATTCCATGAATCCCGAGGTTCATATGCATTCCCCTAAGCGACTGTCACCCATAAAACAAAAACAAAACACAATGCAGTAGGATAAAACACTGTCGTTAGCTTTGGGTCAAGGCTTTAGAAAAGAAAAACGCAAAAAGACTTCCAGTTTTCCTAAACATTATACTGAAACACATCTGATTGACCACAAAAATGGTAATTTCAAACAGCAAACTCGATTTTATTAAAGCAGGCGACAACAAAAAGACCTAATGAGATATCTTCCACCACCATCATGTCCCTAAAAAAAATCCTCAAATTTGCAAAACAATCGCAAAATGAGGAACTAAAAAAATCTTTCACAAGAAAAAACTGACATGACAAAAAGGAAAAAAGCAATAAAACAAAAAATGCAAGATCCCTTAAATAAACGAAAAGACACACTTGTACCTGAATATCCCCAGTACTATGAACCCTCCTCATTGCCCCCACAACCGGAAGGAGAGGCCTTATATTCATCGAGTGCATTTCTCCCATTTGGGAAACCATTCTCCCAGGTCCTACTGGAACCCTCGAAGAAGAATCCATTTGTCCCGGTATTGGGAACGAATTCCCTGACCCATTTTCCATATTTCCATTTTCCATTTTTAAAGAAGGGGCTGGAGCGAGAGTCCTAAACTGTCCCGATAGTTGTCCTAAAGCATGACTACTAAAACTTCTCTGCATCAACATAGGTCGAGAAGGAGGAGGGAGACCAATCGGGAGAGGTTTGAATTCATCTCCTTCTGGGTCAACATGCATAATATCCGATTCCTGTTCCCCTCTATCTCCTCCACCGTTTGGAGGAGAGGAATTAGTTGGAGCCTCTTCCTCTGCTTGTAAATGTCCCAATCCACTACTCTGATGAGTGCTATTATCTAAAACCATGAACGCTCCTTCTCCTCCTCCTCCTCCTCCTATTCCTTCCCCTCCTATTCCTCCCTCTCCATCTCCTCCTCCTCCCCCTCCTCCTCTCCTCCTCCTCCTCCTCCTCCTCCTCCTCCCCCCCCCCCTCCCCCTCCTCCTCCTCCTCCTCCTCCTCCTCCTCCTCCCCCTCCCCCTCCCCCCCCTCCTCCCCCTTCTAATCCCATCCCAGTTCCTCCTATTCCTCCTCCTCCTCTGTCAGATGAAATAGTGGGCCTAGGACTACAAGGCAAAGCAAATAAGTCGGGCTCCGCGGAGTCCATATGAGGTTGGGGAGGAGACGTAACTTGTCCTCTAAACTGAGACTGAGATCCTAAACTGGGACTGCCTTGTGTAAATCCTTTAGGAGAATTTTGGTTTTGTTTTGGTGATTCCATCGGTTGAGTAGAACCTGACTGGGTATGTTCTCTCCCACTGCCTTCCAAAGGCAGTAATGAAACTACTGCCTGACCTGCGACAGAATTACCCGATTCCTGAAACGGTTGTCGCATTTTCGGAGAAGAATTTTTTTGATGTTGATTTTGATGTTGGTTTTGATGATTTTGATGTTGTTGTTGATGTTGTTGTTGAATATGATTTTGATTTTGATTCTGATGTTGTTGCTGATCTGACTGATGATACCTCTGGTTAAATATTGGCTGTTGAGTTTGTTGCGAAATTTGTGAAGTTTGTGAGATTTGCTGTCCCTGTTGCTGTTTAATCTGTGATTGTATTTTCGAAGACTGTTTTGAGACTTGCTGATGTGGGTTTGGAGCTATAGGAGTCAACCTTCTCGGATTACTGACTAAAGCATATTGTCCTCCTCTCTGTGTCGTTCTCCCTTTCCCCTTCCCACTGTCAAATACTGCGAGAGGACCGTGCATTTGTCCCATCATCGGTAACGGAACGGCAACGGAACCTTGCATGGGCATCGCCATAGTCATGGGACTTTGTCCAAAGGTCATTAATTGTTGGGGCATTCCTCCTACCATCGGTTGCATGACTTGTTGAACCATATGGGGAGTCATTAATTGTTGAGGAATTTGTTGGACAATACCGACTTGTTGAATCATTTGTTGAGGAACTTGTTGGACCATGGGAGTCAATAACTGTTGCCCCATTGGCTGGAGGAGTCTCTGTGTCATCGAATGATTTCCCTGTTGTTGTTGACTCATCATTTGTACCATCTGTTGAGGCATCATTTGCGACATAAGATGTTGGGAAACCATTTGTTGTCCCATTTGTTGTTGTCCCATTTGTTCCATTCCCGCCATACTAAATTTTGTGGAAGAATTTGAATTTATGGACCCATTTTGCCCGGATTTCACGTTCGAATTTCCGGACATGCTAGGCATACTCATCGCCATCTGAGCAAAACTTGTGTTATCCATAACAGCTGGTTGAGTTACAACATATTGTACAGTCATTTGTCCAGTACTGAGAGGACCACAAGGTTGTTGACAATATGCGTTTTGATAATTCCCGTTAAGAAACTGAGGACTCGAAGACATGAGAGTTGTCTGATGATGATATCCGGCCGTAGGAACCGGGGCAGGAGGGATATTGGTTTGTAAAATTGGGGTTTGAGGTATTGGAGGAGGCGGCATTGGAGACGAAGAGGGAAGGAGAAGAGGGAAGGAGGAGGGAGCCATGGATGTCGTTGCAACAGGATTATTATCTGAAGCCGATGCAGTCGCATTTCCACCTCCACTGAAGAAAGGAGAAGATAATGGTATATTATGTGAAGAGGAGTTTTGTGTGGGGGGTAAACTTCCAGAATTCTGAAATTTGACGTCCAATCTGTGCTCTCCTCCTCCGCCACCTCCACCTCCTCCCCCTCCTACCCCTCCTCCTCCTCCTCCCGAGTTTTCATAGCTTGTGTAGTTATTAGAGTCGATCGATTTATAGACATCCGAATCGTCCAATGAAGGGAAGACCCCATTATCGCCTTGAAAGTAAGCAAATGTCTGCACAGAAAAATAGGAATTAAGAAAATGGTTACCAGTCAAAAAGAATGGGAAACAGTTAAAAAAATCAGTATCGGTCAGAAAAAATGGGTATCGGTAAAAAAAAATGGGTGCAAATCAGTACAGTCGCTTAACAAACATGGAGCTGTGGTAAGGATTTTACTGGATCTATATATGTTTGTGCAAAAACCGTATTTATACTAAGAGGCAACAAGTCCATAAATCATAAAGGACCGAAATAAAGTGGTGCAAATTGAAAAATAAATAATGATCCACGTTCCATATTCAGCAAATTCATGGAGTTAGATTGATAATTTTAAATAATAATGTGAAAGAAGAATGGCAAAAACATTCCTTATAGCAGAAAACCTAGCTACTTATACTATCCGTATGATATACCCAACTAAGGCCTGTCATGTTCTTTTTTTTCTTTTCTTTTGTCAATATCTCAGCCGTCTGATCTATTAAGAAGTCTCCCAAGGCCACATCACTCCGCCATAAATTATTATTTTGATACGCTTTAATACGAATAAAAATTCCTTTAACGATAAGCAGTGTGCCATTTATTGTGAGGAAATGTGTGAGAAAAGTATATCAAGAAACATCTCATTCCTCCCTCCTCCCTCCTCCCTCCTCCCTCCTCTCACCTCCCTTCCATCATAAAACTCCTCCTCCTCACTCTATCAATACTGTCACTCACTCTCTTCCCCTTCTTTCATCTTTCCGACACAGACCTCGTTCATTCTGCTCTCTCGCTCACCTTCGCCCTCTCCCTCTCCCTCTCCCTCTCCCTCTCACCCTCACCCTCTCTCCCTCTCTCTCTCCCCTTGAAGATGTAGATGATCTTTGCGTTCACACTCATTCTCAATTTAAATATTGGCCTCTCATACGATCTCTCCCGCCCTCTCTCCCCCTCTCTTCCCTCTCTTTTCCACTACCATACACACCTCTCACATCTCTCTCTTTCGCTTTCTCCCTGATTCTCTCTCCTTCCCTTATCCTCCCTCGCTCTCCAATCACTTACCTCTTTTCTATCTCACCCCTCTGCCATCTAAACCCTCTTTTTATTTCCTTTTCCCCCTCCGTTTCTCTCCTACCTATCTCCCCTCCTATCTCCCTCTCTTACCCCTCCCTCTCTCCCCATCTCCCCTTGTCTCGCTCTCCCCTCCCACCTCTCTCCCTTCCTCTCTCCATCCCCTACCCTCTACTCGCCTCCTTCCCCCTCGCTCCTCTCCCCTTATCTCCCCTCACTCTCCTCCCTCCCCACCCTCCCTTCCCTCAATACCCTCTCTCCCCTCCCTCCCTTTCTCACCACCTGATTGTCAGCCTTCCCCTCCCCCCTGTGACATCCTCCCCCACTCTCCTTCCTCCTCTCTCCCCCGTCCTCCCATCCCCTCACTCCTCCCCCCCCCCACCAGATTGCCCGCCTGCCATCCCTCTCCTCTCTCTCTGTCCTTCTCCCCCCCCACCTGATTCTCCACCTCCCTCCCCCTCCCCCTCCCCTCCAATGGCGTCCCCCCCACTCCCTCCCCTCCCTCCCCTCCCTCGCCTCCCTCGCCTCCCTCCCCTCCCTCCCCTCCCTCGCCTCCCCTCCGTCCCCTCCCTCCCCTCCCCTCCCTCCCTCCCTCCCTCCCTCCCTCCATCCCTCCTCTCTCCTCCCTCCTCTCTCCTCTCTCCTCCCTCCCCCCACCTGATTATCCGCCTCCTCCTCCCCCCCGTCGAGTCCCGACAAGATCTCCTTTCCGAAATCGATATCGGAGTCGGGGAAAAAAAAATGAGGATCGTCGTCCGCAAAGAAGGACTCGCTTTCCAAAGACATCAAATACTAAAAAAATACCAAATATCTATCTCTCTCTCCCTCCCTCTCTCTCTCTCTCTCCCCCTCTCCCTCTCCCTCTCTCCCTATTTTCTTTTCTTCCTCTTCCCTCTCTCCCTCCTTATTTCTTTTCCGGTCGTAGAAGGTCAAATTTGGAATCAGTACTCCGGAAACTGTTTCCAAGAATCGGTGCACCGCAAAAGCGCAAGAAACTCGTCCGTTTTCTTTTTTGAAGCAAAATGCAGAATCGGTACGCTGCCAATTTCAGAATCAGTACTGTGCGAATGAAGAATCCGAACACTGCAGGTGACTTGCTGTTTTCTTTTTTAGAACTCAACAAAAAATCTGGAATGAGTACTCTTCAAATGTGGAATCTCTGCACTGCAGAGGACACTTCTCTGATTCTATTTCAACAGCCAAGTTAGAATCAGTACTTAAATGTGGAATGGCAGTTTGTCAGATTCATCGAGGAAATATTTTGCGTCGAAGAAAAAAGGAAGAAAATAATAATCTGGTTTGATGGAGGATCTTTGTGATAAATTTTCTTAGAGAGAGGAAAAGAGAGAGAGAGAGGGGGGGGGAGGGAGAGAGGCAGGAAGAGAGGCAGGGAGAGAGGGAAAGGGAGAGGGAAAGAGTGGAAGACAGTTTGGTAAAGATATTCAGGTTTGGAAAATGTATAATCAGGCTTGGTCTTCCTTCTCTCTTTCTTCTCCAGTCAGTTACTGACTTGCTTTTCTTATTTAAATACAGACTTTGTAAGTAGTTTATTTGTTGCTTTCTTCCTCTTCTTTTCTTTTCCTTTCTTTTTCACTTTTTCCTTTCTTGCTGTTTTCCTGTAATTGTTTCTTTTTTTTCTTTCTTTCTTTAATCTGTAAATTTCAAACTGTAGAAACACACAATTTTTAAGAAACGAAGAAAGAAAAGTTTGCTAGGGTTTCTGTTTTCCTGAAACTGAACTGCAAAGTGAACTGGAACTGAACTGGAACTGAACTGGAAATGAACCGGAACTGAAGCAAAAAGAAACGGTAATTTTCCAGATTAACTGGTTTTTAGCTGAAAAAAATGATTTGTTGACTACAGTACTTGACTAAAATACTGAACAAATAATGCATTTGAACATTTCCCTTCCAAAGATGTTAAATAAGTCAAGTCTACAAGTCAAGAATGTATGGTATTACATATGGAAACTAAGCCAATGGCCTGGATAGCTTCCTTCGAAGCGTTTCTCCATATAAGCCTTCTAAAATCAGCTGAAAGGCTGCGAAAAAACGGTAAAAAAACGGTAAAAATCGACCCTAAATTTGTAAAAAAAGACAACTTATGAGTTACACTACAGGAGCTGCTGATGAATCTTGAGACTCCAGCAATATGCCATCATCATTTATTGTATTTTTTGTTTTTTTAATTGATAATCTCAGTCCTATTGACAAAAGTACCGTTTCGTACGAATACGGTAGCAACGAATATTCGTCACCATGGCCATTTACTCTGATTCTTGGATGTGTCACGACACCATGCTGGAACACGTGTGAACTTTAATGCAGTATTAGCTGCGAACAGGACAATGTGGGAATTGCACGTACGGATTTCCGTGACTGAAAGTCAGATTTTGGTACATTAAGGTACATTAATGTACTGTACAGTACAGTACTGTACAGTAAACTGGGAAGGACAGTATATACTGTTGATTAGCACGGTATAGTAGGCGACTGCACGCCACCTTTGGCGTTACTCAAATCACAGTGAGGTGTACAAACGTGGATCCACGTATAAACGTGGATATATTTTCGGAAGATGCTATGTGAACACTCCAGAATGCTGGGTTGACACCCATGAAAAAAACCGTACGCTACATTACAGTACACTTCCTGGAGACCACTTGCGTCATTATGTCACACCCAACCCCCGTCATAAATGCTGCATTCGTACTAACGGCCGCTCGCCAATGAATGAAAAGTACGAGTACTTTTGATTCGGTAGGGTTGGCTACGTGGCGTTCACTTTTGTTTTTTCCTACTCTAAGTAACAACGTACATTTCATTCATTGGTTTAGTATGTATATCGTACATCGAGGGGCTTTTTATCGATACTTGGTAAGTTGGCATTCACTTTTATTCTTTTATAATGATGACGTGGATTATTTGACTACGCAGTTTTCATTCGTCGGTTCCTGCGGTTTCCTGTCTGAAGTCGTTTTGTCGTTTTGTGACGCGGATGGGTCATCCCTTATGACCAAAGAAGGTGTCGGGGGAAAGGCTTACAATTTCGTACGGATTGCTTTTGGGTGTACGGATAGCATTTTAAGATGTCCATATAGCATCTCTCTTTATTTGAACAGGACAAATGCTTCTTGAGCTGAACATAAATACTGTAGTGACTGTTCTTTGTTCGGTTGGGATGAGTGTACGGACACCTTCGCTATTTGATTTAATAGCCCTAAATTGAGTTCGAACCCTAAGCTAATTTTCGCAAGTCTTTATTGCAGAAATAAAGACCTATTTTGTCGAATCAGTATTTGACTAAGTGGCCCGCAATGATCCAGCTAGTCATACATATTTTAATGTGGCTATAACCTATTCATTTCATCTAATTGCAACGTAATATGTAGCAAAATAGTGTGGATTTCCGTAAAAATCCGTGACAGTAATTCACTCTTTTAGCACCAATCACGACGCACAAGTACAGTATCGTACTTTTACTCCCTTCAATTCTATGTGACTTTCCGTACTTACGTGTACTTTTTATGTTTTGCAGCTTTCGATAAAACAACGAGATGGAGGTGAAGTGGATTTGACAATAATTCCAATATTCGCGTTCAATATTCGTACAAATTCCTGGAATTTCCTGCGAAGGAAAGGTTGCAATGGCGGTATAAAAACGGTCAGCCGAAGAATGTTTTTCATTCGTCGTACGGACGAAATAGCGAATGAAACGAAGTAAATGAAAGGTCAACGTGATGAGAAACCTTTCTGCTTGCTTTACACCTTCGTCAGCAAAAATGACTTTTGTGGCCGATAAACGGAGAGGTTAGATATTTTCTTTATCCTAAGTGCGAACGCTTTTTGTACGGTCTCCAGCTGTACCCGAAACTATTCATTTTTCCCTCGAACAGTCACAACTCACACGCTCCAGCGGCCCGCGTCCGTACAATCGTGGAAGTTTACCGGCGGAAGTATCGCTTTCGGGACGAAGTAGGCCACCGGAAGAATGATTCGAAGATGGGAAAAAGTTAAAACCGAAGCGGACAAGAATCTGATTTGAACGAGGAAACAAGGCGGTGGAAAAAGTACAAAGCAACTCGTGTCGTGCGATCTCGAGAGAATCTATAATACGTGGCATGATCTCCAAGCCTGATACTTGTGGACCACACAAGTCATTTCTTCCATTGTAGCTAGCACACCTGGCTGCAACAGCTCACATATAGCTTTTTCTGAGTCAGCTGCTGCCAAGCCTCCTAGTGTGAACGCACAAACAGAAAGTACGGATGAGAATCTTTCTTGATAGTGTGGTCCAGAACATAAATTTGGAAAGTTTATAATCGTATCAAAGCTGACATGTGTCCTCATGACAGGGCCCAGCTCCATGGGCGTCGAATCTTGGCCTTAAAAGTTTTGGACCCCCATGCGACAAAACTCAAGATTGGACCAGCCGCGGAAATGAAGTGAATTTGCCGTACCAGACCGTACGCAAAAAACCAGAAGGAAAACAATGAGATAAGGAAAAACTTGGAAAACCTAAAGTAATAAGGCTCCCGGGTGGACGAAAAAAGTGGTACGACCAATAGCCATTCTCGGACTATGAGGAAAAAAAATAAGCGGCGTGATTATCTTTACTTCGAAAAAATAAAAAAAACTGGACAAACGGCTGAAATCGTCACTTAGGGAGTGGCGTCAGTGGCTGTGACGGATAAAAGCAGGTTTTCAGGGTTTATCTAGCATTTTTAAGGGTTTGTTAGGGTTTTTTAAGGATTTCTAAGGGTTTTTTTGGGTTTTATTTTAGGGTTTCACGAACTCAAACTTAAGATTCAGTGGTTAGAAACAGCAAAATTTGTCATGGAGCTAAGGCACATTGCGGGTATGCTTTCCAGAAGAATCCAAAACCGCCTGTCGCTTCAACTAAAGTACAGGGTGTATGACACGTGTCACAGAGATAGATTGCCTGATAACTTTTCCCCACGTGTGCTTTTTCACTCATGGGCGGTGATGCCGACTTAAAGATACCCTGAAAGTTCCACGCTGGTTATCGAACTGTCGTGACGCGAGAAAAAAAACCAAAAAATGTTTGTCTTTAGCAAAACATTGTCGGTGCCGTACGTATACGGAAGTTGAATCTGGTAAATAACCAGATGTGCGTGGAGTGTGAACGGTCTCAATGACAGTGACGTCTTCGTTAACAACGAGAAGTCAAAAACTGCCGCTGTTCACACGGAATCTGGTCAACAGTAATAATATCTAGAGAATTGATAATCGCACCTGGTTTCGGATTCGCACATCTGTTACGCCAGTGTGTCAAATACTAAATAGTAAATACCACCGCGAATCGCTATTGACTCTAATTGAGGTACCCCGTTTTTTTAGTCAAATTCCCAAATAGAATTATTCATTCTAAATGTTTCTAAACGTTATTTGAGGTACCCCACTTAATAGGGTTCATAACATAGTTCAAAAGTAGGTGAAAGTAGGCCCATACAATATGCCTATTGTATGCAAAACATACAATATGCCCTTAAGACCCATATTGTATTGGTAGAAAAATGAAAAAAAAAGTTACAGAGTTGAGTTGCACATCGATCGATAGAGAATTAAACGTCATGTCTAAATTTTGAAAAAAAATCGGACAAAAAGAACAATTTCTGTGAGTTTTGAGGTAAAACTTTTTTAAACCGTCAGATTCAGACGATCGGACGGTCGCTGATCAACGTAGCGATCTAAGAAGATAACATGAAAATCCCATAACACAACTTACGAAAGGACTATCTGTCATATTAACGTCTGCAATTTTGAACGTCCGCGTGTTTTAGTTCGCTAAAAAATTTCGTCCGTCGGCGTGCGCTGAACTATGATCATACGTCAGATTCGTATGTCCGTACAAGAGTGTCCACAGCGCACACCCATACAGTATGCCTACTCTACGCGAGTTTAGTGCCAAGTTTTGTGCGCCTACCAAAGGCCTACCATAAAAACGCCTACTTTTGAACTATGGTTAATAACATATGCGTTGTTCACACTTGGAAAATTGGGAAAACGATGTCATAAATTTTGGGATCCGTACGCCGAATTTCATAAAATGACAAGAAACGCGGTGGTGACGGTTGAGGCGGTTGATTTCCACCGTTTTGGAGAGTAGCGGCGGACAAAAGATGCAGTTCTATGCGTCAAAACTCGACAGCTGCGTAAAGCAAACGGCAACTGTCGTCCGCCATCGGATATCATGTTCGGAATGCACTTTTTGTTTTTGAAGAATTTCGAAAATGAAGCGTACGGACGTGAACCGTACAAGAATTCATTCAGTCGCAAACTTATGAACAAACACAGGGGACCATTCATATAAGAGAACAAGTAATGTCAAAAAAAAAAAAAACCGATGGAAAAAAAAGGGGCATGTCCAAAGTTCCTTCGCGGTTATTTTCGGTCTGTACAAACGCTTACGTGGCAGTACATTTTGGTTTGGAAGGATTCGTATATATCATGTCCGCAAAGCGTTTCTTTTTTCGTACGAGCAAGTGGCTCGTATCACGGTACGCTACAACCTCAATCGCTACTAGAGTGTATAACGCCAATTCAGTGCCCTTTTAAAAAAAAAAAAAACCTGAAATACAATCCATAATTCTATTTTTTTCCATTATTCTAATTAGGTTATTTTTTCAATTACCGTTAATAGTGGAAGTACACTGTGATGGAAATAGTGTGGCGTACGGACAAGGTATCTCCGTACGAAATGGTACTTTTTGAATTACAAAAGCATAAAAATACACTAAACATTATTGCGCACACATGTGAATGTGCAATGGAAGAAAGAGACGCAAACTCGTCGACAAAAATCACTTCTCATATGTTCATCCGTCGACCGTGTGAACAGCGCGACGGCCTACGAATTGTCAGATTTTGTACGGCTACACATATTACTGTAGACATTGAAAGAGAGGATATTTATTATTCAGGACAACCCAAAATGCAGTTAGGGATTAATTAGTATGTAACAGTAAAAGCAGATCGAACTTGTTCGTAAAGGGGTATTTATGTGTTATGAATATAGAGTACTAAATTTGGTGGACGTCCGCGAAAGAATCGCGCGATTTAGAGTCATATTTCAAAAGATATAGCGATGGGTGTATTTAGGTGACAGCTAGGGGTCAAAATAATAGGTGGGTAACACTGAAACGGGTTAAGGGTCAAAGAAGACGCGGAATTTAAGGCATACCTCTATATAAAGTACTAATATTGGTTTGGTACCTATTATGGTTTGTTTCGTACGATTTGTAGTACAAAACGTCATAATTCAAATTTGTAAGTTTCGTAGGTAGTTTCGCAAGTTAAATTCGCGACGCACGATCGTGCGAAGTCGCGTTTCGATTTGCGTGCACTTTTGCACGTAAATGCTACGTAGTAAAATGTAGTGTTTGATTGGTTAGAAAATGCTACGTAGTTAGTGGGAGATTTCGCACGCTTTTGCATTGGTCAGTCTGAGTCTTTGTTGATCAATGATTGGCCCAGGTAAAAGCCTGTTAAAACGGAGCGTTGACTCTGGCCTGGCGAGTCCAGGGCGATGATGGATAAATAGTGAAGTGTAAGAGGAGAGTAGACATCTTTTCCTTTGGAAAACTTTGTGGAAATTCCGGCTGATCTTGGTCTTGAGCGATTAATACCAAATTGGAGAAAAGGCATTTTGCATTGAAATCTTTTGCTAACTAAATAGTGTTTTAGTAGTTAAGAGATAGAATTATTAAGAGTGGAGAGTAGTGGAAAACACTTTAATAAGAAGGGTTGAGCCACGAGGGCAAGAGACCAAGCTAATGTTATGTGGATAGAAGCTTCTTCTAATTTACAGTTTCTCCTTATGTCAGTATTGTCAAATGTGGATGTGTGTTTTCCAATGTGTGGACTGTGTGGTTGGAATTGTTTGTAGTAATGGGATTTTGTGAGAGGTAGGAGATCCTGTTACATATGGTATCAAAGCTTTGGTTAGAAACCAAGGAGAAGTTTGCTCACTCGAATATCGACTGCCGTGACCGGTGAGGGTGCTCTAACCTGTGTCGGTAGAACCACAATGTGAAGTGGTAGGGGATTGGAGGGAAACTAAGTGATCACACTGCCAGCGACCGCTGGTTAGATGTGGGGCGTGCTCAGGTCATAAAGACTAAGGCGGGGTGGGCAGTGTAGCCACTGCTGAAACTCACTCCAATTACCTAGAGGCCAAACAAACTTGCCTTCTCCTAGCAATGATTCATGTGTAGAGGGAGGGCTTGAAGCCATAAAAGGTGAGGATGTGAGGATTAGAAAAAAAAAAAAATCTTGATGTAGTGGGAAGTGGGAAATTTGCTAATGGAGGAGAAGGAAAGTGGAGTACTTTACTTCTTCAAGAGCAAAGGAGTCCAGAAATGACTCAAAACTTTTCAAACCCTAAATTTTTACCTTTGATTGATTTCAATTTTGCTGTTGCAAAATTTATGGTTAAATCTTACCTTTGATAGCGTTCAATTTTTGCTATTGCAAAATTTGTGGGGAAATTCTTACATTTCTGTTTCAATGTTGAGAAATTGAAAATTTGAATTTGTACTAACTTATTGTCAATGTCTTTTTAATTTCTCAGATCTTGATCTTTTCAAAGGATTTGTTAATGAGAAGAAGTTTTGGATTGGAGCAATCTAAGGACTTCAAACCTGCAGCAAATTTCTTTGGGAAATTATACTCTATCTTTCCTTTTGCTTAATTTAATTGTGTGATAATGGCAAATTCTGCATGGAAACGTGAAATGGAGAATGCTTTGAATGTGTTGAAGAAGCGAACTGTGAAATTGGTCAAAAGATTTAATAATTATGCTACCGCTGTGGATGAAACCATTTCCGAATTGAAAAGCGAATTAAAAGTTGTCAAAGAAAATGGAAATGTTTCAAATGAGAAATTAGATGAACTTATTAACTTAATTCAGACCAAGAATGATATGAATGACCAAAAGGGTGAGAGTAGTAAAAGGAATGCCAGTTTTAGGGAGGATGATCATGATAGACCTAAGAAGATAAGGGATCTGAAATTGTCTATTAGTGAGGCACCATCGTTTGATGGTAAGAGGATTGATGAGTCGGATGCTTGGATTTTTCATATGGAATATTATTTGGAGTCTAGAAATTGCGATCGTGGTGATTACACTTCTTTTGCTGTTAACTGTCTGAAAGGTGATGCTCATATTTGGTATTATACTCAGAGAAGGTCTAAATTGATTCCTGATAATGCTGATTGGGAAACTTTTAAAACCGCGATCAAATCGCGTTTCTTGTCTGTCACTTTTAAATCCAGAATGGAAGAAAAGTGGCTGAATTGTAAGCAGACTGGATCTGTGAAGGATTATATTGTGGAATTTGACTCATCTAGTATTCATGTCATAGGTTTGACTGATGAAATGGCTAAATTGCATTTCTTGAACTATTTGAATCCTATACTGAAATCAGAACTAAAACATCAAAAATTTATTAATTTGAAGGAATTACAAGATAAGTCATTGGAATTAGAGGATCAGTTGGGGTATAATCGGGAAACTCGATCACTCAGGGGTAATTTAAATGAAGTATCACAGTGGGATGAGGAGGAATTTGTTGAAGAGGGTGTGAATGTTGGTCTGGTGAATAGGCAAAATATCTTCAGGGGAAATCAAAGGGGTGGACATAGTGTTAATGCAGGAAATAAATTTAACAATAGAGGGGGGTACATTAAAAGTCCTAAACCGAACATTAATGCTCAGAAGCCTAACCCTACCATCCCCACATGCACTATTTGTCAGAAAAGGGGTCATAGAGCATTTGAGTGTGCACAATTGAAAAAGATTAACTGTTATAACTGTGGAGAAGAGGGACATTTTAGTAGAGAGTGCACAAAACCCAAAAAGAAAGTCACTTGTTTCAAATGTGGAGGTTCAGATATTTACGCTAAAGATTGTACAGATAAAGGTTCTCTCAAAACAGTCGATGTAAATGAAGGTCTCCAAGAGGATATTGCAGTATATCTAGCTGAGCAGGAAGCCCAGGAGGTGGGAAACGGAAAGGACTAACTGAAAGTCCTCAGTTTAGTCAACCCGATCGAGAAGTTAAAGAGTTAACTTTGGAGGGCAAATTAATGAATGGAAAAGTTAGGATAGCTGAATTTATTATGATTCTCACTACACTTCATAGTTTAAAGAATCCTTCTGATGAAATTCTCAACAACAGACCTATGTTAAGACAGTTAAGTAATGATGACACCAGACACAGTTTGATTAGATTCGAGTCATTAGTGGAAGGAAAAACGTTGAAAGTAATGGTTGATTCAGGTGCCACACATACATTTATTTCACATAAGTTTGTAGAGGAAAATAAAATTCCTACTGTCATAAGGGAAAAGCCTTTACATGTTCAAGTGGCAAATGGTAATAAATCCACATTAGACTTACAAACTGACACGATAGAAGTTGATATCCAGGGTCATAAAATGAAAGTTGTGTGTGAAATAATGAATTTGGGAAGTGAAGAACTAATTCTGGGAAAGCCTTGGTTAACAGAACATAATCCTCAAATTAATTGGGAAATTAACACCTTAAAAGTGAAGTCTGAAAACGGTTGGAAGGTTTTGCAAGCATTATCTCCTAAGAAATTGCATAGGAATCATATAAATAACATAACCAGATTGGGAGTAGAAGGTTTGATATCTGCTAAACAATTTAAAAAACACTTAAAAGATAAAACGAATCATGCTTTCTTGTTATTAGTAACTGAGGCAGTTACTGATGAAGGGGGGGGAGAAAACACTAACATTGATGTCATCCCTAAATCAGACACTACTAAAACTTTCGAAAAACTAAAATCTGATTGTGTAACTGACATTAATACATCTGATGTTGTTGTTAAAGATTTGATTTTTGAATTTCGAGATGTTTTTCCAAGTGATTTACCCTCAGGCAGGCCACCTTCCCGAGATGTAGAACATGTAATTAACCTTGAACCTGGATGTAATCCTCCTGTCACAAGAATTCATAAGCACAGTTTCTTTGAGCAAGAGGAGTTAAAGAAACAGATCAAAGAACTCATAGAGAAAGGACATATTCAACCCAGCAAATCACCGTATGGAGCACCTGTTTTCTTTGTCAAAAAGAAGGACGCAACGTTGACAATGTGTGTCGATTATCGTAGTCTGAACAAGATTACGGTGAAGGATAAGTATCCGTTACCTTTAATTTCTGATTTGATAGAACGTTTAAAAGGTGCTAAAGTATTTTCGTTGATTGACCTGCGTAGTGGCTTTAATCAGGTGCCTATCAGAACTAAGGATGTTGATAAAACTGCTTTCAGGACTAGGGTAGGTCATTTTGAATGGATATTAATGCCATTCGGCTTAACGAATGCACCGCCTACTTACCAAAGATTAATGAACCAAACTTTTTCTGATTACATAGATGAGTTTGTTCAGGTGTTTATTGATGATATTCTAATTTACAGTGAATCTAGAGAACAACATGTAATTCATTTAAGAAAAGTGTTAGAAAGGTTAAAAGAAAGAAAATTATACGGAAAATTGTCAAAATCCAGCTTTCTTAAAAGTGAACGATTATTTTTGGGACATATAGTTAGTGGGGAAGGTGTTAAAACAGATCCATCCAAAATCACTGCAATCCAAAATTGGAAGCAACCTACTAATGTCACGGAAGTTAGATCATTTTTGGGATTGGCCACTTACTACAGGAAATTTATAAAGAATTTCAGTATGATCGTTGCACCTTTGACGGATTTACTTCGGGAAAAGGAGACGTTTGCGTGGCGAGCTGATCAAGAGAGAGCATTCGAGAAACTAAAAGGGAAGTTGACCTCTGCTCCTACACTGGTGTATCTTGACCCTGTTGGAGAATTTGAAGTTCTGATCACTACAGATGCATCTGACAAAGGTCTAGGTGCAGTCATAAGTCAAAAAGTCGACAAACACTTTCATCCTATTGCTTTTGAGTCCAGAAAATTCAATGATGCTGAAAAGAACTATACAGCATAAGAAAAACAATTACTTGCAATTGTACATGCATTGGTGAAATGGCGATGTTATTTGCATAATAAAGAATTTACAGTTCACTGTGATAATAAAGCACTTTTTTATTTGCAGAGATTAAGTGATGCACAGATTATGACTGGCAGACAGGTTAGGTGGATGCAAAAATTAGCATATTTCAAATTTAATGTCAAACATATTCATGGGAAGACAAATGTAGTTGCAGATCCTTTAAGTAGATGTTTTGAAATAAGTGTTATGGTTCAGGATGAATTGTTTTTAGATACAGTTAGAAATGGTTATGATAAAGATCCATATTTTGTTGTGATTTGCAAGAATATTTCGGGAGGGAATTCTGACCCATTGAATGAGAGGCATGTCAAAAACTTTAGACTAGAGGATGGTTTAGTATATTTGCAAATAGGGGATAGATTATGCATTCCTGAAGTGGGAGACTTAAGAAAACAAATCTTACGGGAAGCTCATGAGCATTTAGGACATCTAGGTCGAGATAAAACCCTTATTCAGTTGCAAAGTAGATTGTTTTGGCCTGGGATGGCAAAGGAGGTGTCAAAACACGTGGAAAGTTGTGTCCCTTGCCAACAGAGTAAACCTAGTACCCAAAAACCTAAAGGTCTCTTAAAACCTTTGGATATTCCAGCAAGACCGTGGGAATCTGTCAGTATGGATTTTATTGTCAGGTTGCCTGCTACATCTAAAAGAAATGACAGTATCATGGTCGTAGTCGATAGGTTCAGTAAAATGGCAATCTTTATCCCTTGCAAAACTACTCATTCAGTTGTAGATATTGCAAAGTTATATTTTGACAACGTGGTCAGACATCATGGAGTTCCCCAGTCTATTGTCAGTGATAGGGATTCTAATTTTACATCTGCATTTTGGAAAGAATTGCAGCAAAATTTAGGTACTGAATTAAAAATGAGTACCTCTTATCATCCTCAAACAGATGGACAAACAGAAAGGATGAATCGTATACTGGAAGAAATGCTTAGGACTGTTTGCAATGGAGTTCAGAACACATGGGAATCTAAACTGCCATAAATGGAATTTGCATACAATTCATGTAAACATGCTAGTACAGGATTCTCACCGTTTGAAGTTGCATACGGATACCAACCGAGAGAAGCATTAGACTTAATAACAGGGATCACACAAGAGAATAGGGGTTCAGGAACGGAATTTTGGGAATACATTCAAACGGTTTGGAAAACAATACAGGATGCATTAGTGGAGGCACAAAGAAGGCAAGAACTAAATGCTAACCGCAAACGGGGTGATTGGGTGTTACGCACAGGTGACAATGTTTGGCTTTCTACAACTCATTTCAGGTGCAAGATTGAGGGACAATCGGATCATACGGGGAAATTTGCTCCTAAGTTCATTGGACCATTTACTGTAATCGAGATGATATCGTCAGTTGCTGCCAAATTGGACTTTCCGCCTTCAACAAAAATCCATCCAGTGATACATATCAGCCAGTTAAAACCAGCAAATCTTCGACCAACTGAACGAGAACTGGAATTGGATCCCTCAATAATTATAGAACCTGCGGTTCTCAGATGGGTAATAGATTGGGTTGGTCAACGGTTTAAGGTCGGCAATACTATATTCTGGCAAGTGCATTATCTAGGAAGGCCAGAAGACGAGTTAACTTTAGAAGATAAAAATTCTGAGTTTTTGCAAAGGTATTGGAGGGATAATAATATAGAAGTCTCGTCTTGAGAATGAAAGAGTTTTAACTGAGGTCAGTTAAAAATAAGGAGGGGATGATGTAACAGTAAAAGCAGATCGAACTTGTTCGTAAAGGGGTATTTAGGTGTTATGAATATAGAGTACTAAATTTGGTGGACGTCCGCGAAAGAATCGCGCGATTTAGAGTCCTATTTCAAAAGATATAGCGATGGGTGTATTTAGGTGACAGCTAGGGGTCAAAATAATAGGTGGGTAACACTAAAACGGGTTAAGGGTCAAAGAAGACGCGGAATTTAAGGCGTACCTCTATATAAAGTACTAATATTGGTTTGGTACCTATTATGGTTCGTTTCGTACGATTTTTAGTACGAAACGTCATAATTCAAATTTGTAAGTTTCGTAGGTAGTTTCGCAAGTTAAATTCGCGACGCACGATCGTGCGAAGTCGCGTTTCGATTTGCGTGCACTTTTGCACGTAAATGCTACGTAGTAAAATGTAGTGTTTGATTGGTTAGAAAATGCTACGTAGTTAGTGGGAGATTTCGCACGCTTTTGCATTGGTCAGTCTGAGTCTTTGTTGATCAATGATTGGCCCAGGTAAAAGCCTGTTAAAACGGAGCGTTGACTCTGGCCTGGCGAGTCCAGGGCGATGATGGATAAATAGTGAACTGTAAGAGGAGAGTAGACATCTTTTCCTTTGGAAAACTTTGTGGAAATTCCGGCTGATCTTGGTCTTGAGCGATTAATACCAAATTGGAGAAAAGGCATTTTGCATTGAAATCTCTTACTAACTAAATAGTGTTTTAGTAGTTAAGAGATAGAATTATTAAGAGTGGAGAGTAGTGGAAAACACTTTAATAAGAAGGGTTGAGCCACGAGGGCAAGAGACCAAGCTAATGTTATGTGGACAGAAGCTTCTTCTAATTTAAAGTTTATCCTTATGTGAGTGTTGTCAAATGTGGATGTGTGTTTTCCAATGTGTGGAATGTGTGGTTGGAATTGTTTGTAGTAATGGGATTTTATGAGAGGTAGGAGATCCTGTTACAAGTATATATATTTTTTTTCAAAAAAAAAAAAATCCCGATTAGTGTTAATAACACTAAATTTTTTTTACGCTATTTATTCCTTTACTCTAATAGCGATTCACAGTATAGTTGACGTAGGCTAGCTTCACGTGGCAGTTCACGGCGGACAAAAAAAAGTACCGTTTTCATTCTATACCATTTTCCCCTTTTTCAAGTATGAACCACGCAATAGTTCAAACGTAGGCGTTTGTATTGTAGGCCTTTTGTAGGCACCTTTATCGTAAGTTGTGTTATGGGCTTTTCATGTGATCTTCTTAAATCGGTAATTTGATCAGCGAACGTCTGATCGTCTAAATTTGATGGTTTAAATTAAAAATACCTCAAAACTCACAAAAAAATAATTTTTTGTCCGAATGTTTTTCAAAATTTAGGCATAACTTTTAATTCTCTATCAATCGATGTGCAACTCAACCCTGTTACTATTTTTTTTCATTTTGCGACCAATACAATATGGGTCTTAAGGTCATATTTTATGTTTTGCGTACAATATGCATATTGTATGGGCGTACTTTGACCTACTTTTGAACTATGGTTAATAACTGTAATATAGTGCCCTTCTAAATAGTGTGATGTATGGACTGTCATATCCGTAATATTTTTTATTTTTTCATGTACAAAAGTACAAAAAAATAATTTACGCTAACGGGTGCGGATGTAAATGTGGTCTGGAAAAAATGACGCAAATGTCACAAAAACGCGACGGCGTAATTTAAAAAAATTTCGTACATGCACATATTTTGGTGTATCTTTATTATGCACCCACAATTATTACAAAGCAGTTTAAATATTAGAGTTAATGTTAAATTATAATGGGAATTGATCATGAGAGTGACTACTTTGGTTGCGCACAGTCACTTACGTCACTTTGTCAAAAATTGTACATTTGAAGTACATATTGGTACAAATAAAGTACCGTTGAGTACAAATTTGACGGTCAATCGGTTGGACAACTTTTACTTTCAAAATATTGTTTCAATCGCTTAAAAAATTGTCGCGCTTGCGGACGTCGACCTTCATGATAAAATTAGCAATTCACACGGCCGACGAACGTTTACGGTAACAAAACTGCTGCAACCACGTATAAATAAAAGTGGGGAAGACAGTCACTTTGTCTTTACGTGAGCTCCACGGTGAAAGCAGTTAGCCGCAAAATTGAGATTTAATTGTCTAAGCATTATTTTGAACTTAGACGCAAATTGAAACGAAACCTCTTTAAACTAAAGTACTATAAGGCTTGTACGAAAATGTTAGAATGCACAAAACAAAATAAAACTAGTACACTATAATAAAACGAACAACATAAAATATCAATTGAAATTAAATGAAAAAATGTGCGTCGTCACGCGCGTCGAAATCGAGGCACACTATCTATGAATCAACTTTCTTACATTGACAACGAAATTTCGTTTCGTGCGTTTTAATATTTTCTTACAAGACTTCATAGTTCAGTTTAAAGAGGTTTCGTTTCAGTTTGCGTCTAGTTGAATGTAACGCTTAGAAAGGTAGTTTTGATACCCATCTGATAAATCTCCATGTCTTCCGCTGCCGCTAGACTAAGGAGAATATTTACCGAGGGAAAACGTACAACTAGTGTAAAGGTCTCTTCATTGTCGATTCCCTCATTTTGGGTAAAACCCTTTGCTTCCGATCTAGCTTTCTACCTCTCGATGGTATTATCTTAATTCAGTTTCAATATAAACACACATTTACACCCAATCGACTTTTTATTTGGAAGACAATCCACTAATTCCCACGTATTACAGTCCACAATGAAAGCCATCTCATCATTAATGGTTGTAACCCATCTGTCATTTTTTGGAGTGTTCACTGCCTTTGAGTAAGTTAGAGGTTCATCTGGATGCGGCAATTTTATTACCTTGTGAGCTGCCTGTTTATCTTGAAGCCTTTTGTTGTTTTTTCTTCCTCTTTAAAATTCAGAAGCTGGAATGGAGGGTAATCTCGGGTTTTTCCAAAGTGTTTCATGTGCTCCCCTATCCATGGGAGCTGGCTCCTATTACTACATGTCCTCAAACTGTACCGAAGCTTGCAAGTTCATCGGAGTCTCCTCAATGGTCTGGGTTTCTTCTAGATCTGCAAATTTCTAATGACTAACATTCCATTCAGGAAAATCTGACTCTTCCTCACTCTTTGAGTCAAACCTAATTTTGATTATCTTAGAATACTTGAAGGGATCTACCAACTTCCCTGCATCCATGACAACTAGATGCTTAACCATTATGGCATCCTTCTCCTTGAGGTCATAGACTCGGTATTCGTTGACATCCTCATCATATCCCACTAGATATCTTGGCTTTCCTTTAGCATCTAGTTTCCAACTCGTTTGGTCAAAATTTAGACTATACACTTGACTCCCAAATACTTTCACCTGAGATACATCTAGCTTCCTCCCAACCCATCTCTCATACGGTGTTTGTCTTTTTATATCTGTCGTGAGAACTTTATTCTTGATGTGATTGACACATTTCATAGCTTCTGCCTATAAGCATTTTCCTATCTTCTTATCT
Organism: Zygnema cylindricum; assembly: GCA_037447655.1. Classification (NCBI taxonomy): domain Eukaryota; kingdom Viridiplantae; phylum Streptophyta; class Zygnematophyceae; order Zygnematales; family Zygnemataceae; genus Zygnema; species Zygnema cylindricum. The sequence continues at coordinate 474,181 of JBBHKE010002926.1, forward strand.
GATAGGATGATTCGGGCGTTATTACCTAGAGCTCTATTTAGTCTTTCGGCTACACCGTTTTGTTCTTGTTTATCACGGATAGTCTTTTGATGTTGTATTCCCTCATCTCTCGAGAAATCCTCAAACTGATTAGATGTTTCTCTCCCCATTATCACTTCTAAATCTCTTAATGGGGGTTCCATGCAACTTCTCACTCCATGCTTTATATTATTTAAAATAAAGTGGTGTTTCAAACTTATTTTTGAAGAAGTAAACTGTGGAATATATAGACAAGTCATCAGTTATGGTTAGCATATATCTTTTCCCTCCTACCGAAGGTACTTTAGCCGGTCCCCAGATATCGGTGTGTACAAGATCTAGCACCCTTTCTCCTCTGAACGCGACAGATTTGGTAAAGGGCAATCTGTTAGCCTTACCTTGTGCACAGCCACTACAATCATCCATCACTTCACTATCCCCTAAGTGAATCCCTTCCACTTCACCGTGTTTTTTCATTTCCCTTAATCTGTCTAACTGCACATGCTCCAGCCGCTTATGCCATATTATTATCTTGAGGACACCAATATAAAAAGCATTCTTCCTTTCATTTCTCAAATTAAGCCTAAACATTCCTTAGCTACCTTTGTTAGTAGTGAAATATACCTCATTATGATACTTTGTTGTGAATGTTCCCTTCTTAATGTAAATATAAAGTCTACATCATCCAAGATTAGAGGTGGAGATGAGATTCTTGCTTAACTGAGATATATAGAGAACATCTAAGAAAGTCATTATGGATATAGTCCCCAAACTTTACCTCTACAGTGGGAATCTATCTCAAGTAAGTAAATAATTGCTTTTCATGACACATTTGCATTGAGGCACCCGAGTCAATAATCCAACCTTCATTGAAGTTTCTCGGACATCTCCGATCGCACATTTTTGCCTTCTTCAAATCTCATTCTCCTCCAGTTTTTCTTTGAGAAGAAGCTCCCCATCCTCTTCTTCTGATGTCTCCTCCTCTCAAACTCCCCTTTCGCTTGTGTGGTCACAAGTGCATTCTTCTTTTTAAGGGGTTTAACAGATTTGTTCTCCTTAAGCCTTAACCCCATCAGTTCGGTGCATTTTGCTATGTAGTGACCCTGTTTCTTTCAAAAAATGGCAAAGCCCCTTTGGAGGCCAAGGTCTGGAAACATCCGGTTAAACTCCTCTCCATCTTCCACCAAAACTCCCAAAAGGTTTCTTGTTCTCTTTATCTCTCGAATTGGTTCTAAGGGCCAAGGCTTGACTACACTTTCCTCTGCTCCGAAGCTCAATGGTGTTCTCTCTAACCAAGATCATTCTAACCACTATGTTCCAAATCCACCGGCTGTCTCGCAAATCCTGAACCTTGTTGACAATATTATCATACTCTTCTGCGAGCTTCATCAATATGGTATTCACCTACTCCTTTTCAGATTCCACCTTTCCAACACTCTCCAACTCCACAAACAAACCAGCCAAATCATTACAAAAGTCAAGCATTTTCTCTCCCTTATAAACAAATGCCTAAATTTTTTGATCTGCGAGTTTTATGTTCCTCAATTGTGCCACCTTTATAAATGTCTTCAAGTGCCTCCCACAAGTCGGCTGCTTCTTCTACATTAAGATAAGGTGTGGCCACTTTTCAAGAAACGTGACTGAAAATGAAGTGATATGCGATAGAGTTGTTGAAGTCCAAGACATCAAGGTCATTCTCTTCATTTTTAGGCATCACTTCCACGAGTACCACCTTTGGTGTCGATTTTGAAATCACCGCTGTCAGCTGTAGAAATTAGAGTTTTTTGTATTGTATTTTCTAGGTGTGCATGATATAGAATAAAAGAAAGAAAAGAGGCATAAAAAGTTTGCCTATAACTCCTCTCACCAGCCCCCACAGTTGTTGTAGTCACTGAATACTGGAGAGGGAGGTAGAGCCATGACTATCTATGTTTTCTCAAAGAGACAGGAAATAGAAGGTAGTAGATTTATCAAAAAGGTTTCATGGACCCGCGATTTAATCTAAGTATTCGTCGTCGGTGAAAGTAGCCTAGCGTTGTCCTATAGTCTAGGAACTGTGCTGGGATATATAGGATGTAATAACTGTTTAAACATTTGCATGTGAGGAGTACCATTTAACTAGATGAACAGAATATGGGGCATTGATTCAGTTGAACTTTATGTACCAGACGAAATCAATGTTACAGACATTTGTTTCGACGGCGTGTATCAAAAGCCAACTTCGGATCGGACGCCAATGGTGCAAGTCGACATTGCCGAATGGTTTCTTTGCCATTTTGCGGTCACAATCACACATGATTACACGTGGCAACATCACATAACTTGCTGAAACTCTGGGAAGCATCAAAACAAGTATGGATGTAAGAAGTGTCATCTTTATAGCCATGTCGTACAATGGTCGTACAGAAAGTACTCCGACACTTGTACTTTTCTGTACTGCATAGTCTTGTGATTGGTACCATACTGTAGTAGAAGGGGGTTTAGAGAGGGATTTAGGACTTCGACATTTGAGAGGTAGCCGCCTCTCTCTCTCTCTAAGCGCATATGTATTTATAGGCCATCTTTGGCCATTTATAATTAACTGCTCAATGGAGAATATTCCGTGATTTTTTTTGTGGCAGACTCAGATGAGTCTTAGCTTAACTGGGGGGAAGTCAGGTCAGTCGGTTGTTTGTTAGGGTGGCAGTCCGAATTGATCTAAGGCAAAAGGGTTTAGGCTACCCTGGAGGCTTCGGGCGAGCTGCCTATTACGAGTACCAATGGAGGTCTCATAGTTGCATCAACTTCTCCTTTTCCTTTCCTGTATCAGAGACGCTACTCTCTCCCTCATCATCCATCTTTTCTAACTACTTGTATCTTCTTGAGAATAAGAGTCCTCAAAATCTCGGCAGGGCTCCCACTGGTGTGGATGGACGCCCCACACGGCCACTCACAATACCCTATAATCTCTTTTGGAGAAGTACTCCCTTATCATTTTGATCTAGTAGATAAACCTTGTTCCATTAAAGATGGGGTATCGCAGAGGGTGGGCCTATAACATGCAATTTTGTGACCTCTATTGGTACACAAAATATGCAGCTAGCTTGAAGCCTCTTTAATAATTTGAAATGCCTCCCTTCCTCTTAGAACAAATGCCACCCTAGCAGGCAATGACACTAACTGCCTTCACCGTTGTGTAGGGTGGACTCCCCGAGCCCAATGCAAAAAAAATGTTGAAAACGCCCAACCAGGCGATTAATTATCAAATGGCGTAGATGCCAACATTTATACAAGCACAGTGGGAGAGAGGCTGCTACCTACCAAATATTCTAAGTTTTGAACCTCTTTTTGAACCCTTTATTGCTGATGTATGGACCCAATCAAAATAGTGCACAGTTCAAAAAGGTACCATTGCCGATATACTTTTTGTACGGCCACTGTACTACAAGGCCATAGAGGGGATGCCCTTCACCTCTAGACTCGTCTCCGGGTTTCTCGTAAATTTTGTAAACGATTAATAGTGCACCACGTGTCATTTGGTGACGTGACAACTATAAACAACCAAAGCAACCGTTCCTCATTGGCGGCCCTGATGGAAGTCGTTTGATGCTAACTAGCTTTTGTTTTGTGCCGTCAAAATTTGGTGTCCGCACCACTGAATTTGGTGCGGTCCGTATCGATATCCGTGCGTCCACAAGTTCCTACCTGAATCTATGTTACAGTTCTACATTGTTGTAAATCGGCTTAATCCACTAGTTCGTATCTATATATCTATCAACCCCTATATATGCTAGCACTAGGTAGTAGACTATCGGATAAGTCGGCCGGCTAATTCGGTAGTTTGTAAGGACTAGGATCAAATTCTTGGTCCGTTAGCTTTTTTCTAAGAGGTGGTTCCCCTACCTTCATCTGGCCACCCAGGTAGCCATGGCTCTACCTCTCTCTCACTAGTGTTAAGTGACTGGAACAAGTATGAGGGATGTAGAGAGGGAAGGCAGAGCGTAACTGCCAAAATGACACCTTTTATTTTCCTATACTCTGACCTATAAAATATAATAGAACTCAAATTTCAACACCGAGATGTGATCAATTTTCACCAAAAAATGTTATTGAAGATGTAGGTTATATATTGCAACATCGAATGCTTTTAACGTGATATGAGAATCTAATAATTTTTTGATTGAGTTAATTGGGATTTGATGGAGTGATACAATGAATGTTAAGATATTTAACGTGACAACTATTTTGGAGAAGGGTGTTTATGGTTAAAAAAAGATTATAAATTCACATAAGACTGATTCGTCATGGGACGACTAGGACAAGCAATACTTTTATTGTGTTAACTGAGTGGGAGTAGCCATAACTAGCTAACATTCATTAAAAAATTATGAATTCAAATTCACGAAAAAATAACGTGACGTATCTAATTTAAAGTGGAATAATTAACAAAAATCGGAAAACATCAACTCTACGGTGACCTGTAGACCAATAAAAAAAAATCGAAATAAGCTAATTATTATTATTTGTTCTTGTACGAGATTTTATATTTTATGTTGGTAAACGTTAAGTAAAAAATGAAACTCGTCACCCAGTTTTATGTTGTTGTTCTTGATTTGAATTGTATACGTGGACACTGAATACCAACATTACAATGTGACAACGGAAAATAAACTCCCATTGATGTTTGGTTACACGAACAATCAAAGTTTTTCATGGTTATTTAGGATTAATGAGTTGAATGGTTGTGTAGTTGTATGAAATGCTTAAATAAATATCGTTTTGATATTGGCTAGCTGAAGGTGTTGTGTGAAGTTGTTTTATGTCAAAGAGCATTGATTGTGGTTCGCAATAGTTGTAGTTAAATTCCGTTTATTTGTTAGTTCCAATTTGCGCAGGAGGGGGGGGTGGAGGAGTGTTTGGTAAAGTGCGCACATGTGATCTTACAGTTTGTTATAATTTTGAAATGTTATGTAATATCCTATAAAATCTTAGGCTTAAGGTTCACGTTTAGATTTTAAATCTTTGTTAATGGATTTTCTTTGCGTTTACATGTACGTTTGGTCTTAGCGTCAAGATTACAACATGCATTATTGGTATTGCGGGGTCTATCTTTGTGTTGTTAATTATTACTTATTAACGAACGATATCGTTGGTTTTGAACAATTTAAAAAATGTATGTTTATTAAATGTAAAGGTAGTGTCATTGATATCTTAAGGTCCGATGATTAAAGTTGAAGGACACCATTATTATCGTACAGGGACTCAACAAGTAGTGTCAACAATGTACTATTTCCTATCTTTGAAAATAAAAAGTCACCATGTCATGTGTAATTGGTGTTTTGTACGAGAACCCCGCCTATAACATAAGTTAAGAAACTGGTTTGGCGTGATCGAATTGAACCAAGCGAATTCTAAAATTGGGTAAATCAAACCTCTTCGGTCGCAATTGCTAACTAATGAACGAAACAGAACTAGCAAAAATCAGTTTAGTACCGTTTTAGTTTAGTTCATGAAGGTTTTGTCGACCGAGCCGAGTTTTACAGTACACCGCCAATCGCTATTAGAGTAAAAGAATATATAAAGTAAAAAAAAAAATCAGTGTTATAAACGCTAATTAGGAAAAAAAAAAAACATATACACTAATTAATCACTAACTCTAATTTGGGTTTTTCCGAATAATAAATACCCGCCGTATCGATGTCTACATCAGTATATGTACACGTACAAAATATGACAATTCGTACGCCAAAATCTGAATAGTTGAGTTTGCGTCTCTTTTTCCTGTGCACATTCACATGCGTGCGCAATTACATTAAATGAATTTTTGTACATTTTTATTTAAAAAAGAAAATTTTGGTACGGACAAACTCTGTCCGTACACCATACTATAAACATCGCAGTGTACTTCCTTTGTTGACGCTAATTGAAAAAAAAACTATAAAAGGCGTAAATGGAAAAATGGAATTATGGATTGTATTTCTGGTTTTTTTTTTTTTGAAAGGGCACCGAATTAGCGTTATTTACTCTAATAGCGATTGGCGGTGTACTGTAATGTAATGCACAATTGTAAAGTACACCGTCAATCGTTATTAGTTTAAAGGAATAAATAGCGTAAAAAAAAATTAGTGTTATTAACACTAATCGGGATTTTTTTTTTTTTAAATATATATATACTTATTAATCCCTAACTTTAATTTCGGTTGTCCTGAATAATAAATATCCGCCCTTTCGATGTTTACAGTTATATGTGTACCCGTACAAAATCTGACAATTCGTACTCCGTCGCCCTGTTGACACGGTCGACGGAGGAACATATGAGAAGTGATTTTTGTCGACGAGTTTGCATCTCTTTCTTCCAGTGCACATTCACATGTGTGCGCAATAATGTTAAGTGTCTTTTTATGCCTTTGTAATTTAAAAAGTACTATTTCGTACCGAGATACCCCGTCCCTACGCCACACTATTTCCATCGAAATGTACTTCCATTATTGATGCTAATTTAAAAAAAAAAACTAATTAGAATAATGGAAAAAATAGAATTATGGATCGTATTTCATGTGTCTTTTTTGAAAAAATGGCACCGAATTAGCGTTATTTAGGTGAACTCTTCCCGTCGTTATTAGTACAGTGAAGTACACCGTGAATCGTTATCATAGTATATAACTCTAATTTGGGTTCTTGAGATTTGGATTTTTTTTCTTAAATTGGATACATGATTTTATTTTTTCCTTTACGTTAGTTAAGGTACAGTACTAAGTACTGTAGCGTGGATAACGAAAGTACAATAAGATCAAAAAAGTATGGTGTACGGTTGATGTCAGACCGTACATCAATGTACCTTTTCACGTGAAAATTTACAAAAAATGAATTAAATCACACGCGCACGCATAAGAATGTGTGCTAAAAAAATGGGATCCTGAATGTATGGATATTTAAATTTGGCGACGGCGTACGATTTCTAATATTTTGTACGGATCCATATATTAATGTATACATTGTGAGGCGAAAATTCCTTTTTTTGCAACTCCCAAATAAGCATTAACGCCAAAATTAGAATACACTTTTAAAAAAAAAAAATCAAATTCCTAATTAGCATTAATAATGATAATTTGTTCGCAACACTACAGTGTTTAAACTTTGACACTAATAACGATTCGCGGTTTAGTGTTGTGTAACGGTTGCAGAGGTCGCAAAAGTCAAAATTTTAAATAACCGAAATCGACCGTTTTTTTTTTCAAAATTTGAGTAACCGACGCCCGACCGGGTTATGTCACGCTCCAAAATTTTAACCGTTAACTGACCGGCGTTTACGAAAATAAAAGTTAACCGAAACTCGATTTCGCGCGACTAATTGTGCCCGCCCGTAACCGAAAAGGTACAAAATTATCTAATGTACGACGTATGAATAAGCCAATAACTACGATTTGTCGCGTTCCCTTATATTTGCGAAATGATTAGTGTCTACAAACGTGTCATATTTGCGACGCTTTGTCGCGTTCCCTAAGATAAGCGAAATGAATAGTGTACTACACCGTCCCTAAGATTTGTGAAATGAATAGTGTACTACACCGTGAATCGTTATTAGCCTTATGTACTCTATATCGGCACCCCAAAATGTTGACATTGATACCTTAAATATAACAAATTACACTATTTAAGGACATGGACCATAATCTGCCACGTCTCCTGGCACTAAATTTGAATGAATGACCTTGTTTTTTTCTTTACTCTAATAAATTATATAGTCTTATAACGATTCGCGGTGTACCGTGTCACATTCGCGACGCTTTGTCGCGTTCCCTAAGATTGCGAAATAAATAGTGTTACTACACCGTCAATCGCTATTAGAGTATATAACGCCAATTCGGTGCCCTTTTTTCAAAAAAAAAACCCGAAATACAATCCATAATTATATTTTTCCATTATTCTAATTAGGGTTTTTTTTTCAATTAGCGTTAATAATGGAAGTACACTGCGATGGAAATAGTGTGGCGTACGGACAGGATATTTCCGTATGAAATGGTACTTTTTGAATTACAAAGGCATAAAAAGACACTTAACATTATTGCGACACATGTGAATGCGCACTGGAAGAAAGAGATGCAAACTCGTCGAAAAAAATCACGTTCTCATATGTTCGTACGTCGACTGTGTGAATAGCACGACGGCGTACGAATTGTCATATTTTGTACGAATACTCATATTACTGTAGACATTGAAAGGGTGAGTATTTATTATTTAGGACAACCCAAATTACAGTTAAGGATTAATTAGTATATATATTTTTTTTCAAAAAAAATAATTCCCGATTAGTGTTAATAACACATTTTTTTTTTCGCTATTTATTCCTTTAATATTATAGTGATTAACGGTGTACCGTGTCAGATTTGCGACGCTTTGTCGCGTTCCCTAAGATTTGCGAAAAAAACAGTGTTACTACCGTGTCAGATTTGTGACGCTAATCATGATGTCACATACTTCCACGATACCAAAGAGTGTTGGATTGTATGGACAGTACAAATTTTTTTTTTGGTTTTTTGGTTGACCGACTGTAATCGACCTTTTTTTTTCTTTTTTTCTGGTGAATCGACCGACCGCAACCGCCTTGCCCTCAAAATTTGGCAACCGAATTTGTTCCGGATCCGGCGCGGGCGATCGGTTAACGGTCGGTCACGGTTTTGGTTGACAGTTTGCGACCGCTAAACGGTTGCCATTTGCCGATAAGCGATACGCCCACTATTTTGGCTTACAGATAATCGATATAATGGAATATTATATCGGTACGTTGTTATCGCGTTAAAAAATTGATATCATCGATTTTTCAACTCGATATCACTGGATCGACAACTATCGGCGATAATTTTACGGTTTTCACCATACATCTGTACGGTTAACCCCGTTTTACTAAACCGCCGTTTGCAGTTTTCACGTTATACAGAGTACGGAACAGGTTGTCATACCTGGCGTACTAAATATTTTGGGAATTGATCATGACAGTGACTGTTTTGGTTGCGCACAGTCACTTACGTCATTTCGTCAAAAGACGTACGCTTGAAGTACACATTGGTACAAATAAAGTACCGTTGAGTATAAATTTGACGGTCAATCGGTTGGACATCTTTGACTTTCATAATATTGTTTCAACCGCTTAAAATTTTGCCGCGCTTGCGAACGTCGACCGTCATAATAAAATTAGCAATTCACACGGCCGGCGAGCGTTTACGGTAACAAAACTGCGGCGACCACATGTAAATAAAATGGTTGCAGACAGTAACTTTTTGTCGTTATGTGAGCTCCACGGTGAGAGCACTTAGCCGCAAAATTGAAATTGAATCGTCTAAGTGTTACATTGAACTTAGACGCAAAGTGAAACGAAACCTATTGAAACTGAAAGTACTATAAGTCTCGTACGAAAATATTATAACGCACCAAAAGAAATAAACTTTTACAATAAAACGAACCGGCGTAAAAATATCATTTGAAATTAAATGAAAAAAATGAGCGTCGTCACGCGCGACGAAATCGAGCCTCGCTATTTACGAATCAACATACTTACATTGACAAGATCGTAGCAGGATCTGCCGTACAAAGGTATTGCCGCTTTGTTTTACACATAAATTACTTCCGCGGACGAAAAAATCGCGTCACGCTTCGCGGACCAACATTTCCTCGCAATCGACCAGCGTGCGACTCGAACAAATGAATACCGGCCGGCGCACCAAACCGAACCGACACAAAAGTACAGTACCGAACGAAACAAAACATAACTGTCGCGAACCGAACAAAAATTTGACTGCACGATTTCGGTCGACGCCGATTCGCCGCTGTCAATGTAAGATTGTAAGTATGTTGATTCGTAACGACAAAAAGTTACTGTCTGCAACCATTTTATTTACATGTGGTCGCCGCAGTTTTGTTACCGTAAACGCTCGCCGGCCGTGTGAATTGCTAATTTTATTATGACGGTCGACGTTCGCAAGCGCGACAAAATTTTAAGCGGTTGAAACAATATTATGAAAGTCAAAGATGTCCAACCGATTGACCGTCAAATTTATACTCAACGGTACTTTATTTGTACCAATGTGTACTTCAAGCGTACGTCTTTTGACAAAATGACGTAAGTGACTGTGCGCAACCAAAACAGTCACTGTCATGATCAATTCCCTATATTTTTTTCACTTATTGCCGATAAATAATTTGTTGGTCTCAGTCTCTCAGAGCAATATATCGGGACCCCTCACCTTTCGTTAACCGATTAATATTGGTATCAGTTCCATCGCGATACGTTTTTTACCGATACACAACACTAGCCGCTTATTAGCGCTGGAGGATTTGTATCATCAGATAACGCGAAACTATTATTTAAAATAACAATTTGGTGAAATAGACGTGGCATATTCTAGTCCACTTCCTGAAACAGGGCTTTTACTCTATTTTATAATTTTTGGCCAATAAAATTTCGACGAAATTAGGGTTTTGAACTCTAAAAACGACTTGCAGGATACTTACATTACCTGTACCGTATTTCTGCCCTAAACTTCTCCGGTTTGGACTTCCGTACATAGACTTGCCATAAATATTGCACACGTGGACAGATCTGTCATAAACTCATAACGGTACTGTAGATTCAACATGGATCCTCATAAAAAGTACAGTACGGCTTTCCCTGGATGTACGAATTTCCAAATCTGTCACCATTCTGGTACGAATTACAGAACAACAGCCAGGATGTAATTTGCTCCCCCGAAAGTTTTTGCCCTAAAAATAGTTTCTCGAGACAGTTTGGGCGTCAGCCATTCATAGATAGCCACGTGTCACCATCTCAATGGACCAGCAGAAAATGATTATTAAAGTACGGTTAGTATTGTACGGCTTTCCCTAGATGTACGAATTTCCATATCTGTCACCATTCTGGTACGGATTGCAAAACAACAGCCAGGATGTAATTTGCTGCTCCAATTTTTTTGACCTAAAAACCTTTTGCAGAAAAGTTTCTCAAGACAGTTTGAGCGTCAGCTGTGCAGAGATTGCCACGTGTCACCATCTAATTGGAAATAACAGAAAATTAGCAATAAAGTACGGTTGACAGTGCAGAGAAAAGAGCCGTACGGTACTGTACGGATCTCTAGCTCCAAGCGCCTAGCAAGAAGCTCGCTTGGCAATCGCTCTTTCTCCCTACTTTTGTTTTTTTATGATGACACGTGGCAGCAGTTGAGAGGCTGATCTGATTGGCTGACGTCAGAGACTCACCTGTTTCGTTTTCTATTTCGGCTTTTCTGGTGGAAAGGGAGAGGAAGAGGAAGACAAGAAGTACAAGAGGGAGGGAAGGGAGGCAGGGAGAGTGGAGAGGGGAGAGTGGAGAGGGAAGAGGGAGAGAACGAGGAGAGAGTGAGGAGGGAAAGCGATAGGGAAAAGAGGGGGAGAGAGAGGGACAGAGTGAGGGAGAGAGCGAGGAGTGAGAGGGAGGGAGAAGAGAGGAGAAGCGAGAGGAGGGAGCGAGGGGGAAGAGAGAAGAGAGAGGAGAGGAGGGAGGGGAAGGAGAAAAGGTGAGTTGAATCAGGTTTAGGAGAGAGGGAGGAGACAGGAGAGAGAGAGAGAAGAGAGAGAGTAAGTCTGAAGAGGTGAAATACAAGAAAAAGCTAAAAAAGGTTTAAGGGAAGACAGGTGAAAAAAAGAAAGAAGAGAGAGAAAAATAATGCTGACAGAAATTAGGGAGGAGGGATGAAAGAGAGAGGGAGAGGGATGCAGGGAAGGGGAGGAGGGAGGGAATGCACAGATAAGTTTTTGAATTGAGTGTTTTGTTGATCTAGTTAGCGAATTTTGTCAATCGTTAATCTAGGTTTCGTTTGTACTTCCCTCTCTCTCTCTCTCTCCCCCCCCCCCTCTCTCTCTCTCACACACACACACACACACACACACCCACACACATACACACTGCCTCTCACTCTCTTTCTCACTCTATTTCTCTCTCTCCCTCTCGTTCTCCCTCTCTCCCTCTCGTTCTTTCTCTCTCCCTCTCGTTCTCTCTCTCTCCCTCCCCTCCTCTCTCTCTTTCTCACACCCACTATTATTCTCTGCCCTCCCTCTCTCTTCTCCCCTCTTTCTTCCCCTCTCTTCCCCTCTCTCTCTCTCTCTCCCCCCTCTCTCTGTCCCTCCCTCCCTGCCCCCTTCCTCTCACACTTTTCCTCGCTCTTCTTCTTTCTTTCTCTCCGTCCCTCTCTCTCCCTCTTCTCTCCCTCTGTCTCCCTCTGTCTCTCTCTCTCTCGCATCTGCCCCTCACTCCCCCCCTTTCTCTTCCTCTCCCCCCCCCCTTCTCCCTCCCTCCCCTCCCAGGATGCCTGCCAATGACAAGGCGTCCGTGACAAAGGAGCAAAATGAGAGGCATAAGAAGGTCTCTCCCTCCCCCTCTCTCCTCTTACCCCCTTTTTTTAAATTATTGTTATATGTATTACATAAAGATATTTGTATATGTAAATATGTTTTTTTTTTAGGTTTGTTTTGTTTCTCTTTTCTGGTGTTGTTTACTTGGTTTTATCGAAGGGAGGTTAAAAGTTAAAAATTAAAAATTAAAAATTATTTTTTTTTATTCATGTTGGTGGAGTAATTGATATTTGTTAATTAGGATAACTTATATCAATGCTCACCTTTTTTTATTTTAGTTATAATGAAAATAAGAAGAAAAAGAAAATACTTTTTCTTAGTTGTAGTGTTTTTATTCTAGATTTTTCAATCTTATTTTGATTTTATTTCAATTATAATAATTTGATTTTTAGATTTAATGGAGATTGACTTACTTTAATTCCAATGTAATTTTATTTCCTTTTTTTTTTTTTTTTTTAATCAAATGAGTTTACATTTTAGGTCTATTACTAATTCGAATTATACTTCCAATGTGATTTTTATTCATTTATTTATTTATTTTATTCCTTCCAATCCATTATTTATTTTAGCTTTCTGTAATTTTATTTTTTCTTTTTACCTTAGTTTTCTCAACTCGATTCTTTCTTTCTCCTGCCCTCACTTCTTTGTCCTCTTCTCTTGATTTTGGACAGTCTCATGAAGGCGCCGGAAAATCGAGAATGTGCCGATTGCAAAACTAAGTGAGTTCTTTTTTTGTTTATATGTATTATTATTAAACATTTTATCGATGTACTTTTCTGTTTTTTATTTTTATTCACATATATTATTATTATTCTTTTATTGACATTATTTTGTTTATGTTTATTATAATGTATTTTTTATGTATATTTATGACTTGTTTATATTTTTTGGAGAGGGAGAGTAAGAGGAAAAGGAAGAGGGACAGGGAGAGAGAGAGGGAGAGAGGGAGGGGGAGGGGGATGGAGAGGGAGAGGGGAAGGGGGAGGCAGTAAATTATCAAATCACTGTTCGATTAGTTATTGTATTAGTCAATTAGTTTTATCTACTTTCCAATTTCGAGTTCTTACTTTTCATCCCATTTTTTGCAAAAAAGTTGAAATTTTATTTGCAAATTAACGTAGAAATGAATCGTTTTTAGGTCATTTTCTGTAATTTGTTTCTAAGAAAGTTTTAAATTTTTATGCTTCAAAAAAAGGGTTTTTAGGGTTTTACGCTGTAATGGTTAAGAGGTTAAATGTAAGAAATTATGGTTTATAGCTCATTTTCGGAGTTGAAATTTTGATTTACAACCATAATATTGATTTTTCAACCTACGTAATCTATACAGTTACGATAGTATTTTTACACAATTGATATAGTTTTTTATTTAATTATTATAGTTTTTTATACAATTAACATTATTTTTTCTACGATTAACATAGTTTTTATAATTTTTTTGTTGTTTTTTATAAAATTAACATTGTTTTTTTTACAATTAACATTGTCTTTTACACAATTAACATAGATTTTGCAATTAAAATCGATTTTTATTCTTATTTATTATTATTATTTTCTTCCCAGGGGGCCTCGGTGGGCGAGCGTGAATCTTGGCATTTTCGTCTGTATTCAATGTTCCGGAATCCACCGGAGTTTGGGGGTCCATATTTCTAAGGTGGGTTTTTTTTTTTTTTACGATGCAATCTCTCTCTCTCTCTCTCTCTCTCTCTCTCTCTCTCTCTCTCTCTCTCTCTGGCTCGCTCACTTTTCTTAAATTAATCAGATATCATTTCTGAAACTTTTTTTCTTAAACTAGTTTTTTTTGTTTTTTGAGGCAATCTCTTTTTCTCCCTCCCTCTGGCTGTCTCTTCTCTCTCTCTCACTCTCTCTCCCTCCTCTCTCTCTCTCTCTCTCTCTCTCTCTCTCTCTCTCTCTCTCTCTCTCTCTCTCTCTCTCTCTCGCTCTCTCGCCCCACTCGCTCTCTCGCTCTCTTGCTCTCTTTGCTTAAATAAACCAGATATGACTTCTGAAACGTTTTTTCTTAAAGTAGTTTTTTTTTTTTTTGAGGCAATCTCTCTCTCTTTCTCCCTCTCTCGCTCGCTCTCTTTTCTTAAATAAACCAGATACGACTTCTGAATCTTTTTTTGTTAAAGTAGTTTTTTTTTTTTTTAAATTGAGGCAATCTCTCTCTCCCTCTTTCCTCTCTCCCTCTCTCTCGCTCTCACTATCTTTTCTTTAATAATCCGAATGTGTCTTCTGAAACTTTTTTTCTTTAAAGTCGTTTTTTTATTATTCCTTGCTAAGTCTTTAAGGAGTATTTTTATGAGGAGGTTTATTTAATTCCCATGTAAGACTTTACTAGAAAAAGATTTTTGTATATATATATATCTATATATTTTGTCCAGCTTTATTTCCAAATTAGGTTTTTGAAAATAAACACAGTATCGACAAAGTAAAATGATGAAGAAATTTCTTTATTTACTTATGTATTTTTTTTTTTTTTTTTTTGTCTTTTTAGGTTCGGTCGGCAACATTGGACACATGGCTTCCAGACCAGGTGGCTTTTATGCAGTGTATGGATTTCTCTCCCCCCACTCTCCAGTCTCCCCTGGATTTTTCTTTCTCCTCTCTCTCCTCTCTCATTTTCTCTCTCCTCTTTTCTCTCTCGACTCTCTCCTCTCTCTTGTCTCTCCTCTCTCTCCCCTCTCACCTCCTCTCTCCTCTCCTCTCTCTCTGTCTCTCTGTCTTCTCTCCTCTCTCCTCTCTCTCATCTCTCCTCTCTCTCCTCTCTCTCCTCTCTCTCCTCTCTCTCCTCTCTTCACTTTCTCTTCCTCTCTCGTCTCTCCTCTCTCTCCTCTCTGCACTCTTCTCTCCTTTCTTCACAGTTCTCTCCTCTTCTCTCTCCTCTCTCTCTTCTCTTTCCTCTTCTATTTCTGATTTCTTCCTTTCTTCTCCTCTCTTTTCTGCTCTCCCGTCTCTCTCCGAACTTCTCACTCGCCTCTCTCTCCTCTCCTCTCTTTCCTCTTTCCTCCATCTCTTTTCTGTCCCTTTCCTCTCCTATTTCCTATCTGCTCTTTTCTCTGCTCTCTCTCCTTTCTTCTCTCTCTCCTGCCACTCTTCTCCTCTCTCCTCTCTCTCACTCTGACCTTTCATAATCATAAGGATTTCTCCTCTCTCCTCTTTCCTCTCTGGCCTTCTTTCATGTCTCAGTTGCTGATCAATTGTTTTCTCTTTCTCCTCTCTCTGACATTCTCTCATCTTTCACTCAATAATAAGAAAATTTTGGAAATTGTTACCATCAAACCCAAACAACACCTTGAGTCTCTTTTAGTGTTAAAAAAAATAATATAGTTCATCAAAACAATGATAACGATTCTAAAGTAATTTTTGTAAGCAATTTAGGATGAGGACTTCTTCAGTGTCTTTAATTCTACACCCGGTCCAAAGGGACGTGGACGATTGTGAATTGCGAAAAGAATTAACGTTGATAAAAAAATTGTATCACTAATGCTATTTTATGTTTAAAGTGCCACTAAAAAACGGATACAGTATACCTTGTATCACCATTAGTGTTATTGTTTTTTTTGCCACTTAAATCATCTTTTCTCTGTGTACGCTTGTTTGAATTCCGATTGGAGACAGCCAATCGGAAGGATTCTTCGTGCACACTTGTCGGATCGTTAATCCGACGGCTGCGAGTGAAAGATAAGATATTCACCTTCCTATCGATGGTCTCCAATCGAAAATCGGACAAGTGTGCACGGAGAAAAGTTATTTTAAGCGGCTAAAAAAACATTAACGCTAATAGCGATACCCGTTGTACTTGTATTATCGACACTAATAGTGATTCACGGTGTTCTTTTACAAACTTGTACAACATAAAAACAGTGACTAAAGCAGGGACTAAACTTTAAAATAAAAATCGACGCAAAGATTTTCCACCTGTGATTAAAAAGTAAAATTTTTCATCCAAATTTTGTCCATTGGTGGGTATACTTGTAAAAAAAAAACCCATTGATTTTTTTTTTTAACTGTCAGTAACTAATCCATAATTCTTTGTTTATTTATCAATAACTGATGCTTAAGAGGATTTCTAAACTGAAATCAATGTCCTTTTAATTCTTTTAGATGTCAGCTATAAAGCCGCTTTCAGTTGGTCTTTTGAGAGCAATTAAGTGGTTTGGGACGTGACAAAAACATAAACAAGAGGCAAGTAGAAATATTTGTTTTTGGAAATCTGAAATATTATAATGTAACATGGCAGTTTTTTTGCGTAATTTTAATGAAAACAGCTATGGGGAACGAAAAAGCAAATGCTTATTGGGAGTCCGAAATCCCGAGAGGTTTCAAACGGCCATCAGAAAACGATCGAGCTGGACTCGAGAGTTTTATTCGAGCAAAGTAAGAAAAAATACTTGAAATATTGAAGTATTTGAAATTTTGGAGACAATTTCCTGTTTTAAGTCGTTAGTTCCAAAAATACTCAGAATATGTGAAATTTCGGAGACAGTTACCTATTCTTTACTCTTTAGTTTCTCCTTTTGAGAGTTTTTTTTCGAGTAAAGGAAAAAAAAATACTTGAAAATTTTGAACTTTTGACAGTAATTTCTGTTTTTTAGTCTTTAGTCTTTCATTTTTCATTTGAGTAAAGGATGAAAAGGTACTTGAAATATTCTATTTTTTGGGGACAATCTCCTGTTCTATATTTTTTCATTTTTGGGGGTTTCGTTTGAGCAAAGTAAGAAAAAATACCTGAAATTTTTCATTTTTTTGAAGACAATTTCCTGTTCTTTAGTCCTGTTCATTTTCTCGCTCATAGGGGATTTTTATATTTTGTGATCCATGATTTTTTTAATCGTCAATGTACAAGTTTTGATGAAGGTGATGTGTTTAGATTTCGTAGATTATGTTTATATATATATTTTTTGAAGCCGGAGTATTTATCGAATTACATTTATTAGGTTATGTTTATAGGATGGTATTTGAAACATTTCCATTCTGTTGTCATATATAGATGTTATCGACTACTTGGGCTTAACAGAAAAAAAAACTCTTTTGCTTTTGCATTTTACTCTTATCAGATATGAAAATAAACGATGGGTACAGAAAGATAACTCTTTTCGAAGTGAAAACGAGAGGAGGAGAGGAGGAGATGATGAGAGAGAGTATCGTCCAAGACAAGATGATCGTGACCGCGATTATGATCATCGAGGAGGAGGAGGAGGAGAATACGGCCGATACAATGATGGACCTCGAGGTCGAGTTTCAGAACGGGATCGCCCGTATAGAACAGAAAGAGACAGTCAAGAGAGGGAGAGGGAGAGGGAGAGAGAAAGATACGTAGATGGACCCGGAAGTGGATCACGAGGCTTACCTTCCCCAAGTGGACGAACCGAACAATTCTCTGAACCTTCTCTTCCTAGAGGGAGAGGAGTTCCTCTTGCGACAACTGTCACAATTTCGGCCGCCCCAGTTTCGCGAGTCGTGGAGGTTCACGGAAATCCGTCTCAAAGACAACCACACGTGAGTGGAAAACCTTTTTTTTTTATGCATGAAATTTTAGAAAAAATATTGTTCTGACGATTTTGAGAGGTGGTGGTACTTTCTGCACTTTATCTTTGTAGATAGCTCTTGCATCGGTTGACTTCTCTTTCCCCCTCCCTATTCCTCTCTCCCTCTCTTCCTTTATCTCTCTTTCCCTTCTGCCCCTCTTTCATTCTTCCCTCTCTTTCGCTCTTTTCCTCTAACTCAGTTTCTCTCTCTATTACCCTTTTTGCTCCTTTCATTCTTCCCTCTCTTTTGTTATTTTCCTCGTTTTCTGCTTTACGTTTCTGCTTTTCCCTTCTTCAGGCTCCCTTTTTGTCTGCTCTCTCTCTCTCTCTCTCTCAGTTTCTCTTTTTTTTGTTTTTTCTCCCTCCTTCCTTCTCTCTTTTTTGGTTTCATTCTCTTCCCCTTTCTGTCTCTCCTGTTTCTCTCTCTATGCCTTTCTCTGTCGCTCCTCTTCCCTCACTTCCTCCCCCCCCTCTTTCTCTCCTCTCCCCCCTCTTTCTCTCCTCTGCCTCCCTCTCCCTCCCCCAATACAGGATGTTCCTGACAACTCTCGTGGGGGATCTACCTCTCTCCCTAGAACCTTCCCTCAACCTCCTCGGTCAACTCTTTCCGTTCGTCCTGTAGCTCCTCCGGTTGTGACGTCCTCTCCCTCTCCTGCCCAGACTCCCCCAAAAGTTGAGAAAACCAAGGATATGTTTGACCTTCTGGGGATATCAGATCCTCCTCCTCCTCCTCCTCCCTCCTCTCAAACAAAACAAAATACTCCGGTTCCCTCGGTTTCCCAACAAACTCCTCCTCCTCATCCTCCTGTCGGAAATTCTCAAACCGATGGAGCTTGGGCAGCTTTTCCTGGTAAGAATTTTAGTAGTTTAGTGTTTTTTTTCCCTGGTTTTTTCGTTGCGGAATGTTAGTTTTTGTATGATTTTTAGTATTGAGTTGTGGAGGAAATATTCGTCATTTCGGGTATGGAGCTCGTGTCTCTCTCTCTCTCTCTCTCTCTCCTCTCTCTCTCCTCTCTCTCTCTCTCTCTCTCTCTCTCTCTCTCTCTCTCTCTCTCTCTCTCTCTCTCTCAATCTCTCAATCTCTCCCTCTCTCTCCTCCCCCAGCCCCCCCCTCCCTCTCTCCCCCTCTCTCCTCTCAATCTTTCCCTCTTTCTCTCCTCCCCCAGCCCCCCCCTCCCTCTCCCTCCCTCCCTCCCCCTCTCTCTCTCTCTCTCTCTCTCTCTCTCTCATCTCTCCTCTCTCTCTCTCCTCTCTCTCCTCTCTCTCTCTCTCTCTCTCCTCTCTCTCTCTCTCTCTCTCTCTCTCTCTCTCTCTGGTGTAGTTTGTTTTCCTTTTTTGGCTCTTTTAGTAATAGTTTTAGTGTTAAGCTGTGTAGGGAAATTTTTGTCTTTCTGGGTATGAATCTTTCTGTGCCTCTATCTCTTGCCGTATCTCTCTTTCACTCTCTCTCTACCTCTGCTATACATGTCTGTTTCTGTTTGGCTCTTTTAGGGTTAGTTTTTAGCATTAATTTGTCTATTAACTCTTATTTCTTGGGTATTGATCTCTCTCTCTCTCTCTCCCTCTCTTTCGTTCTCTCTCTCTCTCTCTCTCTCCTCTCTCTCTCTCCCCCCCCCTCTCTCTATGCCCCCCTTATCTCCCGCAATCTCTCTTGAAATGTGTCTCTCTCTCCCGCTCCCTCTCTCTCTCTCCTCTCCTTCTGTCCTTTTCTCTCTTTCTCTTTTTCTCTCACACACTCTTGGGGCTCTAGGTGAGGCTGGCTGTGTTCTTTTCAGTAAATCAAGGGTTTTTAGTTCTTTGGAGGTTTTAAATTTTCTTTTTGTAAATGTTTTGAATCATTCTGTAACAGAAGAATAATGAAATGTATGTGGCGTTTTTTTTTGTCAACATAGTTTTTTTTTTTTTATGTCAACACAGATTTTTTTTTTCCTTAACATAGTTGAGAAATAGGAGCTCTTCTTTTTTCGGTAAGGTTTGAAGTTTTGAATAAGCTGTTTTAAAAAAGATGACTTAGTCCAATTCCTATTGAAACATTTGACAAAGCTTGTGTTTCCTTTAGCCCAAAAGGACATCTCTCTTTTCTCTTTTCTCTCTCTCTGTCTCCCTCTCTTTCTCTCTCTCCAGTATGTCTGTTTTTGTTAGGCTCTTTTAGGATTAGTTTTAGTATTTAAATCTCTCTCTCGCTGGTATACTTTGTTTTCCTTTTTCGGCTCTTTTTGCTATAGTTTTAGTGCTAAGCTGTGTAGGGAAATTTTTGTCTTTCTGGGTATGAATCTTTCTGTGCCTCTCATCTCTTGCCGTATCTCTCTTTCACTCTCTCTCTTTGTCTCATGTCTCTTTCTCAGTTTGTCTCTCTCTCCCACCCCCTCTCTCTGACTTCCGCCTCTCTTGCTTTGCTCTGCCTATCTCCTCTCCCATCTCTCTCCCCCCCTCACTCGTGAAGATATAGTATGTGGACTGTTTTAGTGTTAGTAATTCTTTTTCCCGTCTGAATGATGGGGACGATTGTGAACCGCAAAAAGAATAAGTGTTTGAAAAATAATAACTAGTACTCAAAACTCTAACCGGGACTGGATTAGTGTTTTTTATGCTAATAGCTATTCACGGTTTACTTTAGTGCAACTTAATTACCGTCAGAGCGGGTTTTCGGTTTTCTTTTAGGATTTTATTTTAGGGTTTTTTTCTAGTGTTTTATTTTAAACACACAATAGTAGAGCTCTTAGGATACATTTTTAAGGCACTGAACTTAAGTTTACTTTAGTGTGCACTTAGTTTAGTTCTTGCACTTTAGAACTATGAATTTTACTAATAAATTGAAGGACATTTTTATCAGTGTGGATTTGAAAGGTTTTTGTAAATAAAATACAAACCTTTAGTCAAAATCTCCCTAAAAAACCATCCGGTACAGGTGTTAGTATGGGTTTTAAAAATTTCTCGCCATTTTTTTCTTTCAGTATGAATCTCACTAAAAATAGTGTCCGACGCAATTATTAAGTGTGGATCTGGAAGTTTTCCACAAACAGTAAACAATCTTTAGTGTAAATCCCACCTTAAAAAACGGCAGACACAGCTTTTAGTATGGGTTTTTTTTTTTGAAATGTGTAGACAGCGGAGCCGTTGCACAAAACGGAACACCAGATGGAAACGGTTTTGGAGCTTTTCAGAGTGGAGGTTCGGATGGAGGGTTGGGAGATCTCTTTAAGGGATCTCCTGCAGTAGGAGGATCCCAATCGACTGTCCCTTCGAAGGACGTAAAAAAAGATATTCTCAGTCTTTTCGACAGTGTGAGTAAATTTGTGAACATTGTATATCAGTGTGAAAAATGTCTTATCTGTTCAACATTGGTCTGGAAGCATCTAAATTTGTCTTTTCTGAAGATAAATGTTTTATGGGATAAAAACTAAAAGGAAGATAACAATTTTTTAATCTCTCTCTCTCTCTCTCTCGCAGTCGAGCATGGTCTCCCCCTATGCTATGCAGCAGCAGATGGCGGCGGCTCTCTATGCTCAACAACAGTTACAGTTACAGATGATGGCCGCCGCCCGCCCTCCTCCTCCCTCTACCCCTACCCCTTCCGGAGCTTTAGGCTCCATCGAGGATCTCTTCCCTCCTGTCAGTTCGGAAGGAGGTGGTGGAGGGGGAGTTGGAGGAGGAGTTGGAGGAGGAGCAGGAGGAGGAGTTTCAACTCAGCTGGTTTGAATCAAAGCCTTGTTTGGTTAGTTTTGACTATGGTTCAAATCTGTGAAATTATTGGAAATTCTATATTTGGTTACACGTTACTGTACCTGGAACTGTACGGGTGTTTATGTGTGCAGTAGAGGGTAACCACATATAGTGTTTCCAGTTACTTTCTCACAATTGAACTATGGATTTGACACAGGGTAGGCTCCTACAAATCTGCAAAATGGTGAAGAAAAAAGTCTAATGTTGAAAAATGTTAAAGTCGGCGGTGTTTTGTTAATGGGCAGAGAGAGTTTTGCTGGAGATGGGACGTGACTGTTAACTTTTTTTTTTTAACTTTTACATATTTACCTTCACTTTTTGTACCCTTTTCGTATTTTGGCACGATTTGTAAAAAGGTACGTCGTGTCACATGTGACTTTCATGTGTTTTGTCAGGTTCCTTTAATTCACCCTTTTCCACACTTTTCCACACCCTAGACTTAAAAGTCCCCTGGTTCAGTGAAGGACTTTGTATGCCACTTTTTAACTCTTTAAGGTGGAAGAAGTCGCTTTTTCCCTCCAGGTGTAGAATTTTTTTTTTTATATGGTGGAACATAATCAGTTGTGGGATTGTTTGGATAGGACCCCTGGTAATAGGACATAATATACCCCGACAAAAGTCACTCTCTCTCTCCCTCTCTCCTCTCTCTCTCTCCTCTCTCCCTCCTTTCGTTTTCTTCTCCTTTTTATTTTCTGATCTGTTCCTTGTGGAGTGTTTGTTAAAAAACTAAACCAGCAAACATTATTCTCAGGAAATTTTCTTTTCTTTGGATCTGATTTCTTTCTTGAGTGAATGTTGGTCTCCCTCTCTCTTTCCCTCTCCCTCTCCCTCGCCCTCCTCTCCCTCTCCCTCTCCCTCGCCATCCTCTCCCTCTCTCCCCTCTCCCTCTTTAGGGCACACTATATCCGGTTCCCGGACAGATGGCGATGCCGATGCATATGCCTCTCCCAATGCAAATGCCCGTCCCAAATATGGGACAAATGGGGTAAGTTTTCCTATTGTAAGATAATTAGGTCGGGATACCCTTTTTTAAGGAAAATTGGGCTACGTGAAATCTAAAATATTTCTGAACTAACTCTAGTAACGTCACATCTCTCAAATTATGTCGTAAAATTGCCCGTATCATGGATTATAATCGGAATAAGGATTGGGGATTGAGCAGCAGGGAGAGTTTTTTTTCTTCAAAATAAGTGAAAATTATGTGAAAACTATCTGAAAACTACGTTGTTTATCATTGAAAGTGTTTATCGCTAAACTTTAACTGCTCTTTTCGCCGATTAATCCAACTGTTTCCTGGAATTTTTGTCGGATTATCAATCTGATAGTTGCGATAGAAAGATAAGAACCTTATTAGGCGTTCATATTGTAGTATTCATCTGTGTATCGTATAAAATTAGGTTTTAGTTTAAATTGATTTTTAGACCGATATGGATCCTCAATCCTTTACCACTCGATTTTAAATGGGTCTCCAAAATGGGAATCGGACAAGTGTGCACGGAGAAAAAATGATTCAAGTGGCGAAGAAACATTAATGCTAATAATGTACAATGCTAAAAATTAAGTGAACAATAAGTGAAAACTAAGTGTAAAACTCGGGAAAAATAAGTGAGATTATCTGAAAACTTGATGAGAAAGAAGTATAGAAGCTTCTAACAATAAGAAGCTTGTAACTATAAGAAGTTTCTAACAACAAGAAGCTTCAAAAAACTAGAAGCTTGTAACAATAAAAAATTTCTAAACATAATTTAGGTTCTCTGTGAATGTTTGTGTGGGTTCAGATATGGTGTGGGTATTCCCGGATTTAATCCCCAATTTATGCCCGGAATGGCCCCTATGATGTTTGGAGGGAGTGGGACTCCTATGGGTCTCTCTACCACCTCAGTTTCCTCCGTTGGAGGGGTAGGAGGAGGAAACCCGGGAGGTTCCTCTACTCCTACTCCTATTCCCACTCCCTCTAGTGGATCCAGTTATGACTTTTCGTCTCTTACGGCAACGGCATTTTCTAAGTGATTGTGGTACAAAGTCGATAAAGGAACAAGAATTTAAACGCAAAAGAAAAAAAAATGCAAAAACGTGGATCGGTGGGAGAGGGACTATATCTGTTTTTTTTGTTTTGTTTTTTTTTTTGGCGTTTCGTTTGTTTACTCGTCGATTTCGGGCGAGAGATATTTTTTCGGAAACTTTTAGGAGTTGGTAGGATTTTTTTCGACAAGTTTCAAGATGGGAAGTTGATAGAAAAGTAAAAGCTGTTTCGGGTATGGGAATTTAATGTTGACAAAAGAAAGGAAATTTGACACCTTTTTTTTGTCTTTGAGAGGTCCGGTTTTTTGGGGGATATTTGAAGTGATTCAGATCGTGATTTGAAAAAAGGGTAAACATCTGTGATGTTGACAGGAAGGAGAGTTGTTTTAGAGGAGGGAGAGTCAAGAGGGAGGAGAGATGAAAGGAAGGAGAGTGTACGAGGAAGGAGAGTTTAAGCGAGAGTATCAGAGGGAGGAGAGTTAAAAGGTAGGTGGGATGAATCATGTACTAGAGGCCGAAAAGTGAAGTACACGTAATTTTTCTTTGGATTTAGTTTTACTTGTAGATTACGAGGAGATATGTATAATGTTGTTATCCTTCAAGATGGTTTTATTGGAATTACTGTCGTGGACATTACTGTTCTCTCTTTTGTTTTTTTTTCTTCTCTTTAAGCTAAATGCACTTTTTTTTTGTATTCATTGATGTGATGTTTTATTTTAAGAGATTTCATGCTTGCTTTGAACTTATTTGGGATGACGAAATTATATCAAGCAAATTTCACATTCAATTCCTTATATAAGTTGTTTCTTATTTCTATTATAAGTTGTGGTTTTTTTGTTTAAGTGTTTTATAAGTCTTTGACGAGGTCAAATCTACAGGCTTTCTACACATTGGTTTTTTTTTTTGTCTTATGTGAGGAACTTTGCAGCTTTGCGAGTTACCTTGTGTATACAAATACTCAAAAAACTCCATGAAGTTTATGATTTTTTGAGTGAATTTCTGACTCATGTTATGCTTGATCTGATTAGTAACTCGTTTACTTCAAGACCAGTGGGTTTCGGATCCACTACTTCGAGTAATTATTGTATTTTGTTTTATTTGCTTAAGGGTGGTAGATTGCTAGTTACGGAAAATTTGAAGCGAATGCTTTGCTAATGAATATCCAACGGTCTGTGTCACCTCCCGTACCTTTGGAGCATAGGCACAGTACGGAGAGGTCCCGATTTCTGTAAACAACCTCACTTTTCGTCCGACGGAACAAAACTCTTTAGTAATCTCTCGAGTCGACAAACCACCAGCTAAGTTATATTTGCAAATTAGTGTAGCTTTCAATATTTGAATCGATTTGCACAATTTTTAGGGGAGGATTTGTAACTCTGTACGGACTGTGTACACCAACGGGTCACTTAACTTCCTCCAAAGTGGATAATCTCTACACGTGTCCCATTCGTTAGCGATTTGCTAACATGTGCATATAAGACCACATACTGGTCGAAATATTTTTGCACATGCTGGCACATCGCCCGGCTGAGCTCTCCCGTCCGCTTATCCACTTCCCTCTTCCCCGCCTCACATTGGCAACACCTCACTTCACTACTGCCACGTGGTAAACTCCAATTTCTTCTATTCTCCGGAGCTGCCCTAAATACTACATCCTTTCATTACGTCAGTTTAGTCAATATTGTACACGAACGGACAGAAATCGTCCGAATGGTACACTACTAATGTACGATTTGCATCTTTTTTTTGTACGTTACAGAAAAAAGTTTTGTACGTTTGGCTGCGACATAGCATTATCGCCTGCTTTGTTTCTGACATCATGACTGGTGTCCGAACATCATTTTTGCTCTCCAAACATCATTTTTGTAGACTTCATTCTGCCCTTAAGTTTTGCCTGTTGATTTTGGAAGCCCCTACCATAGGGTAATCAATTAATTACACTGTCGAATATTTACCCTCGTTTTTAGGGTAAACCGTACAATTCGTACAATTTTATGGTACTTTTAAACCCTAAAAGTGTACGAAATTTCATAAACTGACGCGAACAACTCTCTTTTTTTCCATAACTTTTTACATAACTTTTTACATAACTTTTTCCTACACCATCATCATCATTGTTACTCTCTCACTTTACTGTGTTTGCTCTATTGTGCTTATCTCTTTACCAGTTTACCTTAAGGAAGAGAGTGTAAGAATCACACCATTTTAGGAAGTTTTTGTGAGTGGAGTATTGCAAGGAGCGTTAACTGTACGGATAAAAAAAGGTGCATTTAGGAAATATTTTGGATCAGCAACTTGCGATTTTCAAGGAGGCAGTTTGAATAACTTAAATCTAAAACTGGATTTTTAATCGCAGCTGAAAAGCTCCAATCAACCAAATGTTAACGATACCAAAAAACATATGTTAATTATTCTTTTAAGAAATTGGACCAATAGCAGCATTGCTCATCACATTCATTCTTCTCGGCTAACTTTTTGGCTTCACTTTTGATTAACTTTTGGTTATACTTCAGCAAGGTTTTATTGTAGTACTTCTTTTCAACTCTCCTGTCACCTTTTTGAAAAAAAATTGGTAAACAAATTTAGCAAACGCCAGAAGCCATGGCTATGGCGTCTCCTTCACAATGTGCTCCATTCGTGACAGATTTGCTCAACAATTCTGACCGTACAGCCGTCTGTATTACGGGAAACACAAAAGATTCCGTGTTCGGAATCAGTTCTAGAGCGCAGAGAGCTTCAAGCTCATTGGCTAGGGTCAGTGACGTGGCAGTTAGGGTTGGTGATCATAGTGTTAGGAGGAGAAAACTTGCCACGTGGCAAGTTAGGGCAGTGGCAAAGGAGGCAGAAACTTCCACTGGTAAGATTCACCTCCTTTTGGTTCCCCAATTGATGTACTTTTAATCCCTGCTAAGTAAAAACTCCTCTGGAGTTGATATCCTTCACTTTTCTCTATTTTGATTCCAGCTGGTCTGCATTATCTGAAACGGATTATTTTTATTTTACGGATGGCCTTATTTTTAGTCTATGGAACGTCTTACTTTACTTTATGTAATGTCTTTTTTTTAGTTTACAGAACGTCTTATCTCTAGTTTATCAAACGTCTTATTTTCAGTTTGCCGGACTTCTTCATTTTATTGAGGGAACGCCTTATTTTCCAACGTTTATCAACTACTGTCAGTGCAAAAATACTGCTTGAAAACACTTTTTGGTTGAAAATAATTTCTGATGGTTGACCTGATTTAAAATGAGAGACATGTTTGTATCAGGTTCCTTCAAAGCTCGAAAATCTTCATTTGTTCTTTGTTTGGTTTCTGTACAACTCCTGTGTTTTGTTTGGCGTTTCCATATCATGTCCTTAATTAAAGTAACATACTTATTTGGCGTTTCCATATCATGTCCTTAATTGAAGTAACATACTTTTCTCCTTGACCTGATCTTATTGCTATCCATGTCGTCCTCTTATGTAAAAAAAATATATTATCCATTATTGTTATTCATATCTATTTATTTATTTGGGTGGTTGTTATTATTACATATATTTTTTTAGCTTCTGTCATGTAATTTCTTAGGTGGTTGGTCAACCTTTTTTTTCTGTTTTTTTTGGCGGCGGATAGGGCTTGGTATTGCTCAAATCTGCCCACAAGTTTCTGTGTTTTTGTTTTTTTGGGTGAACCAATTGCTAAGCTTATGTTATGCAATGTCAGCAGATGTTGGAGGCTGTTCTATGGATATTTAAAGTATGTGAGAACAATAGGAAACACTATATGTGGTTTGCCCAATGCTATAAACGTATTGTCCTGTATAATTCACGTATAGTATGGGGTAATTGCATATGGTTCTTCCAATTGTATTTACACATTTGTACTATCTTTTCATGGAGACAATATTTGTTGTCCTCCTGATTTCTTACTGTTTCTGAATAAAGTGCAACCATAGAACAAAGCGTGCGTACTGTGCAAATACTTTTTTTTTTTTGCCGTACAATACGTTTCTTTGAAAACATAGTGTATTCTGTGCATTTACTAACTTGTATGAAGTCAATGTACTAATTTTGGCACGCTTTGATTACTGGCTGTTTCTGGACTGTTGAATTTGTGTCTCTGCAGAGACTGTTTCCTTACGCTAACCGAAACTGAAAGCACAAAGAAAAACGTTATGTAGTGCCACAACAGCACTGTTCTTTTAGTACGACAGTTGATATATAATTATGTATGTCATGCAGTTCGCACAAAGTCAATAGTTTGTACAATGTACAAACTGTGCAACTGTATTATCGTCATATGACCGCGTCACAGTTGTATAGTAAGGATCGCATCATCCAATCGCAGTTTCAAGAATGTCACCATTTTGTTTTTTTTCATGCAGGTAGAGTTTTTGGTCAGGTATAGCTTCGGATTCTGTCTCCTTAATAGGGAATCTATTCGGAATCAGAATCAAAAAAGCTATATTGGTGTTTATTTTAAAAAATTAGTATTTTATTTTACTTGCTGCAGTGGTGGTTGAAGAAGTGGAGTTTGTTTGGGCTGGATCCGGAAATGAGGTGCTTCTCACGGCTGATTTCCTCAACTGGGATGAAAAAGTGCCCCTCATCAAGGGTGATAAAGGGCTTTTCCAGATCAAGCAGGTATGTGCAAAATTATCTTTGCCAATCATAGTTTTAATGTGCGGAAAGGTACAGAACGCTATGTGGTTCTCCCATATTATGTGTGTACTATACCTGAAAAAGCTGTATAATAAACCTGTGGTACGGTGTAACCAGACATAGAATTTCCAAGTGTCTTCGCAATTTTGAACTATATTGGCAATAGTCTGAAAATGAGTGCATGGGCCTGGAAGTTAGGGCAGTGATGAGTTTTACACCTTAAGGTCAGGCCATAGCCTAGTTCAAATGCGCAGAAACAATTGAAAAGTCACTATATGTGGTAACCATATATATATATATATATGTGGTATATATACTATACACGTATTATACGATATTACTGCAGATAGCATTTCCACTTGTTTTCGCACATTTGAACTATGAGACGCAGATTACTGGGAAGCTACACTATGTATCGCTTCAGCGTTAATGTTTTTGTCGCCACTTAAATCAACTTATCTACGTTCATACGTGTATTTTGATTTGGAGGTCTCCAATGAGAAGGCAAAAATGTGACCTTTTAGTGCAACCTTCGGATAATTTTGGAATAACAATCCGCAAATGTGTATGGAGAAAATGAGCTCAAAGGCCAAAAAACATCAACACTTATAGCGACTCACAGTGTACCTTCGGCTTAAAAACATTTGTTTGGAAGAAGATGTACTACAGAGATGGCTCTAGCTGGGAAGTCGTTGATACAATTTTGGTGCAGACAAGGGTAAGTGTAAAATGCTCAAATTTTTCTTTGTTAGTGGAAACTGGCCTTTACAGACAGACCCATTATGATTGGCAGTTACCAAATTTCTTTCATGCAAGAGTCTGAGTCTCTCTTCACTTCGCATTTTTTTTTTTGGTCTTTTGTTCCAGAAACTTGCCCCGGGAAGTTATTCTTACAAATTTATAGTTGATGGAGTATGGCGACACAGCCCTGACAGTCCCACTGTGGAGGATGGCACTGGAGGTTACAACAATGTTGTAGTAATTTCAGGTCTGGATATTAAACTAGTCTTTATCGTTTTTGTTACTGGCTCCTTTCTATCAATGTTTATCTGGGTGCCGAGGCTTGTCGATGTTGAGGTTTGCATTTACTGGATGTGTTACTATCCAAACATATGGATTCAGTTTTGATTGGGGGGGGGAACTAACTAAATTTAGTGCTAAAGGTCGTAGTGACAATATGAAACCATCAGCTTTACTTGCCATTTGGGAATAGTGATTTCTATCGGTAAATTATAAACAATCTGCAGGTTTCTGTCAACCATTAAATGACACTTTTCTTCTAGCTTGAGACGAAGCTCTCTTTTGTGCATGCTAGAGTGATCATGTTTCTGGAATATAGTCTCATGTCTGTGAGTAATGTTTTCGTTTTTGAAAATTTGGTGGTCTCATTAACAGAATTTTACGGTCTCATTAACAGAATTTTACCTTGGATAATCAAACATTAGTGTATTTTGTTGACTAGTCGTGTATAACAAATGTGTTCCCACCAGAAACAAATGATTGACATAACTTGAGAAATTTCTGATGAAAGCATAAACTTGACTAATTGTAGTTGGTGAGCTGTAAGTAGCTCTCTTCAGTCGATTCTATTTTGAACTTACCCACGTCTCAAAAGGGGTTTCAAAGTTAACAAGATGGGTTTTCTGACTATCAGCACTGTTAAGGGTTATGCCAAGGATTTTTTTTTTGCAATTCCACAGGTCCTGTATACCCGATTCAAAACCAGAACAAATGTTCAAGTTATATTTTTGATTTTTTCAAGCTGATACCATTGGACATTGAAAATGACACCAGTGTTGATATTGACATTGACGTCGGCTTCTACCATGACATCTGCTTTTACAGCAACATTAGCATGGGCATTAATGCTGATGTTTGTATTCCTTCAAGATATCACATCGACACTGATGCTTAGTTTCCTTTTTAGCGTAGGTATCACATTCCAGTTGATAATCCCATTGGTATGATGTTTACATTCCTTTTTAGCTGTATGTATTTACGTTTCATCTGTCATTGGTATCACATTGATGTTTTTTTTTTTTTTGGAATTGACGTTGACATTGATGTTTTCTATCTTATACACACAGACATTTAAATATCACTTGACATTGACATTGATGTCTACTTTTCATTTAACATAGGTATCTAAAGTTCATTAATTGCCGCTGCCATTGCCGTTAACATTGACATTGATGTTTACTTCCCTTTTAACATTGCTATTGATGTTGACGCTGACATCTACATCGACATCAACATTGACTTGCGTGTCGAATCTAAATTCCCACTGCCATTTTCATTGACGTGCACATTGACATTGATATTGACATTGACATTAACATCGACATTGACATCCAACATTGTCATTGCCATCAACATTGTATAGACATGGACATAGACATGGACATTGACATTGACATTGACGTTGAAATGACATTTATATTGCTTTCGACATCGGCGTTGACATCGCTATCAACATTGACATTGACATTACCATTTTCCTTGCCCTTTCCATTGCCATTGACATTGCCGTCGTGACACGGTGCGCAGGAGCTTCAACTCCACCTGCTAGCCCTTCTCCCCCGAAGGAGCCAGTTGCTCCCAAAGCTGAAGCAGCACCCGCTCCCAAGGCTGCCGCTCCAGCAGTAGGAAAGGCAGTAGGAAAGAAGCCAGCTGCAAAACCGATTGGACCAGCCATGTCAGAGGATATTATTCCTCAACTAACAACAAAATTGGAAAGTGAGGCCGGTCTCAGTGACTTGACTCTCACATTCAGTGAAGATCAGGTGCCTGCTCATTTCCTTTTTTTTCTGTTTGACTGTGGCTGTCTTTTCAGCTCTGTTTTGTTGAGAAATATTGCTTTCCTAATTCTTCCCATTATGTTGTTTCTCTCCTTCGTTCTCGTCTGAAGATTTTCATTAGAAGTAGGTGGACTTTTCTGGGCTTAAATCAAATGCAGAAAGTGAGCTTTTTTATGTGTGGGTTTTAGCATTTTACTTTCCAATAGTCAAACTTCGAACAAACATTTTTGTTTTTGTGGGTCTTCTGAGTATATGCCCGCATGGTTGAAAATCAAATATTTCATAGACAAGAGCTCTGTTTTGTCTTTTTACGTTTAATTCTCATGCAGAATCAGAAATGCAACGTATCACAATAGTGCTTATAACAAGTCCCTTCGGTGAAAAATGGTGATTCCAGGTTCCGTTCTAAGAGTTGCTAATAGATAATTAACATATTGAAATAAACTTCGTTAATGCTTCTAAGTGATTTTCTTTATGGTCTTTTAAAAAGTTGTGGATGTTCATTCAATCTAATGACGGACATTCAGTCAGTTTCCATGGGTTAGCTGTTCAATGTTTAAGGCAATAGGAAATGTAACTGCCAAATCTTGACTGAAGTATAGTCTGACCCACAAACTGAAAAAATAGAAAAAATAATTTATTTTACCGAGACATTCTCCTGGAATGTTCATAATTTCTTTAAATAAATTGCATGCCTATGTTTCGAGGGACGAATCCAGTTCTTTCTTTTATCATATTCCAGAGCATTGTATATTTGTCGGAAACCAATCTTATATTTTTAATCTAAAGGTAGTAGAAGGGTTTGCCGTGGATTTAGTTTGAACGTATGGATTTAGTTCTATGATTGATGCAGCTTCGTGGAAGTTTCCTTAAAGGAGGTGTTTCTTATGCGTTTTGGTGCTACTTTCCTGATGGCAAGCTCGAAGGTATGATTTTTTTCCATGTTCCTTTTTGCAACTCTTTTGTCTGGTTTGCCTTTTCATTCTTTTTTGTACACTTCTGCTCCCTTGGCAGGTTTTCAATGCTTTTTTTCCCATGTATTTAGGCTAGAAAATAAGGATTCTAAATTTTAATTTGATTTTCAAGAAAAAAGCTGATGCATAAATGATTATTTATAATATTAAAATAGTACCGGTGTATTATTGCAACCTTCTATTATAGAATACCATAACACTCGAAGTTTTACCAATGTGCTATAATATTGTATTAAAATGTAACATCAGATAGCAAATTACAAAGGGCAGTATTACAATATTACAGAATATAGGTGGGAGCTATTTTCGACTTTTTTTTTTTTCTGCTCTGTTCGCCTTTTCTTTTTTTTCTGCTATTTTTTCCTTTTGCACCCTACACACATAACTGTAGAACTTTCTTGCGTGCCTCGTGCACAAAGTTACAAGAGGCGTAAATTAAAAGCCAAACAATGAAAATTGTTGGTATTCGTACGCAGATTTACAGTATAGGGCTCAAAATGACAGAATGCCAAAAAGCCATGAACTTTTTGTTGGTCTGGACAATCTCATTTCTAAACATGGCATGCTCCAGTAGTTGTCACTTTCACGAATTTGTACCAGTCAGGTTTATTGCCACCGTCCACACCGACAAGAGGTTCATTGAATCTTGACTTTTTATCTTTTTGCACCCTACACTGTAAAATCGTGTCCAAACACTGACAATTTTCACTGTTCGGGTTTGAAATTTACACTTTTTGTACTTTTGGCGTGTGTAACGCACGGTTATGTTTAGAGAGTACAAAAAGGTGAATATGGCAAAAAGAGATGTGTCATAATGTGATAGTGAACTCGTGTATTAAGACATATAAACTAGAAAACCAAGCGCAACTATTAGTGTGGCTTTTATTGACAATTTATAATTTGTCTTCACATTATTAATACACATTACTGGCTGTATGTGTATCCGGCTCGTGTGGTCTATAGTAAATGCTAAACTTGTGTATCAGTTGCACTGATCGGATGCGTCATTTTTTTTTTTATTCAAGTTGCCAATGGAAAGGAGTAAGCAGTAGACAAAGCAACAAAGTAACAAAGGTTATTTGTAGTGTAAACGGAAAATTAAATGGTGGTGAAGGTTTTGGCGATTTCGAGCTCTAATTCTAGTAGCAGTCTCAATAAAACTATGTCCTAAATTCTCTCTTCCGTTGGTTTTTTCCTCCCTCGTTTTTTTCTTCTTGTTTTTTTCCTCTCTCATTTGTTTTCCTTTTTCTACCTTTCTTGTCTGTTTTCAGGAACTCGAGGATTCACTCTAGCCACTCACGGAGTAGATCAAGCAGCGGAGCCTTTCCTTATCGGCTGTAAGAAAATTACTCTGTGAACCGTCGTTTTGGTCTCACACTTCTTGCCCAGAAATTACTTTCTCTCAATTAAGGTAAAAATCGTTAACTGTAGGAAACCGATTTGGTAGGTGTTTTCTTTTCCTATGTGCAGGAATTCGGTGATTTTTATGGTCTTTTGCGATGTTATTTTGTTACAAAATAGACGAAAACTTTGTATCTTGAAAAGATTTCAGTTATTAATCAGTGGAAAATGGATACGGGTTTAAGCCCCCTTTTATAGAGCTTTCTGAAATAGTTTCCATGACATATTTTTCAGTTCAGTTAGGATTTAGGTTTTTATTCCTGGTTGCAAATTTCAATTCTTTTGCGGCTAAGGAAAAAAAAAAATCTTTCAGGACACATTTTGTGCTAGTTTTTTCTTTTTTATTTATTCCTTTTCTTCTTTCAGGTACAAAGAGAAATTTGTATTATTGTTACTTCTGTTCTGATATGTGATTGGAGATCTTAATTGCATATTTTGTACATATCAAGAATTTGAACTGAATTGGAGGAAACAATAGAAAATCATGCTCATCTTAAAAAATTTCTCACGTTTTGTTATCTTTTTCTCACCTTTTGTACCATGTTTTTCTCATTATTTTTTCATTTTTTGTCCTGAAATCTCTAAAGCAGCGAAATCTTGGCAAGAAAATGCGTTCAGGAAAAAGTTTTCATCTAAAAGCAAAATGTGGCAAAAAAGATTTAAAGTAGGAAATTTCTGTAGTGGTTTTTCAACCTCAGGGAGTGTCCAAGATAAAAAAATTATGTTTTCTGTAGACTACACCGCCAATCGTTACTAGAGGTAAGAAATTATTAGTGTTAAAAATTAATTAGCGTTAATAACGCTAATTTGAGTTTTTTAAGATTTCGAAAAAGAAAAATTTACTCTAATTGATCCATAACGCTGATTTGGGTACAACGGATCTGCCATCAGGATCTTCACAGTAAAATAGGTAAAGTGCAAAATCTGACAAATCATACACCGTCACTTCCTTTTACTCTGTTTTATTCATAACTCTTTTGGGTTTTCTCACGTATAATTAATACGCGATCAATATCTTTACACTAAAATAGGTACAATCTCATTCTGCCTTTCATTCTGAGCGCAGCTTTACGTGCGATCGCGATTATTTTAATCCATGTTTTGTACTTTTTTACTCAACAAAGTACAATTTTGTACAGATTGACATGTCCCGTACACCACACTATTCAAGAAGATCTTAAATTAAAATTATTAACGCTAATTCAACAAAACCTTAATTAACGTAATATTGTTTTTAGTGTTACTAATTCTATTTCAGGTTTTGGGATCAAAATTTGGGGGTGCCAAAATAGCTTTCATAACGCTAATAGCGATTGGAGGTCGTATAAATTAGCGTTAATTTTTGTTAGCTTTAAGCTTTTGAATCCACAATAGAGTTAATAACGCTAATTGTTTCTTTACACTAATTATTTCTTACCTCTAATAACAATTTACGGTGTACTTTCAACCCTCTTTTAAAATTTTTTCGTACATCTTATCTGTACATTTTATCCTTACACGAAAAGAATACCAATTTAACGAAAAGTTAAAAAAAAAAAAAAAAAAAAAAAAAAAAAAAAAAAAAAAAAACTTATTTTCGTAAAAAAGCCAAAATCCTTATGGAGGAATCCTCTGTGGCTGAAAGGGATAATTTCCTACCCTTTTTCTACCTTTACATTTTTTTGGCCCTTTTTTTGCTCAAAGTGTTAATGTTTTCACAATCGTCTTCTATTCTCTCGTTGTCTCATTTTATGTATAATTGTGTTTTTATAAAAGAGTTGTATTTCTTTTTTCTCATCAGCTTTTTTACATTAAACGATTTGCACTCATAATTACATGTCTTGTAAATAGTGCGTACAAAATGTCTCATACGGAAAACACAAATATACAGATATGTACGTATGTATGTGTTGAGATTCAGAAAGAGTGGCCAAAGGATCGTCCAATTACAAGACAAAAAGCTAAAGAAAACAATTCTCTATATGAGAAAGCAAACCTTAATTCCTGAACAAGGAAGATAGATTATGACACAACAAAATAAGCACTCTCTGCAAAAATAGCAACAGGGAAAAATTGGAGAGAATCATT
Organism: Zygnema cylindricum; assembly: GCA_037447655.1. Taxonomy (NCBI): domain Eukaryota; kingdom Viridiplantae; phylum Streptophyta; class Zygnematophyceae; order Zygnematales; family Zygnemataceae; genus Zygnema; species Zygnema cylindricum. The sequence continues at coordinate 509,714 of JBBHKE010002926.1, forward strand.
CACTTGATTGATGATTTTTTTTTCAATGTCCAGCATGAGTACATTTTATATGTCTAGGTGACGTAGGTACTAAGCTACTTGTTTATCACGTAAAGGAACAAATTCCTAAATTGTGAACTATGTAAACAAAATCAACGGCCGTAATTCACTACGTGACATTTACTCAAAATCTGCGACACTTTGTACTTGCGACACTTTGTATTTGCCGTACAGTAGACGTAAACAATTATGTTTCACTTAACTTGACGTCTACGCAAAGTATGCTTGACGTCGACACAAATTTTGACGTCTACTCAACCGTACATGAACCTAATATGACTCCAGTTGACTTCTCTCTCACGTCACTTTGACTAACTTTCCTTAGCAGGAAATGGACACAGAATTTTAACAACCCCTCTCTGGGTCATTTTCTGCATTCTATCAATTGTCCACACTAAATAGGACCAACTCTTGTGAGCTGATTACAAACAACAATTTTATCTCGAGGAACTCCCTTAGTCAAGTGATCTGCTGCTTGTTGAGTTGAACTAACAAACTCAAACTTTAAAATTTTCTTTTCAACTTGTTCTCTCACAAAATGTGTCTGAATGTCTATATGTTTTTTCCTTGCATGGCAAACTAAATTTTTCATCAAAGCAATGCTACTCTGATTATCTGTAAGAATCAAAGTCTCCTCTATAGGTTCAAACCCTATCTCAGAGTAAAAGTTGCCAAGCCAAATGGCTTCTTTTGCTGCTTGAGTAGCTGCCATGTATTCCGCCTCCGTGCTCGATAATGCCACAGAAGATTGGCGTTTCGAACTCTAACTGATAGGTCCTCTTGAACACGAAAAAATCTAGCCGGTAGTGCTCCTCCTTGTGTCAAGGTCGCCTCCCCAATCCGCATCAACATAGCCGAAAAAATCAATGTCTATAATGTTCTTCAAGAATTGTAGACCGTAATATAAAGTCCCTTTCACATAACGTAAAATACGTTTAACACCATACCAATGATATACACCTGGATTTTGCATGAATTGACTAATTGAGCCTACAACTGCAGCTAAATCAGGGCGTGTGCTAACCATTAAGTACACCAAGCTGCCCACTGCCTCTTTGTAAGGGACTTGCCTCATCTGTTCCTTTTCAAACTCTAACTTAGGACCCATTTCTTTCGTAAGCTTTTGACCCGCGTCTAAAGGTGTTGATACGGGAATACAATTTTCCATATCAAAGCGTTTTAATACTTCTCCTGTATATTTCTGTTGATTCATAGAGACTCTATAAACATCGTTTTTGATTTCTATTCCAAGAAGGTAACTTAACTCTCCAAGGTCAGTTGTCTCAAATTTGTTATTCAAGAACCGTTTGACCTTTTCAATCTCGGCTGATAGATAACCAAACACACTCATGTCATTGACATAAACTAAGACAATCAATATGTTTTTGTCTTCCCCAATAGTGTAAACTGCTCTATCTGTGTGACACCTCTCAAAGCCTTCTTTTCTCATTTCGGTGTCAAGTTTGATGTTCCAACACCTAGCACTTTGTTTTAGACCGTATATGGATTTGTGTAGTTTACACACCATGTGTTCTTTTCCTGGTTCTATCATGCCCTCTGGTTTTTTCATGTACACTTCTTTCTCTAAATCCCCATTAAAGAATGCAGTTTTGATATCTAGTTGATGCACCTACATACCCTCCGCTGCCCCTAACACTATTAAACTTCTGAGACTATTAAACACCACTACTAGTGTGAAAGTCTCAGTGTAATCAACCCCTCTTCTTGTGAATACCCCTTAGCTACCAACCTCGCTTTATATCTTTCCACTGATCCATCTGATTTCCTCTTAATCTTAAAGACCCATTTACACCCCACAATGTTTTTCTCTTGTGGGCGTTTCTACTAAGGTCCAAGTTTTGTTTTTGATCAGTGATTCATATTCTAATTCTATTGCCTCCTTCCATTTCTGAGAATTAGAACTCTCCAAAGCTTCATGAAAGGTTTGCGGTACCCCCTCTAATGCCATAAAACAATAGCCTAAACCCACATCTCTCGTTTCTTCAATGCGGCGTTTTGGTTTAGCATGTATCCGATTAGAAACTCTTTGCGGAGCTACCTTTAATCTTGATTGTTGAATCGGATTCCAAGAGGTTGCAATTTGCGAAGGTTGTGGGGCCGATAACATCTCCACTGGTAAAGGTTGAAAGGTTGATGTTCCACCGTGATGACGGAAGTTCGAACTAGAATAGAAATTAGCGTGGATGACGAGGGCTCCACTTCATGATCTCTGCCTGGAGTACTTGGCGCCTGTGGAGACCCACTTTCCAAATCTTCTTGATTGTTAAAGGGAACAGTGACAGTCTCTAGTTCTTCATACCAAGGGTCAAAATTATCTGTCACACCTGAACTACTTTCTTTCCCTTCATCCATTGTCACATCTCGGCTAATATGAACTTTTTGTGTAACCGGGTCATAAATTCTACAAGAATTTCTATTTATATCATAACCTACAAAGACACCAGTCCAACTCTTCTTGTCAAATTTCTTTCTTTTCTGTGTTGGGATGTGAACAAAGGTTTTACTTCCGAAATCTTTCAAATGTTTAACATTTGGTCTAAATCCTCACTAAGCTTCTTCAGGTGTAATATCTTTCAGAGAAGTACTAGGAGAACGATTTTTCAAATAAACTGCAGTAAGGATAGCTTCAGCCCATAGGCTTTGATTAAGTTTTGCAGTGTGTACTAAACAACGTGCAATTTCAACCAAAGTTCGGTTCAGACTTTTTGATACTCCATTTTGCTGCGGACTATAAGCTACTGTGAATTCTTGGTGCGTCCCCCAAGTTCTGGAGTTTTCCTTAAAAACATTGGAAGTATATTCCCCCATTATTCGACCTTAAAATTTGGATCCGCTCTCCTGTTTGATTTTCTACCATGGTTTTGAACTCTCTGAATTTCTGAAGGGCTTCTCCTTTGGATTTCATAAAATACACCCATACTTCTCTAGTGCACTCATCCGTAAACCTGATGAAAAATCTAGAACCTCCAAGACTTAAGGGGTGAGGACCGCTCAAGTCACAATGAAGAAGCTCCAGCTTCGTTCTATTTTTAGGTTTATCATCTTTATGAAAATTAAGCATTCTTTGTTTACCTTGAGCGCATCCTTCACACACCTTAAGGTTGTCTTAAGCGTTGACGTCCTCAAGTCCTTTCACCATTTTCTTTTCGATGAGTCATTTTAGATTCTGCTCTCCCAGATGACCATATCGTTGATGTCATATCACGAAAGTTTATGCTTCTTTGCTTAAATTCATCTGTGCATCTTCATCATCCAAACGTAGATCAAAAAGATTCCCTCCTGCATATGCAAGAGCGATTAGCTTTACCTCCCTTCTAATTTCACAACGTTCGTTTTTTCTTTTTCTCAAATTTGACTTTTAGTCCACTCCTCACAACATGCATAACACTAAAAAGGTTTTGCTTTGAACCTGGTAAGTATAAAACTTCTTTTAAATGGCCTTCATGGCTACCAATATCACAGTATAATTGTAACTAAACCTCTCCCATTAGACGGGTCTCTAGAATCTTATCATCTGCCAGTGCAATCCGTCGAGGATTTTGTAATGGTGTGAGACAAGAAAAAATAGACTTATCATTACACATATGATGAGACGCTCAAGAGTCTATAATCCATTTGCTTTTCTGAGCCTTAGACTGTGAGAGTTAAAGTTTAATCTCATCTTGAATGTTTATAGCAAATGATTATTTGTTCTGTTTAATTTTGTCTTTGCAGACTTATGAATTAGTTTTCCACAATTGTAACAAACCATCATTTTCTTAAAGTTTTAAGTCTCTTTCTTTTTAAATCTACAGTCAGTAGTCTGATGATTAGATTTGCCTCATATGGAACAAGCAGTTAGTGACTCATTACGTTTTATTGACTGTTTGTCTTTGAATTAAAAAGCTGAATCTGACTCTTTTTCCTCCTTTATTTTAATTTCAACTTCTTCCTAAATCAAATGCTGACATACTGCATCAAAGTCTACAGTAGGTTGACTTTTCAAAGCCGTGATCGTCATTGCCTACTGTGATGGTAATGACCTAAACAGTGTGAGGGTCAAATCATCATTATTCAGTGTTGTGCCGACTGCGGCTAACTCTAACTTAAGCTCTTTCATTCTATTAATATGGGTTTCCATAGTATCTTCACTCTCCATACTAAAGTCCAACAATTTGTTCTTTAATTGCATAATATTGGACGGATTAGTACGCTCATGTACAGTCCTTAGTTTATCTCACATAGCCTTAGGTTTATCGAACTCAACTATGTGTAACAGTTGACTGTTTTCCACTGCTAGAAAAATTAATGTCGCTGCATCTTCTTTGTTTCTATCATATTCTGCTGCCTTTTCGGTTCAGTAGGTTTTTGTTTTGTGCCTGCTACAATACCCCAGTAATTCTTTAATTTTAGAATGCAAAAAAATAGACTTATTATTACACATATGATGAGACGCTAAGAGTTTATAATCCATTTGCTTTTCTGAGCATTATACTGTGAGAGTTGAAGTTTAGTCTCATCTTGAATGTTCATGGCAAATGATTGTTTCAACTGTTTGTTTTTGTCTTTGATATGACAAATTGAAGACTTATGACCTAGTTTTCCACAACTGTAACAAACAATATTTTTTTTGAAGTTTTAAGTCTCTTTCTTTTTAAATCTACAGTCAGTAGTCTGATGATTGGTTTTGCCACATATGGCACAAGCAGTTACTGACTCATTACGTTTTACTGACTGTTTGCCTTTGACAAAAAAAGTTGAATCTGACTCTTTTTCTTCCTTTCTTTCTAATTTCAACTTCTTCCTGAATGAAATGCTGACATACTACATCAAAGTCTACAATATGTTGAATTTTTAAAGCCGTGATCGACATTGCATACTGTGATGATAATAATCTAAACAGTGTGAGGGTCAAATCATCATCATTCAGTGTTGTGCAGACTGCGGCTAACTGTAAGTTTGCGGCTAACTGTAAGTTAAGCTCTTTTAGTCTATTAATATGGGATTCTATAGTATCTCTACTCTATAACGTAAAGTCCAACAAATTGTTCTTTAATTGCATAATATTGGATGGATGAGTACGCTCATGTACAGTCCTTAGTTTATCTCACATAGCCTTAGATTTATCCAACTCAACTATGCGTAAAAGTTGATTGTCTTCCACTGCTAGAAAAATTAATGTTACTGCCTCTTATTCATTTTATCATATCCTAATGCCTTTTGGGCTTCAGTAGGTTTTTGTTTAGTGCCTGCTACAATACCCTGGTTATTCTGAAATTTTAGAATGCGGGTCATCTTAGCTTTCATAGTAAAAAATTACTACCATTAAATTTGTGGATGTCTGCAATTTTACCTAAGGCTCCGATACATGCTGAGATTCAGAAAGAGTGGCTATATGATCGTTCAATTACAAGACAGGAAGCTAAAGAAAACAATTCTCTATATGAGAAAGCAAAGCTTAATTACTGAACAAGGAAGATAGATTATGACACGACAAAATAAGCACTTAGTGCAAAAATAGTAGCACGGAAACATTGAAAAAAATCATCAATGAAGTGAATGATTCTCTCCAATTTTTCCCTGCTGCTATTTTTGCACTGTGTGCTTATTTTGTCGTGTCATATTCTATCTTCCTTGTACGGTAATTAAGCTTTGCTTTCTCATATAGAGAATTGTTCTCTTTAGCTTTTTGTCTTGTAATTGGACGATCCTTTGGCCACTCTTTCTAAATCTCAACATGGTATCAAAGCTTTTTTGGTTAAATTACAAACATCCAGAAATTTAATGGTAGTAATTATATACAATGGAAAGCTAAGATGACCCGCATTCTAAATTTAAAAATTATTGGGGTATTGTAGCAGGCACTGAACAAAAACCTACTGAAGCCCAAAAGGAAGCAGGATATGATAGAAGGGAAGAAGAGGCAGCAACATTAATTTTTCTAGCAGTGGAAGACGGTCATTTTTTACACATAGTTGAGTTGGATAAACCTAAGGCTATGTGGGATAAACTAAGGACTGTACATGAGCGTACTAATCCGTCCAATATTATGCAATTAAAAAACAAATTGCTGAACTTTAGTATGGAGAGTGGAGATACTATGGAAACCCATATCAATAGACTGGAAGAGATTAAGTTACAGTTAGATGCAGTCGTCACAAAACTGAATGATGATGATTTGACCCTCACACTGTTTAGGTCATTACCATCACAGTATGCTATGATGATCACGGCTTTGAAAAGTCAACCTACTATAGGCTTTGATACCATGTTGAGATTCAGAATGAGTGGCCATAGGATCGTCCAATTACAAGACAAGAAGCTTAAGAAAACGGTTATCTATATGAGAAAGCAAAGCTTAATTCTTGAACAAGGAAGATAGATTATGACACGACAAAATAAGCACTCACTGCAAAAATAGCAGCAGGGAAAAATTGGAGAGAATGGTTTTTTTTTCAATGTCCAACATGAGTACATTTAATATTTGTAGGTGACGTAGGTACTACGCTACTTGTTTGTCACGTAAGAGGAACAAATTACTAACTTGTGAACTACGTAAACACAATCAACGGCCGTAATTCATTACGTGACATCTACTCAAAATCTGCGACACTTTGTACTTGCGACACTTTGTATTTGCCGTGCAGTAGACGTAAACAATTACGTTTCGCTTAACTTGACGTCTACGCAAAGTATGCATGACGTCTACACAAATTTTGACGTCTACTCTACCGACGCAAAGTATGCATGACGTCTACACAAATTTTGACGTCTTCTCAATCGTACTCAACCGTACCTGAACCTAACAGGACTTCAGTTGACTTCTCTCTCACGTCACTTTGACTAACTTTCCTTTAGCAGGAAACGGACACAGGATTTTAACAGTATGTATGCATATAAGTACCTGCGCATGTATGTATGCACATATGAATGTACGTATGTATGTGTGGATGGAAGGGATGAGAAGAGATGGAATGATCTAAGGGATAACAAATTAACAAGACTTCTGCCACGAAAGCATGATGGTAAACCATCTAAGTATATGGGAATCAAAAAAAGTGGACGGTAAAGCCAAATGTCAAGGGAAGCAGGCAGACCTGGAAAACAATGTGAACGAAACTAATGCATATATGAATGGCACGGAAAACAAAGACACTCAGAAAAAGCAACATTCAGAAAAAGGACACAATTGTGTTCTTACTTTAACATTACCGTACAAGCACTCTGCATGACTAAAGATCTCCGAGGAGCAACTACGTGAACCCCTAACTAAGCCAGGGGAAGTACGTCGGCAAACACGCCGACCATCCATAACCGTTGAAACCAATCAACGGGTAGGATCGTTTTGGTTTCCCTTTTGTGAAAACTTGGGAACTTAGTGGCCAATATGTGTGGGTGAGATACGAAAAAAATAAAAAAAAATCATCATTGCACATGCAAGAGGGACAAGAAATTCTACACTTGAGTGAAGTACGAGTGATGAGACGTGGTAAGTAAGAAAGGAGTCGATTTCGCTTTTATTTTTTTTTGTGAAGTTTTACATAAGCATGTGACATAAATTGTGTTAGGATTCAGAAAAACAATAGCTATTTCCCCATGTTGTGTGGACATTACAAATGGAGATTGGAGGGTTGGGAGGTTTTGATTTGTAAATCACTTGGAATTTCACTGTTTTTTAGGTTACTTCTTTGTGTCTTAATCTTTTTATTTGGTTGTAATATGAACAAATTTCAATCAAGAGACCTATCTGTTTCATAACTGAATCGCTCGGGTAGAAAAAACAAAGGTAGAGAAGAAAATTACAGGCCAAATCCTTCACTCCTTTCATCGACTAACCAAAATTCGTGTGTATTCTTGTGGTTATTTTCTTATTCAGTAATTCCAGCTCCACCTAAATATGCCTCCAAAATTTCCAGCTGCTACATGTGAAATTCAAAATGGATGGGAGATTTTGAAGGTTATGATATTTTCGGGTATTCGGGAATCACGACATCATCTGAAGGATGTTGCGACCTTTGTAATAGCGTAACAAGATATCTCCCCTTCACATTCTATAAACAAACACAAATTTGTTGGCTAAAAAAAAAAAAAAAAAAAAAAAAAAAAAATGTCGGTACCAATGTGACATACACCAATAGAGTTTTTTTAGGGTTTTTTAGCTCCTTGCTCTCTGGTCTTTCTGGAGGTATTTCGTTCTGATAATTCCTACATACTTTTTCTTTTTTAATTTGCAAACAAATAAATAGAAAACCGAGGTTATATGCCAGTTTCCTCTAATGCAGCGCCTCAAACCACAATGCGTATGTTGAAAGAAGTACTTTAATTGTCGTATTTTGAACTGGTGTTTCTCAAATCACAAGCTGGACGCTGGAGAGTTGGAAACCATAATTTTGTTTGTACCCTTTAGAGGGAGAGGGAGAGGGAGGGAAGGGAGTGGGAGAGGAAGCGGGAGAGCGAAAAAGAGAGCGAGAGGGAGAGGGAGAGGAAGCGGGAGAGGTAGAGGTAGAGGGAGAAGGAGAGAGAGAGAATTTCTCACTCGTTCAATAGCCCCCTCTCGCTGTTTCACTTATGGACATCAATATAAGAAAAAAAAATGTATATACATGATGGATGAAGGCCTAGCTGAAAGGACCCTTGGAAGGAAATATCCTAGGGAACCCTAAAAAACCCTAAAATGCCCTTAGAGGAAATATCATAGGAACTCAAAGCTAAGGGTGAAGGCCCAAGTGTAAAGGTTAGGGAACCATGGCAGGGGGGGATCTCAAGATGATCGGAGGCATATATGTTAGCTCAAATTTGGGGGAGGGAGGGTTGCTCACCTAGGAAAGCGCCACATGTGAGAGACAATTTAGACATGTCGTCTTTAAATTTCACGAAAGATCACCTCCCTTCAAAAGCAAAAAGGGTGGGAGGAGGGAGGGGGAGGGGTGGGGAGGGGAGAGGAGGGGAGAGGGGGGGGGGGGGGGGAGGGGGGGGGAAGGGGGGGAGGGGGGGGGAGGGTAGCAACAAGGGGAGAACCAGCACAAGTTGTCCCCAAAGAATTGGTGGAATTACATCCAACGGTGGGCAATGGGAGATGGGCGAGGGGTGGTGGGTGGGGAGGAGGGATGAAACATGACCCTTGCTGATAGGTTAAGAGACAATTGTTTTAGATTAGGAAAATCTAAGAGGGGAGGAGTCTGGGGACCGGTCTACGAAAATGACCTACGAGAATTATAATCTCATAAAAAAAAGGAAAGAGCCTAAGCTGGGAAGTTTCGAAAACCTGGGTTGTCCTTACGTTTAGGGCGCGAGACCGAGACCATGACATCCGTGCATAACCCAAGCATAGTGTATATAATATAATATATACAATATAATATAATCCGAGCCTCTGGCTTTGGGGACGTGAGGCAAAACTTTTCGAGAAAAAAAGAGGCTTTAACTAGCCAAAGAGGGTCTCTTTGACCTGACATATCTTCTTGTAAGAATGGCTGATGTACATGCTTGATGGCTTATTGTAAATATCATAAATTAAAGCAAAGCCTTTATTAAGTTTTAGTTCTTCCGATTCAGGCTTTGTGTGTATAGAGTTATAGGGATTCAAAGTAGGCGTTAGAAACAAGTCTCATTCGGTCATTATAAGAGGGAAATTTTGGGGATTCATATCATACAAGTACACCGCTAATCGTTATTAGTGTTAAGCTTTTTCGCCACTTAAAACACCTTTTCCCCGTGCACAATTGTCGGATTGTTGATCTGACACCGCCAATAGGAAGGTGAGAATCTTACCTTCCAATAGGAATCGTCCGATGAACAATCCGACAAGTATGCACGGAGAAAAGATGTTGACACTAATATTGATTAGCGGTGTAGTTATGTGAATGGTCAAAATGCTTATAATGTCTTGACGAAGTAGTGAAAGAATCTTGATCCTTGGTTGGATTCGATAGAGCATTGTGATTGGACCAAAAGTCCCCCGTTAAGAATGCTTATGGCGATATAGCTAAGAATCACGTGGACGTAAGTTTTGCCATTGAACTTTGTTTCTAAGGCAAAGGCTTTAAACTCCACGTCTCCTTCTTTCTGTCTCCCTCATCATTGCTTTGTTACGACTGTTACACACGCTTTTTCAATGTATTGTTGAACTGTATTGATGAGCATAATTTTTTATCAATCTTCACTCAGAGTAACAAATTCAAAGGGATAGGGAAAGAAAAAAACATTACCTGAAAGACACTAACTAGAAAACATGAACTTAAAAACATTAACTGAAGTATCAGTTCAGCTCTTAGTTCAAGTGGTGATAAAGTTCGAAAAGTGAAGACAAGGATGCTAAGAAGGAACGGAAAAGAAAAAGGAAACATAAAATGGAAAAAGGCGATTAGACGTCAAATCATCACTCAAAGATTTTTTTTGGCCAAATTTCAAGATCGCGACCAAGAATAAAGGAAAGAGACAAAGAGAGGGAAAACCGAAAGGGAAGGAAAGGAAGAAGAGCGAAACGAAGAATGGTAAAAAAATTCGCAAATCAGATCAATCCTCAAAACGAATGCGCTCATGAATAATAAGTTAAAAGAAAATTAGATCCTCGGATAAAAGCTCTTTCTTCAAAATCGATCATTCCATCAACCTAAAATTAACGCTTTTTAAAAAATTGAAAAACTTAAAGGAAATGTCCCAAAAAATTGCATGGAAACGCACTATCTTCAAAAACAAGATGTACTAAGAATCTTTCAAAATTCCACACTATAATATGTGCGAAAGTTCAAACAAGTCTCCATGTTTCGTCTCTCTTATCTCCTCCTCCTCCTCCTCCTCCTCCCATTCCTGAGTAACCTCGTCTTTCTTCTTATCCATGGCTTCCCATGTCTCGTCACTTATCAATTGAACCTGAAAACCCGTTTACACCCCGATTAAGCAGTGATTAAACCCAGATTAAGCTTCCAGTAAACCCGAAGTAAACCTTGGTTAAACACCAATGAAACGCAAACCCAAATTAATCTGGGAGCAACCATAAAAAACCCTAAAGAATCCTAATAAACTGTATTAAAAACCAAAAAAAACACGGAAAAAAGAACACATAAAAAAACACACAAAAAAACAAACACAAAAAAAACACGACAAAAATCGACAAAAAAGCCTAGAATAATAGTAATAATAGATATGTTATTACATATTTCATGATTTTTGTTTTTTTACATACCAGTCGTGGTCGGGCAGCTCCAAAAGTCACAAAGCCGGAGTTTCCGGGCGAAAAAGTGGCCCTTCCGGGAAGAGAAATACCGTGGATTCCCCACCGCCCGCTGTACATCAGCGCCCAAATTTCGTCCACTTCCCGGACGGCCGGCTGCAGAAAACGACAAAAAAGGGAAAACGACAACAAAAAATGAAAAACAATAAAAAAAAGTGAAAACAACAACAAAAAGTGAAAACGACAAAAAAAAGTGAGAACAACAAAAAAGGAAAACGACAAAATACGGAAAATGGATGAAAATCGCAAAAAAATAGAAGCAAAAGAAAGGTGGAAAATGACAAGATAAGGAAAATGGCAAAGTAGGGAAAATGACAACAAGGTCAAATGATAGTGAAAAGGAAAAAACATTGAAAACGACAAAGAAAAAGGGGAAAAAAAGCAAAAGACAACAGAGAAAATGACAAAATAGGAGAATTAAGGGCAAAATAAAGAAAATGCAAAAAGTGACTATGATAAAAAGGGGAAAGGACAAAGTATAGAAAAAGACAAAATACAGGAGGCAACAGAGGGCATCAAAAAAGGAAAACAATAAAAAGGGAAACAAACAATAGGAAAAAAAGCCGAAAAAAGAAAACTCAAAATAGGGGAAACAAAAAAAAGAAAAGGAGAATACGAGACAGGAAAATCAAGACAAATACGAAAAACAACAAAACAGAATATGGAAAAGGCAAAAAAGAGGAAAAAACTGAAAAAGGAAAACACAGAAGGAAAGGAGAATACAAAACAGGAAAATCAAGACAAATACGAAAAACAACAAAACAGAATATGGAAAAGGCAAAAAAGAGGAAAAAACTGAAAAAGGAAAACTCAGAAGGAAAGGAAAAAGGCTGAAGGAAAAGTTTTAGAAAGGAAAGAAAAAAAACTCATCTGGAAAAACAATGAAATAGAGAAAATGACAAAATGTAGAAAGGACAAAAAAAAAGTAGAAACCAAAAGAAAAGTAGAAAACAAAAAAAAAAAATAGGAGAACAACACAGACCTGTGGAATTCTAGGAGCTGACCGAAAAGCGTCCCAAATTTCATCACCAAAAATTAACTCCTTTTCCATTAATTTTTCTATACAAAAAAATAAAAGAAAAGGGTTAGAAAAAGAGAGAGGTAAATAAAGAAATAAACGAAGGAAGAAAGAAGTACAGAGATTTAAAAGTTTACAATCATCTTTCCTATCTTTATGTTATCTGAATTTCAGGATCCGAAGACCATTGATTTATAATAGATGTATACCTTAAAATTTCCGGCAATTGTCTTCTTCTCCTTCTCCCTTTTCTTTATCTCCCGCTCTTTCTACCTATCCTCTATTACATCTCCAAATCTCCCCCAATTCTTGCAATATATAAATATATATA